>CM055120.1:99278116-99556254 GCA_029206835.1 Rana muscosa
TTTCCACAGCCCTAATATATATATTCTAATATTGTCTGTCTATATGTCTTTTTTTTTTTTTTTTTTTTTTTTACTTAAAGTGTTACTAAACCCACAACAGTAAAAATCAGTCTGTATATGCAGTAAAGCATACTTGTTATATTCACTGTGTAACCTAAGGGGTTAATCATATGCATTGTATAAAAAAAATAAAAGGCTGCTTGATCTTGTATGCACAGATCCTCCCCTCCGTGCACTGTCCCCCTGGACAAGTTCTGGATAAGACCGAGCATTTGGAGTCAGGCTGCACATGTTCAATTTGGTGTGTATTGCTAGAGAGGTTGTTTTTTTGTTTTCTTGGGAGGGTGCATGTGATCAGCACGGGGCCAATCAGCACTGTCCAGACAGAGGGTTAGGAGCCCTGCAGCCTCATAGGACAGTCAGTGCTGTATGAAAACTCCCTTCTACGAGCTTCACCAGGAACTGATAGAAATCACAAGACTGCTACATACTGCTGATGAGAAAAGGTATTTAGCAGTTTATATTTACTAAAATTATTGCGTTTCCATGTTCTGTGTACTGTGGGAGACCAGATATAGTGATTGCAGGGTCCTGGGTTTAGTAACACTTTAATGATACAGTATATAACCTTTGGAGCAGAAATGCTGTATGACAGCACAAAAACATGGTCATGCGTGAAATAAAAAATTGCCAGACACATAAATACCTGAAGTATTCTATCTATCTATCTTGTGTGTGTGTGTGTGTGTGTGTGTGTGTGTATATATATATAAAGGAAGATCGGAAGGATAACAACACCAGTGTGATGTGTCTCCTTCAGTTCCCGGTCAGTGGCATGGAGGTGGTGTTGACCAATCAGCTGCAATGGAAGTTGTTCTGCTGTGTCTTCCAGCAGGGGCAGCTGGATCACCAAACTGGCTGCACATAATTACAATCAATTTGGCAGGTATTTCCGCCCCCATATTAATATTCCTGTGGCGTATTAAGCTGCTTTCCTGGAGCTCAGCTTCTGGTTATTTGATATGTAAATATTGTTCTTTTCCTCTGATAGGCACAGGACAGCATCACCAGGTAAATTATGCAATTACTCCTAAGCCCTGTGCATTTGTAAGTAGAGCAGTTATGCTTCATTAATTCTAATTAAAAGCCTCAACGTATTTGATTATCTCAGCCCTTGTCATTTGAACTTGTGTGTAATGTGAACATTTCTTGGACCATTTGAAAACGTATCTGGCTCTTGCAGCGGGTGAGAGCGCTCAGCCCCCGGAAGCATTGTTCTTGCTCTGGAGTGCCTGCGGTGTGCCGATCAGAGATTAGGCCGCATAGCAATAGAAGGGCACAGAGAATTGGTTTGGTGTTCAGGCTGTTTGTAATCACAGGCTTTCTGCTTTGCACAACTGTTCAAATGCTTCTCAATGATTATCTCGTCTACCACCTTGTGTATTTTACTTCTGATTTTCCCTTTTAGATTTTTATGGACCCAACCTCAGCAAGGGTTTGGAAGTAGCAAGTTATATATTTGCCTGTTCGTCGCTAAGGTTTGAGCTGCTTGCCTTGTACGTGAGGCTGGCTATGCTTGGTTCATTTTTTTTTTATACATATATTTTATAGTTATAAGGCCCCTTTCACACGGGCGGATAGAATTCAGCTTTTAGCTGTGGATTGATCAAGTTGTCTACCGCAGCTAAACTCAGACAATGCTTTCCTATGTCCCCCATTCACACACTGCGTTTAGCAACAGTTCCGTTACATGGGGTTTGGTGCGGTTAGGAAAAATAAATTTGACTGCGTCCAGGAACTATATTTTGCAGCTATCTGCAGCTAAATGTAGTGTACTATTTCACCTGCAGATAGCAGCGGCAACAAGGAAAGAAAAACAGGAAGCACATCAGAAATGGCAAGAATGTTTAAATGCAGCCGCACGTAAACGCAGCTAATCGCAATGTACAACTGCAAGTGAACGCTGTGCCAGGATTCTCTGAATTTCAAAATAACAAAACATGCTTTTTACTGCCGCAGAACAGCCGTCCGTGTGAAAGGGACCTTAATGTGCCCATACAAATGGCAATCATCAGGCAGATTGGGTCGGTAATATGGCTGTGTGTGAGTCGACAATAGAGACTGACCATGATGCTTGCCGATAAGACAGCCATACCGATTTACTGCTGATATCCCCTGCACAGGCTATAAACTAAACCTAGATATTGAAAATGTGGATCTGTCAGATTTGCCCATGAATGTGGATAGAATCTACCTGGGATCGGAATACCTGTCTGAGAAACCTCCAGTGCATTTAACCATACTTCAACCCATCTACAAGTTCCTGCCTCTTGTTCAGCTTGACTAGGAATCCTTGAGTTCTAGGAAGGTTCTCACACAAATATTATTCTTAATCCTGGGTTCCCGTTTAAAATAAAAAATATGCCTAAACTGTGGAAGCTGTGTCCAAAAAAGATAGACCAACGGCAAAGGACCAGTCATGAGCTTTGCCTGTGCTCTCCCTGCTGCTGATCTTTTTCCCATTACTGACTTGCCATTCCTTGTCTGCACTGTTCCTCTGTGTGGAAGCGGCCATCTTGGTAAAAGCTAGCAGTCAAAGACACAGTACCCTAAATCTTACTCTGCAGATATACAGCTATAATTCTGTAGGCATGGAAGTGCCTGACCAGCGGCGGTCAACTTTCTGATGCAAGGAGCTTCAAGTGTGGCCCTCAACATTAACAAAGTGCTGAACATGAAATTCAGTGTCAGAGGCTTCCGATCACAACAGGATATAGTCAAAGACTATGGGCATGATACAAGAGATGGTCAGAGACTTTGAACATTTATACAGGAGATGATCCGAGATCGTGTACAGGATACAAGAAATGGTCAGACTGTGAAAATGGTACTGGAGATGTTCAGAGACTGCAGACATGATACAAGAGATGTTCAGAGACTGCAGACATGATACAAGAGATGTTCAGAGACTGCAGACATGATACAAGAGATGTTCAGAGACTGCAGACATGATACAAGAGATGTTCAGAGACTGCAGACATGATACAAGAGATGTTCAGAGACTGCAGACATGATACAAGAGATGTGTTGCAGATGTTCAGAGACTGAAGACCGATTACATGAGACTGCTAGAAATCACTGCTGTAACAGAGCAATAGATTATTATCTATACGTTAATTGCAAGTAGGTTTATGTAAAAGGTTTTAATAAAGTTCAGGTAAAAACATATATTTTAATAGTTTTATATATAAATGTAAAGTACAATAGAGGATAAGCCTGAGGACTGCTATCCTTCTGAAAATGTTGGTTGTCTTGCTGCAGTAGCTTTGAATGACCTGGAATATACAATCTGTAAATATGTGTCAGAAATGTGTCAGAATTTTTTCCTTCCATGCTATTTTGGAGTTGATGGGTCGAAAAACACGGAAAGCTGCTATTTTAGGAATGACAGCCAGGGAATTAACATTCTTGAAAGGAGATACCAGCCAATACACAAAAAATTTAGCAAGAACTTTGTTTTCTTGTTTGGGATAGTGTGGGGGGAGGTTAGAACCCCTGTCAGGTTTTGATACAATCCAGGGCTTCGTTTAGAGAGATTTCCCCTTCCAAACAGGAAGGGAGAGAAAATCTGCCGCTAGGAAACGGACAACTATAAGAAGCTGAAAGCATTTCCCTTCTTCAAGAAAATCTCTGGTCATAGCATACACTTTCATTTTATAACATCAACATTGTAATAACAATACAGGCAATAGTTATTTTTGACAATCTAAGCTCACTTAAAAAAAAAAAAATCTCCTTTCATGTTGTGAATGCTGCCTGTCTGCTGCCCATCTCTTTCCACAACTTCCTGGATTCCTTCAGATTCAATCCCAAAGGGAAATTAGAAAAAATACAATAACATACAAGACAACACAAAAATCACAATAAGAAGGCACAACCAATAAAAAATACCAATAACCTCAATTGATACCACATAATACAAAATATAATACTGAACTGTAATCAACCATACCGTCTTATTAAAATACTACATAGTAGGGTTGCACCACCAATACTGATACTAGTATCGGTGCCGATACCGAGTGTTTGCCCGAGTACTTTGTACTCTGGCAAATGCTCTCGATGCTTCGCACGAATACCTTAGCATCCCGGAAGGGAGTGGGCGGAGAGGCAGAGCGGATCGCGAGTCCTGGCACAGTGGAGAGCGAGTCCTTGCAGCAGAAGGTAAGCTGGCAGGGATGTGGGTCGCAGCCGCCCATCAGAATCAGTGACCAGGGCTGTCAGATTCGTTAACGGAAGTGACGGCCCGTGTCTTCATCAGACTGTACACTGCGACACTCTTCTTGGTACACCCTGCACTCGGCCTCAGTAAGCCTGCAGTCACAAGACGGCAGCGGACATCTTGTTACACCCAGTCCATATAGTTCACCAATTTTACGGGCTCGGTGTACCAAGATGGCCCACTGCTGCATTCTGACTAGGCTTACTCAGGCCGACTGCAGGGTGTATCAAGATAGGCTCTTGTATAGTTACTCTCTTTACTTTTACTTTTTCATGCCAGGCTGCCAGCAATCATCGGTACCACCCTATATCAGTGCCCATAAATGCCAGCCATCAGTGCCACCTATTAGTGCCCATCAGTAAGTGCAACATATCGGTGCCACCTATCAGTGCTGCAAATCAGTGTCCATCAGTCAGTGCCACCTATCAGTGCTCCAAATCAGTGCCCATCAGTAAGTGCCACACATCGGTACCACATATCAGTGCCCATCAGTGTCTGTATTGTGCTTTGAAAGCTGTCACTTTTTTTTAATGTCAAGTATCAGTACTTGTACTCAGTCTTAAAGTGGTATCGGTGCAACCCTACTACATTGCCTATAGATACACTTTATTTATTTTGCGACAGGTATACTTTTAACACTAAAGCGGTATAGTGAGAGACAAAGTTTTCAACATCCTGCTGACTTCCTGTCCTGTAACCCCATAGAAGAGAACCTGTTGCCTTGCGTGACCGCTCACAGTAACAATAGGCTGTGCAGCACATTGGTAAAGATGTGGGATTTTTACATATATAATTGTGAATGTTCTTAATTTTGCTTTTATATTAATAGTCTGCACATCATCATCTCTGCATTTATTTATTTTTTTACTATGTTTTGTTTTCCAGCCCCAACAGGCATCAGGTGTGTCTTGCACGCCTATGTAGTAGTCAGATGCACAGAATACAATTCATCTATTATTGGCTTTTCACAATGAGTACTTACTACTTTCAGCTTCACTGGACATGCATTTTTTTTCTTTAGCTGTATTGTGTCATATCTATTGTGTCAATCTCCAGCATAGTACGTTTGTTTTCCCCATGCTGTGGCTTTGCTATAGCGAATATAATTTTTGGCTCATTACATGGCAATTTTGTGTCCAGATGTAGTTTACATTGTAGAAAGAGCCAGCACTGGGCATAGTGTCAGTTATGCTTTTAAAAGTATTTTTAAACTTCTTACAATGGAGACGTTTTAAATGGCACACATTTTGCATACTGTTTAAATTAAAACCTTTACTCTAATGCCGCGTACACACGATCGTGATTCACGGCGGTGAAAACACCGCCGTGAATCACGACATGAAATTAAATGAAAAACGAGGGAACGGCATTTTCCCCCACACACGACCGTTTTTCCCGTCATTTTTTTCTTTTTCGAGAAAAACGACAGTCTGTGGGCTCCGCGGCAGTGTCTCCCTATGGGAAAACTGCCGCGGAAAAAAATGATGGAAAAAACGATGAGAAAATTTAGAACATGTTCTAATTTTTCTCGTCGTTTTTCCTGCCGTTTTTCTCAACGAGAAAAACGACATAAAGCCCACAGACGATCGTTTTTCTCGGCGAAAAAAAATAATTTAATTTTTCCCGACGGGAAAAATGATCGTGTGTACGCGGCATAAGTGATGGTTTTTGTGCAACATTCCAAAAATATCCATTTTATTAAAGAGCTTTTCTAAGCATTGCTTGTGTTCAGCTGGCCACAAAACCCCTATGTAATTTTAGAAAAACCTCAGCTCTTTACAGCAGTATTAAACCCAGAAGCAAACATTTATTATATTGCAGCTTACCAATTCTTAGATGTGATGACCTTCTTTCTTCTATTTTCATCTTGTGATCCAGCCAGCAAGTCTGTTTTTTTTGTTTTCAACTGCACAAGCTCTCCAGCAGAATAGATCCGTTTACATGGATGTGACAAACCACTTAACACTGGCAGGGGTGATGAAAATGCTTTCATTTATTCATGCAACTTCTTTATCCCAAAAGGAAAAAAAAAAAACAATTTGCTGCATCTGCTGATAAAAAAAGTGTTTGGCTTTAGTTTGCCTACTACAGTGGGTTGAACGATATCTCCCCCGCAAGAACACTGGTCAGCGCTCGCAGCCAATGGCGTCGGGAGCCAATTGGCAGACCTTTTTCGGTCATGCCCCTTCGACAGAAGCCGGCCGGGTTGGGCAGAATGTAGGCCATTTCTATTGAACCAGCTAATGCCGCCCAACATTTGGCCCGTGTGTACCTAAATCCATTAATACATTTAACACACCCCTCCCACCCCCCAAAATGACATAATTGATAAGCTGTAATATAATACATTTTTGGGTTTGGGTTCAATTCTGTTTTAAAATGGTTGGGGGGGAAAAAAATATGATTTTAAATGAGAGCTGTGCTATGAGAGATATGACTGGCAGATAGCATTTTCAGAAGTCGGCAGTGGCAGCCAATCTATTTCTTTTGGCAAAGGTTAACTTTAACGCCCAATTTGTGTTTGTTTTTTTAATTAGTAGCCCAGCTTGTTTTAAAATAGAAAAACATCTTTTGCTGCAATACTCATCATCTCCGGAGTGCTGCCCCTGGCAGACTCCCCACACTGTGGCACAGTGCCAGTCTTTTGTGCTTTTCAACCCTAGGGGTGTATTTTGTTATGTCTGCCAGGGCTAGCAGTGCAAGGCTGTAGAGAAGGGAGTAGATGTCATTGTATTAGTACTGCTCTGGGCGAAATTGATGGTGGCTCACCCACTTCTGAAGCAGAAAAAGAAGGACCCCAAGATGTTACATGACTGGAGAGATGATGGATGGAAAAAGACATGTACGGTATTTTGAAAACTTTTTACAAAATGACAGTTGGGTGGGGGGAGGTTCGAGTTGGAGGCATTAGAGGAGAAGTACAGCCAATGCTTGTTTGGCTGTACTTCTCCTGTGGTTCATTCTACACTCTTGTGACCCATTTTCAGCTGGTAGCTGGCTGAAGCCCGCTGACATCACAGAGCCTGGTCCAGGCTGGGAAACGACTGAGACCATATGGTCTGGATCCACCCAGATGCTAGAACCGGCACCTGGCTCAGCCTCCCAGTGAACTGATGAGAGCTTGAGCCAGCTGCTTTCGCCCCCTCTGAGTAGCGTGAGGGCAGAGTGTCGGTAACTGACAGTCACCAGCTCTGCACACGGAGACCTGAGCAATCCGTGTTTTCGGTTTTCTTTGATTGCTCAGTTCTCACTTTTACGCGTTTTTCACACGGACGGCTGTTTTGCCGCAGTTAAGAGCATGTAAAATGTTCTGTGAAATTCAAGGCTCCATGCACTCCGATTAGCTGAATTTGTACATTGCGTTTTACGTGCGGTTACATGCGGCCGCATTTAGCTGCGGTAGTCATTCCCATAGCAACCCTTTTTATACCTACTGATTATGATGTGCTTCCTGTTGTTGTTTTTTTTTTCTTCTCACGCTGCTATCCGCAGTTGACACAAAAGGCTGCGATTACCTGCGGTTATGTGCATATAGCTGCTCTACATCGCACCTGGACGCATTCAATTCTATTTTTTCTATTCGCACCAAACCGCATGTAACGAAATCGCAGCTAAACGCTGTGTATGAATGGGGCCATAGGAAAGTATTGTGTGCTTTTAGCTGCGGTAGAAAACTAGAAAATCCGCAGCTAAAAGCACCATTCTATCCGTCCGTGTGAAAGGGGCCTTAATGCCGGCAGTGGACCTAGGTAAGTATGATTTCTAAAAAACAAAACAAACTTATTTTTTAAGAGCACCCTACAGGCCCCTTTCACATGTGTGATTGGATATAGGAAAACCCAGAACAGGGTTCCCTATAATTATCTACAGACAACCCCATTGAAAACAAAGGGAGGCTGATGACTGCCACAGCTATTTGCGGGTGGGCACATGTAATCGCTCATGAAGCAAATTTACTGCTGAAAAACCCATTGCTTTATTGTGGAAGTAAAGAGTATCCCATACTGACCATACGCATACTGAACTGAAATTCAGCCCTGTCGCCACCACCTGACTCAAGAAACTGCAAATCTGAAAATCAAAAGGAACACAGAAAATTCTCAGCCGATCTGCAGCCAATTGGATGAAGTCACTGTTCAAGTATTCTGACAGCTGCAGGTTCAGGCTGTCAAAATACAATGGGCAGCAAAGGAGATTACTCCAGGCACTCTTGGATGGGGGAATCTTATGATTTCATGGGCTGAATGAGAGAAATGCTTTCATGCATGGCTAGCCTAATGCTTTTCCAGAACCAAAGTATTGGGTGTGTTGTGTTTTTTTTTTTTTTTTTTTTTTTTTTTCAGTTTAAATTTTTTTCTGATATTATTATTATTTTTTTTTTTTTTATTTAAGTCATGTGTACAAACAGGCCACTTTTGCAATAATAAAAATATACATAAAAACATGCCATAGTCAACACACTAGTGGACCAGGGTTTAGGCTACTTTCACACTGGGGCGCTTTTAAGGCGCTTTATCACTAGAAATCGCCTCTGCAAAGTGCCTGAAAACCGCCTCACATTCATTGCAGTATGTCTTTTAACACTGGGGCGGTGCGCTTGCGTGACGTTACAAAAAGTCCTGCAAGCAGAATTTTTTGGGCAGTTTGTGATCTCTGTATTTAGCGCTCCTAAAACACCCTGCCCATTGCAATTCCAAAGCGCCTGAAAAGCGTTTTGAAAGCACTGCAAAACGGGAGTTTTTACTTTTTTTTATTATTACTTATTTATTTTTTTGGGTAAAAAACGCCCCATTGGCGGCTGAAAAGTAGCTCAAAAGCAGCGCTAAATAACCGCAAAAATGAACCGGCGCTGTCATTGTGAAAGTAGTCTTAGTAAAACAAATGGCATCCAAGATACAGGTGTGCCCCTTAATCAGGGAAGCAATGGGTAGAATTAATTTTATAACGAGATGTAGGAGGGGAGATTGGATTGCAACATTTGCTTCTGAATCCGGAAGGACCCGCTCACTCACCAGAGAAAACGAGAAAAGAAAGATGGAAGGAAGGAGGGGAAAGCAAGAAAGAAGGTGGTGGTGGGGAATGTTCTCTCAAGATCCATGAGCTTCCCACCTCTAGTTTCTACAAGGGAAAATACTCTGCATTAAATGAGAGTAGCTTTCCAGGGGAGGGTAGAAGAACAGTGTGGTGTGGGAGCAATTAGTTGGCATCTGGAAGGGAGTGGGCCCTTCATCTAACCCTCCAGCTGTTACCATAGTCCCATGATGCATTGCAAGGCTAACAGTTACAAGCATGACTCCCAAAGGCAGAAGCATGATGGGAAATGTAGTTCTGCAACTGCTGGAGGGCTGCACCTAACCTGTTGGTTTTCTTTCTCAAAATGGGCAAATTGCCGGTTGACTGTCCTCCTCCTCCTTTCTAAGCCCTTAGATTTCCTAAGTTTTCAGAGCTGAATTCTTCCATCTACACTACATTGTTAGTGATGGTACAAACATACTTTGCTACTATAAACGCTGTGTTATGAAAATGATCTTACCTCTGCAATTGGGGCAGAAGATTTCTGTAAGGGCCCTTTCACATGTATGGATCCCGTGAGGATCCGTACCTTTTATCATCCGCTTGCTCAGCGGGGATTGCTCCATTGATCCCCACTGAGCCGGCAGATGACAGGGCGGTCCCTGCACACTAAAACACCCTGTGCAGGGACCGCCCTGTCAGATCTCCGCTCTCCTTTATGGGCGGATCGGATGAACATGCACCGTCTGTCCAATGTGTTCATCCGATCCGCAGACGGATGGAAAAATAGGATTTTCCTCCGTCTGCCGAAAAAACGGAGCATAGCAGACACCGATGAGATCGGGTGTCAGCGGATGTTCATCCGCTGACACCCGCTATCCCACAGGGATACATGTATTTCCGTTTTTTCATCCGAAAACGGATGGATGAAAAACAGACATACGGTCCGCCCGTGTGAAAGGGGCCTAAGGGTGAAAAAAGTCTCCTTCACCTATTTCCAGAACCTGGGCTTAGATGTCCATTGAAATAACCTGGCTGATGCAAATCTCATGTCCGTACACAGCATGAAAGACAAAAATCTATAACCAATTGCTGTACTTTAAACAAACAGGCCAGTAATATTACTTTATACGGAGCAGTTAACAGGAAAACTGTTGGTATAATGGAAATGGACACATTTAATATATTCATTGCTTTGAACCTTTGTCAGTCTTTGTATTTTGATTTGTCAGTCTTTGTATTTTGAACCGGTGCAGTCAGGCCCTCGTTTATTGCCCTCCTGTATCAGTATGTCTTTGTTCTGTTGTGTCATAAAAAGTTTGCACCGCCCCGTAGTGTAGTATGGAGTGACAGCTAGTTAAATCATGGTGCCGATTTATGGGTTGTTAATTTGACAAAGGGCTCATGAAATTTTTTCTCGCAAAGCAGCCAGTATTCATTTGATAAGATGGTAAAATTTATTTTAAAACTGAAAAATACCGTGGCTGCCCTTGACACTTTAAAAAATTGTTGCATTTGATTTGTCCACAAAGAAAATGAATGAATCTCTCTTAAATTAAAAGGCACAAACCCCTCCCTAGGTTTACATTGTGAAGATTTAAGCTTTATTTCACATTCTGCAACTTTGTTTTATGATCACCCTTTGGCCTGGATTGGTAAATTTGTTTAAAATTTTGAGTTTTTGCTTGAAGGATGAAGGCTGGTTTGGAGCTTGGGCTTGGTTTGTTCAACATTCAGATTACTTATCACTTGCTTAAAGTAGCATATCAAGTAGGGGTGCAACGGATCAAAAAACTCACGGATAGGCTTGATCCTCGGATCAGGGGTCACGGATCGGATCATTTTCGGATCGGCAAAAAAAAAAAAAACGCATCTTAATACCCCCACCGGAGTTTTACATTTTACAGTTATTTTCAACACTAAATATGAAAATCAGAGGTGTTCTGTCACATTAGCAAGCATGTAAGGTCAGCAGGTTTGCTGCTGCTTTTAAAATTTAACATGTAAACAGTCTGTTGCATTTACAAATAATGTATTTAGGCATATAAACTCAATTTTGTGTTGAAAATAACTGTAAAATTTAAAACTCCGCTTGGCCCCTTACTATCATTACTGTGCAGGAGTGTGAGTGGAGCAAGATGGCGGCGACGAAACGTCATTACAGCGGCGCCGCCGGGTGTACCAAGATGGCCGCCGCTCCAGAGCTAGGCCGAAGCCACGGCCTTTCCTATGGCCGAGGCTCCGGAGCACTCCGAGGATCGCGTGGTGATCCGATCCGAACAGGGTGACCCGTTCGGATCACGGATCACCACCAATCCGTTGCACCACTAATATCAAGTAATATTTTATGTGATGTCCCACTTCATCGCTTCATTTGGCATGTCATTTTTTTTGGGGCTCCGTGGCGCCGGAAGGAAGGACACCCCTCCCTGCAATCTTCTGGGACACGTCACAGGACCCAGAAGATTGCCCGGCCAATCACATTGCGTGCGCAGTGCGTGCCCGGCTGTGAAGCCACAGCCGGGCGCCCACAGTACTGATGATGGCTCCGCAGAGAGAAGGGGAAGAGGAGCGGGCCTCCATTCGCCCGCATCACTGGACCGTGGGACAGCTGAGTGTCCGATTTTATTAAGTCAGCAGCTTCACTTTTTATAGCTGCTGACTTTTAAATGGGCGGAACTCCGCTTTATGCCCCTTTCACACTTGTACGACTTGTACCACGATTTGTGATGGCAAAGTAGCAGAAGTCGTTTCCCATGATTTCCAATGACAACCATTCATATTAGTACGACTTCAAATCGTTCCGACTTCAAAGTAGTCCCTGCACTACTTTGGGCCGATTTTGATGCCACTTACACAGACATTCCTTGAAATCGCAGGCGCGAATCGCGGCAAAATTTGGCGACTTTGAAGTCGCACTAGTGTGAAAGGGGCCTAAAGCAGTAAACTGTATGTAAGGCCTTAAAGCATAGGGTAGGGAATTTTTAAAGTCCATGTTAGTTTATTTTCTGCCATCTGTGTCCACTTGTGGATATTTCACTTTATCTCCCATTCCAGGGGTGCAATAGGAAGTGAGAGGAATTCCCCTCTTAGACAGGTGTATCCATGGAAACATTTAGGGCCGCCATACATGGATTGAAGTTTGGTGGGTTCAGCATGGACCTGCCAAATTGCATTCCAATTATGGGCAGGCTGATTGTACCCATGTTGGTAGTCCAGGAGAGGTAGTGAGCCAGTCAACAATAAATGGCTTCAAACAAGCTTGGGACGAGCCTAGATCTATACTCCAAAAATACAAAACATATATAAAAACAAAAAAGGGGGGGGGGGCAAGCACGACTACTGTCTTTTTTTTATTTTTTTACTGTCACTTTTTTTATGTTTCTATTCATTGATCGACTTGGGTACAACCAGCCTGTCAGATTTTTTCTACATGCGATTACTGCCAGTACTTATAGCTGCTAGCAGTAATCATTGTATTCTGGCCAGGAAGGCTCCCTGTGCTGAGAAAGATTTTGTTCCTTACAATTTGCACCTATTACGGGTCCTGGACAGATGGTGATTTGCTTTTTTGAGTTTTAGAGGGCCCTGTAAAGCAATGAATCCTTGGCCACCATAGTGTAACGTTTACTACAGATACTATTGCAGCTGGTATATTTCTAGGTGATATTTATCTAGACCGTAATTCACCTTTTATGTTCAGCTGTTATCTTATTACATGGTCATTGGTGAAAGTGGTTGAAATGACTGATCAAAATCTTCCAGTTTATGACTGGCTTCATTTCTTTATGCTTAGAGGAAATTTGTCATTTTTAGAAAAGAAGCCAAAGGCCAGATGTAAAGAGATCTCTTTTAACTGTACAGAACAGAAACACGAGGTTTGCTTTGAGAATCTTTTAAACAGCAAAGTTGGGGTCCTTGTACCTTTTTTACTGTAATGAGTTCCCACAGCTCAGGAGGCACCTCTGATCATAGAGCTTTGTGAGGGTAACGCTGTCTTTGAACAAATCTTTGAATGAAATCCTATTCATGGTCACCCAGAACTTGACATTTTCTCTCTTCTTGCTCTTTTTGCACAGTTGGATTACTGATTAACCTTTTTCAAACTGTCCTGTTTGCACCATCAAACAGTTAGATGCCCCGGTACGTTGTGAGATTTGCAACAACTTCTTCTGTGTAACATTAGATGGATGATGTCCATCATTAAATGACGATGTTGGTCCATCTAGCGTGTTTTAATCACATTTAAAGGTCTCCTAGATATGGAGGCTTTTATTGCTTGCATGAAAAATATGCACAGGTTTAATATAAAGCAAGTGCAGAATGGTTTTCACACCTAAAATTCCAACATCCTTTTGAGGCATGATGCTGCAAACGATATAAAATGTAAAAAAAAAGATACAAATTTTATTTCTCACATCACATGAACATTTTTAAAATGTGAAAGCTGTAAAATCAATTGGTGATCAAAATACAACATTGGGTACAAGTTTCTCATACCCCAACGCGTTTCAAGATTCTTTCTTCTTTTGTGTCTATTAAAGTGTTGTAAACCCTCCCCCAAAAGTTACACCTACAGGTAATCCTAGATTAAGGCTTACCTGTAGGTTTTTGCAATATCTCCTAAACCTACACGGTTTAGGAGATATTTGCCAAAAGGTATACACCGTTGTCTACGGCGCAGGCACAGTGAGAATCCCATTGATAAAACCGGATTTGCCGGCTCCCGTGCGCATGCGCGGAGTGACTTCTTCGCTGCTCCGGCCAATCACAGCGCCGGAGCGGAGATACCCGGAAGTAACCTTCCGGGTATCTGTGGAGAGATGTCTGCGGCCGGAGGGGGAGACGAGGACGGCTTCGATCTAAGGTAAGTAATGCATAATGAGCTAGTATGCTAATCATACTAGCTCAATATGGCTTTGTCTTGCAGGTGTTTTTTTTTTTTTTTTTTTTTTTTTTTTATTTCCGGGTTCACAACCACTTTAAGATGACTTTGACCTACCATTCACTGATGTTGCATCTTTCCCATGTGATATGCTTTTAACAGCTGTATGTCTATGTGATCAATTTGACTGTAAGTGGTCAAGGTAAAAATCCTTAAGACCCGTTTCACACTGAGGCGTATTTCGGGCGTTTTAGAGCTAAAAATAGCACATAAATAACGCCTGAAATAATCCTGCCCCAGCATTCTCAATGTGAAAGCCCGAGGGCTTTCACACTGAGGCGATGCGCTGGCAGGAGGAAAAAAATCTCCTGCAAGCAGCATCTTTGGAGCGATGAAGGAGCGGTGTGTATACCGCTCCTTTACCGCTCCTTCCCATTGAAATCAATGTGACACCGTGGCTATACCGCCCGCAAACCGCGGTTTGCGGGCAGTTTTAACCCTTTCTCGGCCGATAGCGGGGGTTAAAACCACACCGCTAGCGGCTGAATATCGCGGCAAATCCAACGGTATAGCGGCGCTAAAAATGGCGCCGCTTTACCGCCAGCACACCTCTCCGACCCAGTGTGAAAGGGGCCTAAGACTTTATTTGTTATGTAATGGAATTTGTTGCAATGTCTTTTATATATTTACTTTTCAGTTTTTGGTACAGTCTCAGTTTCCTTAAAGAAGAGAGCATCTTGAAAATTGTTGATCCATGTATGGCCGGCTTAAAGTGGTTGTAAACCCACTTTTATTTTTTTTATTTTTTTGCCCACCTGCAAGAGAAAGGCATAATGAGCTATTATGACTAGCATAATAGCTCATTATGTTCCACTTACCTTAGATCGGGGCCCCCGAAGCCGTCCTCGTCCCTCACTGCAGACGCAGACATCACTGCGGCGATAGCCGGAATGTTACTTCCGGGTATCGCCGCACCAGCCAATCACAGCGCCGCTCCGGCGCTGTGATTGGCCGGAGCGGCGGAGACGTCACTCTGCGCATGCGCGCGGGAGACGTCCCACTCGGCTACGCCCAGCGATTGCTGGGAAGTAGCCGAGTATGTGAATGGGATTAACCCCATAAATGCGCCGTTGTCTATGGCGCGCATGCGCCGTAGACAGCGGCGCTTGTCATTTTAGTAAATATCTCCTAAACCGTGTAGGTTTAGGAGATATTTCTTGCACCTACAGGTAAGCCTTAATCTAGGCTTACCTGTAGGTGCAAGTTGAAAAAGTGGGTTTACAACCACTTTAAAGTGGTTGTAAAGGTTCATGTTTTTTCACCTTAATGCATCCTATGCATTAAGGTGAAAAAACACCTGGCAATGACGGCCCCCACAGCCCCCCCATTTTACTTACCTGAGCCTGTTCACCTGCTACGCTCGCCCCCGAAGTCCTCTTCTCCACAGAGTTTGGCCGTTGATTGGCTAGATGGGATAGATTGATAGCAGCGCAGCCATTGGCTCGCGCTGCTGTCAATCACATTCCATGACGCGGTGCGCCAGGGGGCGGGGGCGAGTGATACAGTCTGCGGCTATAGCCGCCGGCTGTATCACAGGAGCGCGCCCGCAAGCTGACCCCCTAGGGAGAGAGCTTCCCATGAAGGGGGTTAGCTCTTGTGGGGAGGAGCTGAGACAGGGACCCCAGAAGACCAGGATCGGGGCCACTCTGTGCAAAACAAACGGCGCAGTGGACGTAAGTATAACACGTTTGTTATTTAACCGCTTAAGGACCAGCGCACACCTATTTACGTCGACAGAATGGCACGGACAGGCATAAGGGCATACAGGTACGCCCCCTTTATGATTCCGCCATGTGGTCGCGCACACCGGCGTGCTTGCGACCCTGCCGCTATCTCCGTGATCCCGACTGTGGGTCCCGCGGACTCGATCACGGTGGGGAGACCTGCGATTGTCTCACGGAGAGATAGAGCGGGGAGATGCTTATGTAAACAAGCATCTCCCCGCTCTGCCTAGTGACAATGACACTGATCTCCGCACCGTGTAATCAGAGAGGAGATCAATGACGTGTCACACACAGCCCATCCCCCCTACAGTAAGAAGCACTCCCTAGGAAACACTTGACCCCTACAGCGCCACCTGCTGGTTAACCCCTTCACTGCCAGTGTAATTTTCACAGTAATCCGTGCATTTTTATAGCACTGATTACTGTAAAAATGACAATGGTCCTAAAATGGTGTCAAAAGTGTCCGATGTGACCGCCATAATGTCGCAGTCACAATAAAAATCACTGATCGCCGCCATTACTTTTAAAAAAATAAATATTAATAAAAATGCCATTAAACTACCCCCTATTTTATAGACGCTATAACTTTTGCGCAAACCAATCAATAAACGCTTATTGCAATTTTTTTTTTACCAAAAATATGTAGAAAACGTATCGGCCTAAACTGAGGGGAAAAAAACGTTTTTGTTTTTTTTTTGTTTTTTTTTGTTTTTTACAAAATTGTCGCTCTATTTTTGTTTTACAGCGCAAAAAATAAAAACCGCAGAGGTGATCAAATACCACCAAAAGAAATCTCTATTTGTGGGAAAAAAACGTCAATTTTTGTTTGGGAACCACGTCGCACGACCGCGCAATTGCCCGTTAAAGCGATGCAGTGCCGAATCGCAAAAAGAAGGCCTGGTCTTTGACCAGCAAAATGTCCAGGGCTGGAGTGGTTAAAAAAACTAAAAAAACTAAAGCTTTACAACCACTAAGTCTTACTATTCTTAAAAGTTTTTTTTTTAAAACACACACACACACACACACACACACACACACACACACACACACACACGTCCTTCTCAAAAAATTAGCATATTGTGATAAAGTTCATTATTTTCTGTAATGTACTGATAAACATTAGACTTTCATATATTTTAGATTCATTACACACAACTGAAGTAGTTCAAGGCTTTTCTTGTTTTAATATTGATGATTTTGGCATACAGCTCATGACAACCCAAAATTCCTATCTCAAAAAATTAGCATATTTCATCCGACCAATAAAAGAAAAGTGTTTTTAATACAAAAAAAGTCAACCTTCAAATAATTATGTTCAGTTATGCACTCAATACTTGGTCGGGAATCCTTTTGCAGAAATGACTGCTTCAATGCGGCGTGGCATGGAGGCAACCAGCCTGTGGCACTGCTGAGGTGTTATGGAGGCCCAGGATGCTTCGATAGCGGCCTTAAGCTCATCCAGAGTGTTGGGTCTTGCGTCTCTCAACTTTCTCTTCCCAATATCCCACAGATTCTCTATGGGGTTCAGGTCAGGAGAGTTGGCAGGCCAATTGAGCACAGTAATACCATGGTCAGTAAACCATTTACCAGTGGTTTTGGCACTGTGAGCAGGTGCCAGGTCGTGCTGAAAAATGAAATCTTCATCTCCATAAAGCTTTTCAGCAGATGGAAGCATGAAGTGCTCCCAAATTTCCTGATAGCTAGCTGCATTGACCCTGCCCTTGATAAAACACAGTGGACCAACACCAGCAGCTGACATGGCACCCCAGACCATCACTGACTGTGGGTACTTGACACTGGACTTCAGGCATTTTGGCATTTCCCTCTCCCCAGTCTTCATCCAGACTCTGGCACCTTGATTTCCGAATGACATGCAAAATTTGCTTTCATCCGAAAAAAGTACTTTGGACCACTGAGCAACAGTCCAGTGCTGCTTCTCTGTAGCCCAGGTCAGGCGCGTCTGCCGCTGTTTCTGGTTCAAAAGTGGCTTGACCTGGGGAATGCGGCACCTGTAGCCCATTTCCTGCACACGCCTGTTCACGGTGGCTCTGGATGTTTCTACTCCAGACTCAGTCCACTGCTTCCGCAGGTCCTCCAAGGTCTGGAATCGGTCCTTCTCCACAATCGTCTTCAGGGTCCGGTCACCTCTTCTCGTTGTGCAGCGTTTTCTGCCACACTTTTTCCTTCCCACAGACTTCCCACTGAGGTGCCTTGATACAGCACTCTGGGAACAGCCTATTCGTTCAGAAATTTCTTTCTGTGTCTTACCCTCTTGCTTGAGGGTGTCAATGATGGCCTTCTGGACAGCAGTCAGGTCGGCAGTCTTACCCATGATTGCGGTTTTGAGTAATGAACCAGGCTGGGAGTTTTTAAAAGCCTCAGGAATCTTTTGCAGGTGTTTAGAGTTAATTAGTTGATTCAGATGATTAGGTTAATAGCTCGTTTAGAGAACCTTTTCATGATATGCTAATTTTTTGAGATAGGAATTTTGGGTTGTCATGAGCTGTATGCCAAAATCATCAATATTAAAACAAGAAAAGGCTTGAACTACTTCAGTTGTGTGTAATGAATCTAAAATATATGAAAGTCTAATGTTTATCAGTACATTACAGAAAATAATGAACTTTATCACAATATGCTAATTTTTTGAGAAGGACCTGTATACACACACACACACACACACACACACACACACACACACACACACACACACACACATTATATATATATATATATATATATATATATATATATATATATATATATATATAGTGGAAATTATCTATTAATTCCTCGATTTAATTGTTTTGATCGATCAAAATTCTTTGGGCTTGCCGTGTCCATCTGAAGAGCTCCTTTGATGTGCCTTCATATCTGCATGCCGGCGGGACCTTACTATCTGCCACACGCAAGGGCTGTTACACTTCCCTCTATCAACCTGGGATTCTACAGCCATCCACTGGGAGTTGTGATAGTTCCCTTCACGGGACATCTACATGCCGACGGACTGATGTTAACCCCTTCTCATCTGGATTCAGCAGTGGTATCGTTGTACACATTTTTATACCAGTATCATACTTGGCTGCAAGTTTTTATGACTGCTTTTGCTACCGTTTGGTATTACTCGCACCATTTTTACAGTTTATGTAGCTACATCGATTTTATCTCCAGTGCAATATATATTTTGTTATCTACTTGAAGACTATAAAAGTTTTAAATGCTATTCCCATCGAGCGCTGCCTTTGTGTGTTTTTTGTATCCTGCTATCGATTTTTCCAGTGGTTGGTAGCTGCACTGGGAATCGGCCTGCAAGGAGATCAGCTAAAAGTAGTTGGATCTATGTGTGTTATAATTAATCGAAATTAGTCGATTAATCAATTTTAAAAAAAAAAACGATTAATCGAACACGAAAATTTTAATCAGTAACAGCCCTAATATATATATATATATATATATATATATATATTGTGCCAGCAGGCAGGTAAAGTCACCAGGTTGCATCCAGGATGGAAGGTATATATGTCCTAGATTCAGGCTTTATGCCGATTTATACCACTAGGGGGAGTGCTGGGAGTCTTGCAGGGGAAGAGTTAATGAGCCCAGCTGAATCAAGTGGCTCATTGGGGCCTCTACAAGATCTCCCAGCATGGTAAGGGAGATGCTCCAACCTGGAACCAGATCTGTGTGGATAGTCTGGGAGTGTGACCTCTGTGCGGTGGGCCAAAGCCTGTGTGGTTATTGTAAGAACTTCAAAAAAGCAGGGAGCTAGGGACTGGGACAGCACAAGGCTGTACCCAGTTGTTAGTTAGGGACACCAACGTGTGTAGTGAGCGGTCAAGCTGACCAGGATTTCTTTTTGTTTTGCTGTTTTTCCTCTGTAAATAGTGTAAATAAACCGCACCTTTTGTTTTTGCAACTACAAACTCTGTCTGCTGTGCCTGTTTTTGTGTGGTGAACCCATCCAGGGGGTCACACACACCCGCTGCCGAGCTAACCCCCTCACAGTGTATATGTGTATGTATGTGTGTATGTATGTATGTATGTGTGTGTGTGTGTATATATATATATATATATATATATATGTATGTGTGTGTATATATATATATATATATATATATATATATATATATATATTATCCGTATACTATTTTTATCTGATCATGTAGCTTTGGCTCAGGGAGCACTTGACAATGGCTGGGAACTCCGGGAGCTGTGATGTCACCCAGAGGCTCCCATGTCCCAATCATTGTCTATGCTCCCTCCTCTCCCCTACAGTGCCCACTCAGTGACATAGGGGAGCCATGTGATGTGATTGCGGTGGGGTGAAAATAGATACGTAAACACAATTTTTATTTTTTTAATGCAGGATAGGTAGGAGGAGGGGAAGGGAACATTTTCCTTTCACTTTAACCTTTCAACTCCCCAAGGATGTATCTATAGTACCCATTGTTGATGCTCGCTTCTCGACTCTATTACTAGGCGGCAGTGCCTAATTGGTCCATTTATAATGTACTAGAGTTAAACTTTAGTAAGAATGACCTGTCAAATTCCTACCGGTATCATTATCTTTTCTTAGTAAAATGTCGGATATTTAAACTTGCTATGCCATAATATGTCAAGCTATTCAATCGTAGTCTTTAGCAAATTCTAATTAATTAAGAGTACTGTATGTGGTATTTATGCTGGATGATGACAGGGACTAATTATTCACAATTAGTTCAAGCACTTTATGTTGGTATGACGAGCCCTGTACTTTTCTGTGGTGCGGATATGTTTATGTTCTGGGTGTGTGAAGTTGGGGGATAACTGTGATTCACATCAATGCATTGTTGCTGCAAAATGCCAATCCATAATGGCTCCGCGGTATCCCATTCGCCCGATAGGTTATGAACCCCATGGAGATATCAATCCACTGGGGTCAGCCATGTGCCCCATTAACCCACTGAAGTTTTCATTTGTAGTCACAATTATCCCAACAGGAGCTTGTTGAAGGCAGACAAATCCTTCTTTTGGCTCATTAAAGAATAACACTATTATTAAACCTGTCTTCTTTTCCTTTCTTTTAAGATCTGATTTGTGATATTGCAGTGTACAGGAGTCATGCTAATTATTCCCTTATGCTCCTCGGCCAACTCTACATTTAGTACTACTACTGGTTTGCAGTACTGAAATGGCCTAAAATGTTTAAACTATTTTATTCCAAACCTTATACAGTTTTCAGCCGTGTTGTCCATCATCAGTGCACTGTATAGAAACGGTTGTTTCTATGGAAATTTGAAAAGATCCTTCTGTTTTCTCATATGGCATTTTGCATGTGTACTTTAAGTGCTACTAAGTATACAGTGGATAAAAAATCGCCCCCGTTTAAAAATAAAATAAAAAATCATCACCACATTTTGTTGCTTTGCAGCCTGAAATTAAGACACTCGGTTTTTGTTTTATCTAGCTGTATTTACTCATTGATACTTGTAACCAACCTCCAAGTGAAATACAGTGGAACCTCGGATTGCGAGTAACGCAGTTAACAAGCGTTTCGCAATACGAGCACTGTATTTTTAAAAATCTTAACTCGCTTTGCGAGTGTTGTCTCGCAAATCGAGCACGATTCGGGCCAAATCAGTGTGCAGTACCGCGTTTGGCCTGAGGTGGGAGGGGTGCCAGAGCGGAGCAGAGCCGAACGTCGCTGATTGGAAATGCACGGAAAGGCCCGAGGACCGCCCCGCTGACCTCGGGAACAAAGTCTTTCTGAGGTTTGCAGAGATCAGCCAAGGTATCCTCGGGCCTTTTCCTAGGCTCTCTGGCGCCTCTGGCCGCATGCGGTATTGCATGCCATTGAAGTCAATGCGGAACAAATTTTTTTTCTTTTCCATTGACTTCAATGGGGAAACTCTCTTTGATATGCTACTCGCACTTTGGATTACGAGCATTCTACTGGAACGGATTATGCTCGTAATCCGAGGTTCCACTGTATATAACACCAACATGTCAGAAAATGTTTTTAAAAATTCAAAAACAGAATCGCTGAGTTGGAAAAAGGATCATCCCCTTGTGTCAGTATTTTGTTGAACCACCTTTTGCTTTAATTTAAAGCCTTTAGTTTGTTTGGATATGTCTCTACTAACTTTCCACATCTGGACTTTGCAATATTTGCCCATTCTTCTTTGCAGAACTGCTCAAATTCAGTTAAAATTGATGGTGTTCTAATCCCTCACCCCCTCTTTCAAAAACTAAAGAAAAAAGTTTTGCCTTTTTAGTCATGTCTATTCTGAAAAAATAGTCAAGGCTTTGTTTTTTAAGAGTGGATAAAATCGGTATGCTCGAAGAGATACAGTGCCTTGAAATGTATTCACACCCCTTGAAAATTTTCTCATGTTACAGCCAAAAACGTAAATGTATTTTATTGGGATTGTATGTGATAGACCAACACAAAGTAACACATAATTGTGAAGTGGAAGGAAAATGATAAATGGTTATTAGACAAAATACATTCACTCAATTTTGATAAATGGTTTTCCAAATTTTTTGTTAATAAATATCTAAAGTGTGGCGTGCATTTGTATTCAGCCCCCCTGAGTAAATACATTGAAGAACCACCTTTCGCTGCAATTACAGCTGCAAGTCTTTTTGGGTATGTGGAAAATTTCAAGGGGTGTGAATACTTTTTCAAGGCACTGTAATTGTGAAGAGAATCCTTTAGGCAGGCCATAGATGATGCAATTTTCTTTCCTGCAACCACGGAGTGCTCTCTGGTTGGTTGGGTGGGGTTGCAGGGTGCCGTCCCTGCCTGGAGAATACAGTGATTATTGCTAACCGCTATAGCCACTGGCAATAATTGCATGTAAAAATCCGATCGATTGATAGATCAACTTGGGTACAATCAGCCTGGCCATAGATTACCGTATTTATCAGGGGAAAATCGTGGGTGCGTGTTATACGCCGATACTCCGTCGAATTCCCCTGCTGAAAACGAGCGAGCGGAGCCGAAGCCGAAGTACAATCGGCTTTACTCGGCTCCTCTCGCAGTCCCGCCCATCTCTGACTGCGCCGCTGACATAGAGAAAGCCGAGTGTACTTCGGCTAGTCTCGGCTCCTCTCGCAGTCCTGCCTGTGAGCAGAGCCGAGTCTAGCCGAAGTACACTCGGCTTTCTCCGTCAGCGGCGCAGTCAGTGGAGATGGGCGGGACTGCAAGAGGAGCCGAGTCTAGCCGAAGTACACTCGGCCCCGCTCGCTCCTCTCCACAGAAATCGGCGCCAAATTTAAAAAACCGCTGAGACTGACACGATCGCAAAGGCACTGGGCAAGGCTGCAGATGGACACTGGGCAAGGCTGCAGATGGACACTGGGCAAGGCTGCAGATGGACACTGGGCAAGGCTGCAGATGGACACTGGGCAAGGCTGC
The DNA here is from genome assembly GCA_029206835.1 of Rana muscosa. Taxonomy (NCBI): domain Eukaryota; kingdom Metazoa; phylum Chordata; class Amphibia; order Anura; family Ranidae; genus Rana; species Rana muscosa. Next base: position 99,301,480 of record CM055120.1, read on the forward strand.
AGATGGACACTGGGCAAGGCTGCAGATGGACACTGGGCAAGGCTGCAGATGGACACTGGGCAAGGCTGCAGATGGACACTGGGCAAGGCTGCAGATGGACACTGGGCAAGGCTGCAGATGGACAGATGGACACTGGGCAAGGCTGCAGATGGACACTGGGCAAGGCTGCAGATGGACACTGGGCAAGGCTGCAGATGGACAGATGGACACTGGGCAAGGCTGCAGATGGACAGATGGACACTGGGCAAGGCTGCATGCTGCATTTAAATGTAAGTTTTTTTTTCCTTGAATTTCCCTCCTAAAAGTTTTTTTCCTTAAAATTCCCTCCTAAACTTGGGGTGCGTGTTATACGCCGATAAATACGGTATTTTTTTTACGGTTTGTGGCCATAGATTATTTAAATCTCGTCCAGTCCCCACTGAACTGGCCGAGATTCCAAACCGTCTATGGCCGGCTTAACTCTGTGGGCAGGGTAGATTTAGAGATTCAAGGAATTTTGCATCTCCACGTCAGAAATATATCCACTGATATTTGCTCAACATGCTGAGTCCTTCACGCTGTTTGTCCGCGTTCTCTGTACTACAATTCTTAAAGTGTGTGAATAAAGCTGCACTTTAAGCACATTTTAATTGGCCTCTGTACTTTTGACATTTTGTGTGTTCTATTTGTGCCAAGTAATCTTTCTTTGAGCCTGTACATGTGGCCATATGTAGATAATGGCCCTTGACATTGTCAATAATGTATGCTGCACTTAAGAGGCTTGTAGCAGAAATAGAAAACACATAATGGTTTATAGGGATAGCACAGTGGTCTCATAACTGCATATAACATGACTGAATGAATTATAGATATGGTAAATAATATTTTCAGAAAAAAATTGGCATAGACCTGAGTAAATGGACATCATTAGACTGTCCTAGTGATTGCCCTCTTCAGCCTTGTTTCATTTTTTTCTCTTATACATTCCCTACCCCTTCCCTGAGACAAATCTGGAGACTGCCATTTTTTTTTTTATAAGTGCTAGAGGTCTGGCTGTTGAGCTGAGCTGTATTAGGTCACTGACTGGGAACAAGTATGCAATTACAAAAGTCATGACTTGGACCCAAGTGATAACATGGGGATTCAAGTCTTTTATCTTGTCACTTGGAGTCAGTGACTTAACTTAGGCCTGCCATACACGGTGTAAATTTTTGCAGGAAAGAAATCGGCATGATTCCCCTATCGACACAGACCGTGCTGACAGGGGAATCCCTCCTGCCGAGCAACTGTCTGCTCCCGGGGGGGGGGGGGGGAGGGAGACAGTGATTATTGCTAGTGGCTATATCAGCCGCTTGCGATAATTGCAAGAGAATCCGACAGGCTGGTTGTACCAAAGCTGATCAATCAACTTGGTATATTCAAGGAAAACGGGTCTATAGGCGCTGCAACCTTCCCACATAAAAGCTCCACCCAGTGCTCAGACCTCGAGGCTGCTGACACCTCCAACGTACCAGAATAAGGAAAAGGATGGTCGGCACTCAGGATGACATCCAAAATAGTACCGGTATTTATTTATTTACAAAGCTGTAAAACGGCCTCCGCGTTTTGGACGTTTCCTCTTTAGTCATGGCCATGACTAATGTCCGAAACGCGTAGGTTGTTATACAGTTTTGTACGTGTATTTTAATAAAGGAATACTATTTTGGATGTCGTCCTGAGTGCCAACCATCCCATTTCTTAACTTGTTAAATTCAGCCTACCCATTAACAGTTCGAATCTCGGCCTTTTCAGCAGGAATTTAAACCGTGTATGGCCAGCCTTAAAGACTAACTTCACCTTTTTAAGACCATATTTCGAGTGTAACAAGGTGCCAAGCAGCACTTTTCTGCTCTGTAATATTTTCTACAACTGCCTTTTTGGCCCCTTTCACACTACTGCCACTTCAAAGTCGCGTGATTTTACCGCGATACGCGGCCGCGATTTCAGGGAATGCCTGTGTAAGTGGCATCAAAATCGGACCAAAGTAGTGCAGGGACTACTTTGAAGTTGGAACGACTTGAAGTCATACTAATATGAATGGTTGTCATTGGAAATCATGGGAAACGACTTGTCATGCTACTTTGCCATCACAAATCGTGGTACAAGTCGTATAAGTGTGAAAGGGGCCTTAATCTGTGTTCGCTTACTTGTGTATATACTGTATGTCTATAAGCTGCATTGAGCTCTCAAACTACTTCGGTGTTCTTGCTGCATCAGAAAGGTGTCTGATAGATGCCCATTCCAGGTTTTTGTCTCTGCCCCCACCCTGTGCTATTCTACTCAAAGTACAGCCACAGCATCATCGCAAAATAGGAATGTGCATTGTACATGACAAAGCATAGGAGCAGGTGGAGGCACAACAGCAGAACCTTTCCAATGCGCGGAAAGCCAGAAGTGCGATTCTCGCAATAGTTTGAGAACCTCTCCATGCAGCCTATAGACAGCTGTCCAATTAAGCAAACAATTACTTGACTGAAAAGCAATTGTAGGAAAGATTTGGCTGATGATGGTCTGCATTACACGCTTGGTTTCGGTGGGGTTCCAAACCAAATATCTACGTTCTGCTCCCGGTTACCATGATCTTGCTTATATCCCGGCATGTACTCTGCATTTTATGTTTAAATAGTGCTAATTTTAGACCGAAATCAGTCAACATGTATCGTATTGAAAACTAAAATTTCAGTAATGGTGGAGCGACCCTTAATATTTATACAAAAAAAATTTGCCTTTCATTTCTATTTTAAACTGAATGCGTTGTTTTACAAGGTGAGGATTTATGATCACTTTAATGCATTCTCGCCATTAAAGTGGATGTAAACCCGATTCATGACATTTGAGCAGGGCACATATATCTGCAGTGTTTTCTTATCTCTCTTCAAAGCACTAAGTCCTGTGGCTTTCTGCTGCTCAGTTCCTCTTATCAGCATGAGAACTTCTGACACATTCTCAGACACATATGATAAAAACACCTTGAATTTTGTGTCAGGGTAGGTGCTATAAATATATTTGCAGAAAGCTGTTATACTCATAGGACAGCTCTGAAAGTCTCTGCCTATCTTGAGGGGGAGTGTGTCTTTCCTCCAATCAGCTGTCTCCCAGTGTAATCCAACACTACACTGCTACTGCTGAATGAGGAAGTGAAAATTCTAACAGGATGTGCACTTTCTAAAGGATATATAAAGCTGAAGACCGCAGATATACATGTAAAACTTTATGTAGGGAGATTGGTTTCATCTCTGTGTATCATCTGAGGCTGTTCACTTCATTGGGTATATGTGAGGGTTTACATCCACTTTAAGATGGGAACTTCCCCCCTAATATTTACCAGAGCCTGATCTCAATCCAATGCTGTACCCAGGAGCAGCAGCATCATTGGCTCCTGTAGCTGTTCATTAAATCCTGTGAGGAGGGAGTGGGGGGCAGTGCTGAGCTGCACTGTGTGTGTGTGTGTGTGTGTGTGTGTGTGTCAATGGATGCACCTAGCCCGGCTTGGGATCAAGCCTGTACAAGTACCCCCATAGCAAGCGACTTGTTATAAGGAGGGCACTCAGATAGCAGGTTTGAGGCCACATGAAAGTAAGACCTGTTATTTTTTTTAAATGTAACCCTTACAATCGCTTTAAGAGCCCACAAAATTTTCAGTTTTGCATTTTTGTTTGTAAGTCTTGCTTTATTCAGTGATTACAGTGATTGATATATCCCCACAAGGACAACCAGCTCCTTCTTGCTGCTACAGTCATGAAAATTCCAAGTGATGATACATATTTCCCTGCAATTGACATCTTTATTATGGCCTTGTGGGAGTCAGCAGTGATATAAACTACTGCTGAGAAATCACGGATGCAGAGTCTCTGGTGTATATAAAAAGCCAGTGGGTAATTTATTTGTTTTATTACAGGTTCTTGTATAGCACTGTCAATTTACGCAGAGTTTTACATATATGTTGTACATTCGCATCCCTGCCCTCAAGGAGCTTACAATCTAAGGCCCTAACACACATTCATGCATACTAGGGCCAATTTAGACAGGAGTCAATTAACCACTTGCCGCCCGCCATATAGCAATGTATGCAACACAAAATCACACCGCTCTGGACAGAAAAGCCAAATGATGAGATGGTGCTCTGGCTCAGGATGTCCCTCCCACATCCAGAAACAAACCACAAATGTACATAGAAGAGCAGGCACCACTGGAAATTCAGTCTTCAATTTTATTGTTCTCGTATGACCATGATAAAAAGAACACGCATATAGCAATATGACCTCTGCAAAGTGGTTTAGTTATCCTGATCGGACGTCATATGACATGATCAGGATAACAAGCAGGCGCGGCGGCGATTGGAAGTGGTGTGTGTCAGTTTGACACACCGCAACTCCGATCGTGGTATGGTGCCTCCGACGGAGGCTTCTTACCACATGATCAGCTGTGACAAATCACAGCTTATCGTGTGAACCAGGAAGTGCCGGTGAACGGCTTTCCTCAGTTCATGCTGAAAGAGAGAGCCGATCGGCAGCTCTCCCAGTCAGAAGGGGTGTCTGTGCTGATAATCGGCACATCCCTATCAGATGTGCCCATCAGCTGCAAATCACAGCTCATCAGCTGCCAGCCTGTGCCCCATATAGAGCACCTGTCAGTGCCTATAAAAGTGCCAAACAGTGCCCCATCAGTAATGTCTGTCAGTGCCCTTCAGGTGCCACTCAGTAATGCCTGTCAGTAGCCCCTCATCAGTGATGCCTATTCAGTGCCCATCAGTTTCTTTTTTTTTTTTTTTTTGTTTAGCAAAAAATAAAAACCCCAGTGGTGATCATATACCACCAAAAGAAAGTTCTATTTGTGGGAAGAAAATGATTAAAATTTAGTTTGGGCACAGTGTTGCATGACCACGCAATTGTCATTCAAAGTGCGACAACGCTGAAAGCTGAAAATTGTCCTGGGCAGGAAGGGGTCAAAAGTGCCCAGTATTGAAGTAGTTAACCTACCAGCATGTCTTAGACCCGGTTCACACAGGGGCGTCTCCGGACGCGACTTCAGGTCGCCCCGAGTTGCCCCAAGTTGCGCTATTTTTAAAACGAATTGAAGTGAATGGAGATGTTTTAATGTACACGACTGCAGTCGCTCCGACTTCAAAAAAGGTTCCTGTACTACTTCAATCCGACTTCTAGGTGACCTGGAGGCAACTTGTACCCATTGATTTCAATGGAAGTCGCTTAGAAGTCTGATCACTGTTCATTTTGAAGGCAACTTTACAGGAAGCAGAAAGGAATTCACCCAGAAGCCACAAGGAATTTACTTCAAGTCGTGTTGTTAATGACTACAAGTCGCGCTGAAGTCTCCAAGTCTCGCTGTGATTCATGCTCAAGTCGTGTCTGAGTTGCTTCTGGAATTCGCGCTGGAAGTCGTGTTGCCCCAGTGTGAATCGGCTCTAAGGAGTGTGGAAGGAAACCGGAGTACCCGGAGGAAACCCACGCAGGCACAGGGAGAACATGCAAACTCTGTAATTAAACTCATTGGTTTCAGCCTCAATGTGGAATGCCAGTTTTGGCTGAATGTATTATCCATCTTAGTATGCGTCTCTAACTTGTTAATGTGACTACTGGGCATTTAGTAAACAAACCTAGAATTAAGTGTGAGAAAGTTGTGCAGTGAGTGATGTGACTATGGAACACGTGGATGTTGCACCAATGCCAGGATTCCCTTCCTGTAGAGAAGAAAGGCCCGCTGCACAGATCTGATCACAGCTCTACCTAGAATAACCTCTCCTGGAGATGGATTTTATCCATGGCTTGCATTGTGCAGCACCAGGAGAGGGACAGGCCTGTTCTGTTCCCAAAATTGGACTGGTGCTAGTCAGGGGCGATAATCAGTGCCTGGGCTTTCTGGTTTTGATCATTATTTGCAGGACTTGCCCAGTCTGCCTGTCAAGATAAGGAAGCCTAATGAGGTAGAAGCGAACATTACATCTGTAAGCTTTCATAATTTCACATATTTCCATTTTATGTTATTAATGTAAATCTTATTTTTGCTTGTTTAATGTCCCAAATTATGAGCGAAGTAAAAAAAAAAACATCTCTTAAGTGGCAGGATCTAGAGCCAACTGACTTTCCCAGGAGAGTATGTACTCTATGCTTAGCCATACACTGTTGGCAGACATGAGGCTATTTTAAGCAGTGCTTTCCGTGACATTTTTCATTTTAGCTGTTTTTATGCCAGCTTTCAAAATTATATATATAGCTAGCTATATATAGACATTCTAACATTTCCATGAAAATACAATTCCAGTCTACTGCCTGCATGTACAAGAGCATTTGATGCTAGCAAGTTCTTCTTTGGGCTGTAGGTTCTCGGCTTGTTTATATGTGCCAATATTCTGTGATATGCCAGGAAAGCCTAGCCATATACAGTGGAACCTTGGTTTACGAGTAACGCGGTTGACGAGCATTTTGAATAACGAGCAACTTTTAAAAAAAAAAATCTGACTCGGTTTGCGAGTGTTGTGTCGCAAAACGAGCAGAATTCAAGCTAATGGGGCATGCAGTACTGCATTTGGCCAGAGGTGCGGGGGCGCCCAAGCGGAGCCGTTCGGAAATACTCAGAAATACTTTGTTCCTGAGTCTTTTCGAGTTCAGCCGAGCTGTCCCCGAGCCTTACCGAGTATTTCCGAGGCTCTCCGGCGCCCCCCACGTCTGGCCACATGCGGTATTGCATGCCATAATAGTCAATGCAGAACAAATTATCTTCGTTTCCATTGACTTCTATGGGGAAACTCGCTTTGATATGCGAGTGCTTTGGATTACAAGCATTCTACTGGAACGGATTATGCTCGTAATCCAAGGTTCCACTGTACGTGAGATGGAAGTCCCAAACTTTTTTCTCTTACTGTCCATGGACTGACGCAGCATCTTCAATCTTGACAAAGTGGGTTATGTTCCTGCTCATAGGAGAAGACTAGGCATAATGTTAGATGTTTTAACATACATTCCATTACCAGAGCTGAACAGCCCCGCTCAGGGGGCGCCCCCTGGACATAACCCTCCTACCTGCAGCCTCAGGTTTTTTTTTTTCTGCCTAGCAGAGGAGAGGACGTGGCTCTCTTCGGACCCAGTCTCTTGAAGAAATATTTTGTTATTTTTTTTAACTTTTATTATTTTATTTTTTGTGATTCTTCTATCAACTGTCGGCTGGGCAACAGGTTGGTTAGTTGTTATCCTCGTAGTCTTCCCAGTCCGACCATCAAGCTTGCTGATCCTCGCTCTGCGTGAGATCAGTCCACGACTTGCCCCATGGCTCCAGGGGTGGCCGGTGAGCTTTTTGCTCCAAGGTCCACATGCGACTGAACAGTTTTGCTGGACCGGGCCGACAGCTACTCAGTATTGCACTGTGATAGACCTGTCAGGAACACACCAGTGGGTCCTAGCTGGACGGGTAAGTACTGTTTCCCCTGCCTCAGCAGGTGAGTACATACTGTGTGTTCCTATGGTAGGGGGGTTTTCCCTGTCTCCCCCTTGTTTTGTTGCTACTCTCTGTCACCTACTCTGGCAATGTGCTGACTGGGGGTCACTCTGTCCCGGTGGGGGTCCATAGGGGTCTGCATTGAGGTGTGGGGTACTTTCTGTGTCAGCCTGGGCCTTGCGTACCGTTCGGCACCATGTTTTTACTATACTTTCAATTGCATTGCAAACCGCATTGGTGGCCATCTTGCCGTGGCCACGCTGTGGCGCACTTGTTATTGCGGCGGCCATTTACTTGAAGCCGTGCGCTCTTTTGTGCTGGTTTGGCCTCTATCGCTGACTGGAACAGCGCAATTCTCCTCACTTGTGATCTGCACAGCGATGCAATGTCTGTGATCGCACAATTGTGAACCCAGCCTTAATTTGTATGATTTGGTAAATGATCACCTTGTAAAACACACTCAGTTTAAAATAGAAATGAAGGGCAAAACATTTTTTGTATAGATATACTGTAAAAAAAAATAATTGAGAGATGTATAGATAGATAGATAGATAGATATATAATATATATATATATATCTATATATATATCTATCTATCTATCTATACATCTCTCAATTTTTTTTTTATATATATATATTGTGTGTGTGTGTGTGTGTGTGTGTGTGTGTGTGTGTGTGTGTGTGTGTGTGTGTGTGTGTGTATACATACATACATACATACATACATACATACATACATACATACTGTGGTAGTGTGGTACCCCACCATTGTATGAATACAGGATTCTCAACCAGGCAGGTTGAGGGGCTCCAGGGTATTTGCTTGTTTGGGAGGAAACTGGCTTTTCAGTTTCCTCATGATTTACTAAAATCCACTTTGGGACCCGGAGCTTGGGGATTTCTTAGAGATCCGGGTGGGATGAAATCCCCAGTCCTGGATCCGGGTTTTGAGACTCAACTGCACACTGATTGTTCAGGTGTGTGTGGGCCTGATAGTAGAGTCAGGACCAGCATTCTGGGCCCCACCCTCCCGACGAGTGCAGGTGTGCACTGGGGAAGCCATAGAGTGCAAGTGTGCACTGGAGAAGTCAGAGAGTGCTTGTGTGCACAGTGGAAGCCAGAGACCCAGGTCTGAGGGTCAGAGCAGCAAGGGGCTGCTATCCAAATGAATGGTGTTGCAGATGGAATAGTCTATAGGAGACAGACAAGAGCCTGAAGTGGAAGGCCTAAGCAGCACTGCTGTATGTATAAGCCAGGAGGCTGAATGTCATTTTGTTGTTGAAAAGGAGTACTGAAACCTATGCGAGGGAAACCTTTCATTTTGTTTTGACTTCTTTTAATAAAAATGGGCAAACAAAGCCCTTAAAAAGAAGAACCAGCGAGTGGCGGTGTCCTTCAAGTTCTACATTTGATGCTAGTCCTTTACAATACATACATACATACATACATACATACATACACATATATATATCTCTCTATCCTTTTTTCCCCTTTTTTTTTTTTAAAGTACTCACGTTCCGTCTGTTCTCGGCTCCACAAGAGCTGGGGGAAGAGAAACAGCATCACACTGAGCTTTCCCAGTGAATGGCTGTGCGGTGGGGCCGTGTCAGGACAAGTCTGATCATTGAAGGATAGTACACAGAGTTCCCAGCATAGCTAGATAACTGACCATGCTGTGCTCTCCTGCTTAGTGTGGGCAGTTTTTAATAGGATGCCAGGAACATCTGGGATTTCACATAAAGGAAGCAATGCAAAGAGAACAGGATACTTTTTCATACAAGTACATGGTACAGCAGGCATGTATCAAGAATTTTAAGTGTTGGGATAACAAACTCTTTAAAGCGGAGATCCACCCGTGTTTTAGTTTATTAAAAGTCAGCAGCTACAAAAAGCATAGCTGCTGACTTTTAATAAACCGACACCTACTTGCCCCACGGTCCAGCGATGCGGCCGCCCGGAGGCTTGCTCCTCTCCCACTCCGCTCCTCGGTGCCGTCATCGTAACTGTGGGCACCCGGCCGTGACAGCTTACAGCTTCAAGGCCGGGCGCGAACTGCGCATGCACGAGTCACGCTGCGCTCTCCTATTGGCCAGCCGATCTTCTGGGACCAGAGGTGTGTCCCAGAAGTTTGCTGGCAAGGAGGGGCCGCCTAGGCGGTCCAAAAAAGGAAGCGGGACAGGAAGTCCCACTCCCCCCCCCCCTTTTGGGTGGAACTCCGCTTTAAGCAGTTAATGTATTGAGCTTATGTTCTAAAAGTAAAAAAAAGAAAATGATTTTCCTAAGCATGTTGTGGGTAGAGTCATAAAAATATCCAAACCAAGCAATTGCAGTGAAGATACTGGTTTGACACAACTTATATGTAATTGGCACATATGACTACATATATAGTACATACGGTAAATAACAAACTAAAATTAGAAACAGGATTTTTAAAATATTAAAGTGTTATTAAACTCTTAACAAATTTTACTTTGGTTGCTGCTTTCTCTACGTCTTTGCAGCCTGGGTTTGCAGTCCAGTATATTATTATTATACACAATTTATATAGCGCCAACAGTTTACGCAGCGCTTTACAATGTAGAGGGGGGGACAGCACAATTACGATACAGTCCAATACAGAAGGGACAGGAGGGCCCTGCGCTTACACTCTAAAGGGGGGGGGGGGTGGTAGTACAACAAAATTTATGCCTTTGCTATTTCAACCTTTAGGGTGGGTACGCTGGCATGTCTTCCTGGAACTACCCTGGCATGTGTGCTCCCGGAAAGGTTTAAGGGGAGAAACCAAATGATCTTTTTTTAGAGCAGGCATAAAAGTGCATTATGGGCTGAGCATGTCGAACTGTCAGACATGTAGTCCATACAAGGGGGGGTCACCTAATATTACTGGAGCAGACACTCGTGCGTGTATTTAATTTAGCTATTATTCTGTTTGTTTTCAGGTCCATTTTAAGTATGTGAAAGTCCCCATTACAGGCTGGCTCAACGCTGTATCCTGGCCTAGACCAACAAGGCCCAGGCCTAGGGCAGCACTTTGCAGGGGGGCAGCACGGAAAGAGTCCCCGCCGGCTTGCGCTACACTGTTAGTGTAGCACCAGTCTTATGGGGCGAACTGGGCTGAGAGGCAAATTTAGTCTAGCGCCCCCATAAAGCAGCCGCACTACTTCTGGTATGCAGGTGGCCGGCATTCCCCAACTGTCCTATCATCCTGGACCACAAACCTTCCTCACTGTGCTATATGTTTTCTGCTGCACCATTGGCATGGTTATATCTTCTTGGTCCTCTCCATAAAATTATCAGAAATTATTGATTAAAATAGAACTATAGGCAACATTTTTTTTATTTAATTTTTTTCATTTTGGATAGAGTAAGGGAGGGTTATAGCCCCTGTCAGTTTATTTTTTTACCATCCCTGTCCTATTGCAGATATTTTCCTTCACTTCCTGTCCCATAGCCAAACAGGAAGTGAGAGGAAATCTTTGCAAATTAAGGGAATTCATTGCCCCCCCCCCCCCCAAGGCCCTCAGAACTAGTGTCCCCACTCGAAAATTTCAGGGTGGGTCTTAAACAGCAAGGGGTGTGGCCTTGATAGAAAGGGGTGGGTAATATTTAAATTAGGGGGTGCAAGAGTTTAGTCAGGCCTAGGGCAGCACAAAACCTAAATACACTACTGGGCTGGCTGTTGCATATATGAAAGATTTTTGACTCTTTATACAATGTATGTTTTTATTACCATTTTTACTGCTCACTTTAATATGGCTGTAAATGTCGCAGCTACTGCAGGTTAGAGCTCCGCAGCAATGTTCACCTCTGAAGCTTTATATATATATATATATCATTTGTTTGGAATTTATAACCAGAGGATAATTTATGTCTTCTCAGAAAATCCGTTTTGGAGTCCTAAAAATATTATACTTGATATTTAAACCCGCTGCTTGGCAGTTAACTTAATAAGACAATTGAAGGCAGGGGCCAGTTCCTTGGAAAGCTAAATTAGTCTCCTTCCTTTAGTAATTTTTAAACAATAGGTTTGCCTGCCAAAAACGTATCATGCAGCAAAGCCTCTCTTTATAATAATGTCAAGATTCTGATAATCCCGAGAACAGTGGTGAGACGGGGCCAAAGTATACAGGCACGTCTCTGAGTATAGCATTGAATGCATTGAACCAAACTGTCAGGGCCTGGATAGGAGATCAGCTGACCTTCATGTGATTGGTGCATCATTTCTATAAATATAAAAGGGCAACGCTAGATAAAAGCCTGATCATGATTTTCAGGAAATCCTGCAGCTGAGCTAAAGAGGCCTCCTTACTTTAATTGGTGGTTTAAAAAATCCAGTGTGGATACATTATTCAGGCTTCTGTATGTGCTTTAGCCTCTTGGATGATTCTATGCTTTCTAGTCTCCTTGATAAGCGTGTGTGCGTGCGTGCGTGCGTGCGTGTGTGCGTGCGTGCGTGCGTGCGTGCGTGCGTGTGTGTAGGGGGATAGCAGTGGACTCGGAGAAGATATTCCTTCTTGCCTTATAAATACAGTGGCTTGCGTATTTGCAGATTCTCCTATTTGGATTCCTACATAAAATAAGGCTACTGGTAGACGTAGAGTTATGCCGCGTACACACGATCGGTTTTCCCGTCGGAAAAACCTTGGATGTTTTTTTTTTCAACGGAATTCCGCTCAAGCTTGTCTTGCATACACACGGTCACACAAAAGTTCTCTGAACTTTCGACCGTCAAGAACGCGGTGACGTACAACACTATGACGAGCCGAGAAAAAGAAGTTCAATGCTTCTGAGGATGCGTCAAATTGTTTCCGAGCATGCGTGTTTTTTTCCCGTCGGATTTGCATACAGACAAACGGTTTTTCCGATAGGAATTTTTTTCTGTCGGAAAAAATTTAGAACTTGCTCTCAAATTCCCGCCAGCAAAAGTCAGATGGAGCATACACACGGTCAGAAAAGTTTACATCTGACTTTTTCTGTCGGGAATTCCGACCGTGTGTACGCGGCATTAAACTTAGTGGGGCTGCTGGATTTACACAGAATGAACACAGGGAAGGAGCGGAGGAAAGATATCTGGAAGGCTGTGTTAATTTAGTCGACTAAAATAGGACTAAAACAATTGAGATGACTAAAATATGACTAAAACTAAAATGCCATTTTAGTCAAAAGACTAATGCCACGTACACACGACCGTTTTTAATGTCATTGAAAAAAACAACGTTTTTCTCGACGTGATTCTTCTCAAGCCTGCCTTGCCTACACACGATCATGAAAAAAAATGCTAGCGCAAAGCGCGGTGACATACAAAATGTACGACGGCACTATAAAGGGGAAGTTCCACCCTTTGGGCTGCTTTTGCTGATCCTCGTGTTAGTAAAGTTTGGTGAGAGACGATTCGCGCTTTTCAGCCTCGTGCTCTTCAGTCCATTACAGCGTGACGAATGTGCTATCTCCTCTACGAACGCTAGTTTTACCAGAACGAGCGCTCCCGTCTAATCACTTCTTAGCATGCGTGTTTTTTTTCACGTCGTTAAAGCCTACACAAGGTCCCGTTTTTCATGACGAGAAAAACGATGACGAGAAAAATTAGAGCATGTTCCAAATTTTTAATGCCTATTTTTCACGTCGTGAAAAATGCTCTGAAGCCCACACACATTTTTCTCGTCATGAAAGACAGTCGTGTGTATGCGGCATAAGACTAAAACTAAATTGAAATTTGACATCAAAATTAATGTTAAATTGTAGGACAATTTAGTCGCCTTAAATGTCCTGGAGATTAAGTCGACTAAATACGATTGCAGAAGACTAAAATGGGACTAAAACTAGGGCTGGGAAAAAAATCGATTTTAATCTTGAATCGAGTTTTGAGCTCAAATCGATTCAGATTTGAAGAAAATCGATTTTTTTTTTTTTAGATTTTTTTTTAAAAAAAAATTTCCTTCAAAGTTTCCGTAGCAGGGCTGCAGGGGGCGTATTCCGGAATGGCACTGGGCGGCGTTACCCCAATTACATCTACTCGCCGCAGCCACCGCGAGTAGATGTAATGTAACACTAACTAACCGCAAGCCGCCGTCTGCCTATCTGATCAGCGTGTCATGCAGACAGACGGCGGCCATTGCAGTGTTCAAAAGCCGCGCCTCCTCCTCGTCTGTGATAGGCGGAACACTCAATTTCACAGCAGGCAGTGTTCAGCCTATCACGGACATCCTCTCATCCTCGTCTGTGTTATGAGGATGAGCGGATGTCCATGGTAGGCGGAACACTGAATGCTGGGAAATTGAGTGTTCCGCCTATCACAGACGAGGAGGAGGCGCGGCTTTTGAATACTGGAATGGCCGCCGGTGTAGCAGTAAAATCCGTATCCCATGAAAATCTGCAACAGGTACGGGCACAGTGAAGCACGGGCACAGTGAGACACGGGCACAGTTCAATTCAACTAAGAGTAATCTCAAGATTTTTTGTTGTTTTATTAGCTAAATCCAAATACAGTATTAATAATTTGGATGTTTAACAATCTTTGTTGCACACTGACTTTGCAGTTAGAGAAAGAGTTTGCCTTTGCAATTTTGTTTGTTGATTCACTTCAATTAATATAATAAAAAAAAAATCGAATCGAATCGTAAATCGACTTTTTTATAAAAAAATCGCAGATTGTTTTTTTTGGGGAAAATCGCCCAGCCCTAACTAAAACTAGGGCTGGGGAAAAAAACAGTTTTAATCTTGAATCGAGTTGCGAGGTCAAATTGATTCAGATTTTGACCAAATCGATTTTTTAGATTTTTTTTTCATAGGACTGGCGCTCCGCGCAGTAGGCCAAAGCCGTGGCCTTGCCTAAAAAATCCTGCTCGCCGCGATCCTGGGAAAAGGCTGCGAGGCCGGACGCCGCGGACTAGGCCGAAGCCACGGCCTTTTCCCAGGATCGCGGCGATCTGCGGGCAGGATTTTTTAGGCGGGGCTTCGGCTTGGTCCGCGGCCTTTTCCCAGGATCGCGGCGGACTAGGCCGAAGCCGCGGCCTCACCTAAAAACTCCTGCCCGCAGCACCGACGCAGTGTCCATCAGAAAAAAAGAACTTGATTTGAACCGTGAATCAAGTTTTTTTTTTTTTTTTTTTTTTTTTTTTTTTTTTTTTCAGCCAAAATAGCCCAGCTCTGACTAAAACTAAAATGACATTTTAATCCTAAGACTAAAACTAAATCGAAATTTGATGCCAAAATGAACACTGCTGGAAGGAATAGTTAAATCTAAACTATAACTTTAACAAAATCTTGCTCCTTTGTGAGAAGCAACGTACATATTTGCCAGCACACCACTCATCGAGTGTCATCCGAGAATTGGTTGAAGAATGACCACATTACAAAGATAAAAGGTGCAACGTTTCGGGGCCGCGCAGGACCCCTTCGTCAGGCATGTAAGGCATGACATGCCTGACGAAGCAGTCGCACTCCAAAAAAAACCTTAAAGGTTGCTTTTATTGTAAAAAAGATAAAACACATGCACCACAGGTCACAGCAAGGCATCTGAACATTGAGTGATTCTTCTTCTTTATGATGTATTGTGCTCCTGTTATCCAGGTCAGTGATCCTGATCGTCCACCATAGCTGTAAGCGTTGATTGGATTCATTCGTCCTGGCAGAGCTGGCTTTGAGCTTTTAGGACAAGTAAATGACTGTACATTGCCATAAATCATCATAATTGTCATAGGTTACAACGGTGTTATGACCTCCCTTCCTTCTCGTCTTCTAGTCAACTGTCTGAAGGGAAATATTTAGTGCATTCCGTAGGATAAATGGAAACTGTCACACGCCACCCTGCTATTTTTATCAGTAGTACATTTAGTAATGTAAGCATAAGTTTCCAAGAGGGGGAGATGCAAACGCTGTAAAAGTTACGCTATAGGGTTTATTGTTAATGCACGCTTTATAATCCGTAAAAAAAATATATATATATCATTTTTGTGTTGTGATGGCCCACATAGCAGATACTGTGCTATACTTGATAATTTAGAGGAGACCCCCCCCCCCACCCATACCACTTTGCTTCGTATAAAACTTGCCATAAAGAAAGCTGCCAGTGGTTGTGTTAGGCCTCTTTCACACTGGGGCGGGGGCAGCGCTTTACTTTCAGTTTCGCGGCACTATTCGGCTGCTAGCAGGGCGGTTTTACCCCCGCTAGCAGACGAGAAAGGGTTAAAAACCACTGCAAAGCGCCTGTGCAGAGGCGCTTTGCCGGCGGTATAGCCGTGGAGCCCCTATTGATTTCAATGGGCAGGAGCGGTGAAGGAGTGGTATGCACACCGCTCCTTCACGGCTCCAAAGATGCTGCTAGCAGGACATTTTTTTTAGACCCCGTTCACACTGGAGTGGTTTGCAGGCGGTATTGTGCTAAAAATAGCGCCTGCAAACCGACCCTAAACAGCCGCTGCTGTGTCTCCAGTGTGAAAGCCTCTGGGCTTTCACACTGGAGCGGTGCGTTAGCAGGACGGGAAAAAAAGTCCTGCTAGCCGCATCTTTGGAGCGGTATGTATACAATCAATAAATCAATGGGACACCGCGGCTATACCGCCGGCAATGCGTCTCTGCAGAGGCGTTTCGCTTCGGTTTTTAACCCTTTTTCGGCCGATAGCGGGGGGAAAACCAACCCGCTAGCGGCCTAATAGAGCCGCAAAATTAGCGGTAAATCGCCGCTAAAAATAGCGGTGCTTTACCGCCACTACCGCTCCTGCCCCAGTGTGAAAGGGGCCTTACTGTCCTGCTAGCGCACCGCTCCAGTGTGAAAGCCCTTGGGGCTTTCACATTGGAGAGACAGGAGCGGCTGTTTCCGGTCGCTTTGCAGGCGCTATTTTTAGCGTTCTAGCGCCTACAAAGCGACCCAGTGTGAAAGGGGTCTAACCATTATCCACATCTTACATCACTCTACTCTGCATTGCTGAAATTTCAAAAGTCAACTTCTTACACCTTTATTGGGACCAGCTGCTGCATTTCAAACAATACACAGGGACCCCGGGGGCCATGTGTAACTGTAATACCATTGACAGCTGAGTTTTGGCAGTGTGATTTCTAGTGCATGATACCCATGAAAGTAAGTGTAAATTTCTCATTACACTAGATTTCTACTTCCTGGAATTTTATCCTAAATTAGAATATTGTTTTAAACCAGGAACTCTTGAAATCGCTAAATATAGCCAGTTGACACTTTGATCCAATTTCCTTGTTGGGGGGGAGACAGACAATGCACAAACTCGGGTCCTCTTAGGCTTCACAAGCTTTGTGCACCCATCCCACTTTGATCAGTGTGATTTTACAACATACAATGCCTAGGACAGGGGTCTCAAACTGGTGGCCCTCCAGCTGTTGCGGAACTACAAGTCCCATCATGCCTCTGCCTCAGGGAGTCATGCTTGTAACTGTCAGCCTTGCAATGCCTCATGGGACTTGTAGTTTTGCAACAGCTGGAGGGCCGCCAGTTTGAGACCCCTGGCCTAGGAGAAAGGCAGGAAAGCTTAGTCCATATGCACAAGGAATGTGTAAAGTTCTGATTCTTCCACATTTACTTTTTATGCAGAGAGAATTGGCGCTTTTCTGAAATTATCAGGTTAATAAAATAATTTTAGTGGTCAAAGTTGAGTCATCTTTCTCTTTACAGCATCAATTCTTGTGTGACTTCACAAATAATTTAGGCCCCTTTCACACATTAATGCCAATTTTTCACGGACCCTGCTTGCTCAGCAGGGATCGATCGGTTGATCCCGGCTGAGCTGGCGGATGACAGGTCCGTCTCTGCTCACTGTGTAGAGATGGACCTGTCAGAGCCCCGCTCTCCTCTATGGGGGATCCATTGAAAACGGACCACCTGTCAGTTTTTTATAAGATCTGCCAGACATGATTTGAATTTGGATCGATCAAAAAATGATTGACCAGTTTGAATGCTGTCTGAAGAGTAGCTGGTTGCTAAGAAGCCGCTATGTCCTTAACAACCGTTGACGGTTTCCCGGCTGACAGCTGAAATGTAAACCAAAGAACGCCAGCAATGAAAAATACAGAAAAACGGTGTGAGTCAACCCCCAAAATCCATACCAGACCCTTAACCGAGCATGCAGCTCGGCAGATAATGGGGGGAGGGGGGAGAAAAGTGAGCTTTGGGGCAGTTGTGTATCTTTTTTGTATTCAGTGGTACAGTTTCTGTCGACATATTTCTGTGTTTTTTTTTTTTTGTTTTTTTTTTAGGAAAAGGTTGCCTGCTGATTATGCTGTTGCATAAATTGCAGTTGCCCATAGAAACCGGATTTTGGTCTACTCTGAAGCAAGATGAATTACTGGTCCTTGCACATTACTTTGCACATTTTAGTACCGTAATTTTGTTTTGAAAACGGTTTTAGACAGTTTAACCGCACCGTGGGAGCAGCATAGTGTACCTGCTCGTTAGCAACACTTTTCCATAGAGTTTTATTGGTTCCTTTTGTTGTTGGTAGGCTTTCAGAAAGTGAACTAAAACCGTAAGACCTAATAGAACTCTGAGAAAAGCGCAGCTAAGCCGCACCAAACCTGCGGGTACACCGCGCTCCTCCCGCAGTACGGTCTGCATCAGTCTAAAAGCAGCCTTATAATTATGTAATCAGTCATTTTATTACAATGTGTGAGAATTAATCCTCTTTCCTGTGCCTGGTCCCTGCCACGGAGTCCATTTCACAAGCTTTGTGATGCTGACTGTATCTGACATTTATATTCAGAGAGCCGGGTATTAGGAAAAGCCTGTTAACCTCTTAAGGTGATTTGCAGTGGATTTCTGAACAAATTGATCTTCTTTTCAAACGGAGGCAATGTCAAATCCTCCCAAGTGAAGTCTCTAGACTTGTGATTTTCATGGTGAAAATGAAATGTGAGTGTACTCCTAGATAACTAAGCATATCAGTAAGAACAAAGAATTAATAAGATGCAGAAATGTGACTGCACATTGGTTAACCTTAAAGCGGAGGTCCACCCGAATTTTTATTTTTTTTAAAAGCCAGCAGCTACAAATACTGCAGCTGCTGACTTTTAATAAATGGACACTTACCTGTCCAGTGCGCCCGCGATGTCGGCAGCCGAGGCCAAGCAATCGCCCGTCTCTCAGCTGCCCCCTGCCGCCATCCTCGGTGAGGGAATCAGGAAGTGAAGCGTTGCGGTTTCACTGCCCGGTTCCCTACTGCGCACTGCGCATGCGCGAGCCACGCCCTCACTGGTCCCCGCTGTCTCCTGGGACCAGTGTGTTTCCCAGAAGACAGTGAGGGGGGGGGGAGTGGAGTGATTCCCGTGGGAGTCATTCCTGGAAGTGGGTGCAAATACCTGTATTATACAGGTATCTGCACCCCCCTCCCTCCTGAAAGGTGCCAAAATGTGACACCGGAGGGGGGGAGAGTTCCGTAAAGCGGAGGTTCACTTTTTGTGTGGACCTCTGCTTTAAGTATATAGAGTTCCGTGAACACTGATAGTGTAGTAGTATATAATTTTATTTCATACGTGTACAGAGCTTGTCATGCTTATAGGTGTACACACATATTCCAGAGATTATTTTTTTTTTCTAATAATTGCCCAACTTGGTTCACATTAAAGACCGTTACCCCAACGTTTCATATTCCTGGTGTGTGTCTGTGTTAAAAAGTATCCTACTGTCTTTTTCTATTTCTAGTACTAGAACTAGTTTCTTCAAAGTGGATGTGGCCATCAATTCAGTAGTACCTTTTTAAAGATGAATTCCAGGCATGGCATTTTTTTACCTACAGTAGTTAGATTGATCCAGTTGGGACCAGTGTAACTATGTATATATTTGGCCTGGTCAGATGCTGTGCCAAGCGACCGGCCTGATATTTTGTGAATACACAAGGTTGACTGGTCAGCGTGGGCACCACTCAGAGAATGCTTTGCAACATCCCAAAGGGGGGAGTTGCGCTTTAAAGCCTCCTCCCCCACTGCTCCTTGACATTTGGCATTTTTGGGGGCGGGATGAAGGAGATGCCTGATTTTTGATGGGTACCCGCTCCCACTTCTGATCATATTGCCTAGGTCAGGTAATCTGAGTGGAAGTTCTACCCACCCGTATTCTTCAGGCACAGGTCTCAGAAGACTGCGAGGCAATTCACAATGGGAACCTGGGCGTGAAGCCGCAAGCTGTGACAGCCGGGTGCCCACAGGTGAGATACTGGTGCCGAGGTCTGTAGACAGTCCCCGTGCCCTCTCAGGTGAGCACAGCGCTGGATGCCTGGACAGCTGGGTGTCTGTTTATTAAATATCAGCAGCTACAGTTTTTGTAGCTGCTGGCTTTTAATTTTCATAAAACCGACTGGAACACCTCCTTTTTAAAGTGGCTGTAAGCTCTCCCCCATAATTTTTGCACATATACATCATCATTAAAAGCACTGCTAGTCGCTGTATGCTTTATATAGTGCCAACAGTTTGCGCAGCACTTTACAGTACCATCCAAAAACTGTGGGGATGAGTTGTTTGAAAAAGGAAAATTAATTTGTTAGCTAGAGGTAGGATGGGCATAAATCACCTAAAGCAGGGGGGTCTTAAACCGGTGGCCCTCCAACTGTTGCGAAACTTCAAGTTCCGTGAGGCATTGCAAGGCTGACCGTTACAAGCATGACTCTCTCAGGCAGAGGCATGATGGAACTTGTAGTTTCGCAACAGCTGAGACCCCTGACCTAAAGACTAACGGAATAGGAGTTTTAGGCTGGGATCACACTGCAGCACGCGCGGGCTCACAGCAGGGGTCTGGTACATCCCTATTCTCTGTTTCAGGTCCAATTTCAGCCCGAATTTTGGGCTGAATTCGGACCTGAAACAGACTAAAAGACGCACGGGACTCCTGTGCAATTTGCACCGGAGCCTCTGCGGAGATGTGTGAACCAGCTCTATAGAGAGCCGGTCACAATCGCCTGCTATGCGAATTGTATACGGAGAAACCCACATCTAATGCAATAGTGTGAACCCAGCCTTAGAGGATGAGAGGCTCTGGTGTTTGTACAATACAGCTTATCAAACCCTCACATAAGCCAGCTTGATAAAACCAATAGAACTTATTTGGCACGTTTGTCATGAAATGAAGAGCTTATGAAAAGATGATTGAGTGTTAGGAATGTATAATATCACAAAGGAAATAACATTTGAAGCTGAAATATCTTCTCTCTTTCCTTAATTCCTGGATTGAATTAATTGCCAACACCCAATGTTTCTTGCGGTGATGAATGTGCCGAGTGTAGGAAGTGGCGGTGTGGAGGTTTAATTAAGAGGATTCTACTGCAATACTTTAGCTTCCTTTCTATGCTGGAACAATATGTAATTGGGATTTTACTGGCACTGATTCTATTTTCATGTTGAAATGGAAAATGCATCTGCCACTCGGCTACTGAGAGCTATAAAGTATACTTGTGTCCTACAGGCTCTATATGCTTAATATATATTGTTTATGGAATCTTGTTGGCTAGGTACAAAGAAGACTAAATCAGCTTGATGCAGAAAGATTTACATCACGAGTGAGGGCAATCTTCACCTCCCATCTGATATTATAATAAATAAAATAAAAACCAGCAACCCCACTTTATCGTTTTTTGTTTGTTATTTTGATTGTGGCTAATAAGATTCTGTATAAAGAGGTTTTCTATTCTTCTTTTTTTTTACTCCTAATGTTTAACCACTTGTCAACCGCCTGCCATCAAATGACGGCGGGAGGAAGACCCTCTTGTTCTGGGTGGACGTCATATGACGTGATCGCCTTCACAAGCCACTAGGGGGCGGCGCTCCCGCCGCATCACTGGGGACCCGGTGCGCTTGCCTGGCGGCCGCGATGGCTGCCGGGCACCCGCGATTGCCTAGTAACTGAGCAGGACCGTGGATCTGTGTGTGTAAACGCACAGATCCACGTCCTGTCAGGGAGAGGAGACCGATGGTGTGTCCCTTGTACATAGGGACAACCATCGGTCACCTCCCCCAGTTAGTCCCCTCCCCCCACAGTAAGAATCACAACCTAGGGAACACATTTAACCCCTTGATCGCCCCCTAGTGTTAACCCCTTCCCTGCCAGTCATATTTATACAGTAATCAATGCATTTTTATAGCAGGGATTGCTGTATAAATGTGAATGGTCCCAAAAATGTGTCAAAAGTGTCCGATGTGTCCGCCGCAATATCGCAGTCACGATAAAAATCGCTGATCGCCGCCATTACTAGTAAAAAAAATAAAAATAATAAAAATGCTATAAATCTATCCCCTTTTTTGTAGCTGCTATAACTTTTGCGCAAAATACTCAATATACGCTTATTGCGATTTTTTTTTTTTTTTTTTTAACAAAAATATGTAGAAGAATACATATCGGCCTAAACTGAGAAAAAAAATTGTTTAAAAAAAAAAATGGATATTTATTATAGCAAAAAGTAAAAAATATTGTTTTTTTTTTTTTTTTTGTTTTTGTTTTTATTTTCAAACTTGTCCCTCTTCTTTTTTTTTATAGCGCAAGAAATAAAAACCGTAGAGGTGATCAAATACCACCAAAAGAAAGCTCTATTTGTGGGGAAAGAATTATTAAAATTTCATTTGGGTACATGACTGTGCAATTGTCATTCAAAGTGTGACAGCGCTGAAAGCTGATAAATGGCTTGGGCAGGAAGGGGGTGAAAGTGCCCTGTAGGCAAGTGGTTAAACTAGTTGGACTTGTGTCTTTTTCCAGCCTATGTAATCACTAGTGGGTCCTTTTTCTGGTTCCTTTAAATCTGCTAGGCACAGGCAACATCTGAACTTGAAGATGCATTTTATGCTTATGATGAGCCTGGGCATATGACTTTGAAAAGGACTGTTATACGTTTCATGCATTTCAAACAGCTTGTAGAGAAATTATGGCATTGCTTAATACGTCTATGACTAAGCGCCGGGACCAAAGTGAAACACGTCACAGGGGGCGAGGCCTATTGTGAGGAGGCGGGGCTTATCCAGCTTTCTATCTCTCAAGCACTTAGAGCTGTTTTGGTGTGCGACGTTCATTTAAGATCTCTCATTCTGCATTGGATTAGCACACATGCCTGCACCCTACTTGATCTAGGATTATCAGAGCCACACCATCGGCACTTGGATACTGAAAAATAATTCCCTACCAAAAAACTTGCTAGGACTTTTGAGGTACCACACCAAATTAAAGGCAAAAAAAAACACGCATTAAGGTGAAAAAACACAAACCTTTACAAACCCTTTAAAAAAAGATTCAAATCTGAATGTCCGACATCCAGGTATTACAGTTACAGATCATGCCAGTATATTATCTGAGCTCCTGGTTGATCACCAAGAGGATCTCCTATAGAATTCCTTGTTTCCATGTGTCCATTGATACCTGCTGACATCTGATCTGATCCACTAAAAACAGACGCATGGGGATCTGTTCCCCATTCGTCTGGCGGATCGAATGGCAGTCCGGTGTAAACAGGCAGTTTGTTTCCATTCGACCTCCTATAGAAAGCGTGCTGTGTCCGTTCTGCATAAGCGGAATGGACACGGACCAGCCATCCACCTGTACAGTAGGGATCAGCACACAGATTCCCTGCTGAGCAGGCGGACTGCAATGTAGCCTGTGTGGAAGAGGGGCCTTCAAGTGGTTGTAAACCCTTACCAATCCACTTTTTGCTACAGGTAAGCCTATAATAAGGCTTATCTTGTAGCTACCCTGGATATCTCCTAAGCACGGTTTAGGAGATATCCCCTGTATGTGCACGTACGTACCATTGCTTCAGTGAGTGTGCCGTTACCGGTGGCTCCCGCGCGCATTCGAGGGAACGTTGTCATCGCGGCTCATCGCATCGCGGAGCCGCGATAACCCGAAAGTAACTCCGGGAGTGGCCGGTGCTGTGTACGGGCACCACAGCGGGGGCTTCGATCTCAGGTGAGTATTGCATAATAAGCTAGTATGCTATGCATACTAGCTCATTATTCTTTTTGTATTGCATGTCTTTTTTTTTTTTTCCGATGTGGATTTACATCCACTTTTTAACATTTGTTGACGTTATAATTAGAATGAACAATTGGTGAAAATTAAGTGCAATGTTGCTGGGAGCCCTTAATTTTCCTAGTTTATTCTAGAAAAGTAATTGGGATGCTCATTGCCAGGAGAAAATCATTTTAAGCCCTAGTAACAATTTTTTTCGTTCAACACAACGGTTGTAGTGATCTCCCCTGCTCTTCTATTGTGTTCTAACAGGGGAATGGCTCCCCCGCCAGAACACTCCCATCAGTTCTCTGTTATTGGCTGGGAGCGCTGCCAGTCAGCTGCTGGTTTTCCAGGATGCTCATCCCGGCAAACGGACATTTTCTATCGGACTGGCTGACCTACACATTGGCTGAATGTCGGCCATTTTTTATTGATTGTGCCGAATGTCAGTTTTTATTGAATGACGCCCAACATTCAGCCCGTGTGTACTCGGCTTTAGACGTCTCGTGTCTTGACCCAGTTTGAGAACATATTCCTCCTGTAGACCGGTGTCCTGCTGAAAAAGGTCCCCCGGCGGATAATGACCCCCCTGTA
Source organism: Rana muscosa (assembly GCA_029206835.1). NCBI lineage: Eukaryota > Metazoa > Chordata > Amphibia > Anura > Ranidae > Rana > Rana muscosa. The sequence goes on from CM055120.1 coordinate 99,325,485, forward strand.
CTGCGCAGGCGCATCGTTCGCGCAGTATGAACCACAACGGAGCCGCCGAAAATGTAGAGCTGTGAGTCAGCTGTACACGGCGCCTGCGCAATAAAGACAAGGGGCGGGTGTATTACTGTTCTATCGTGTAAGGGGCGGATGGCTACAAAAGAGGCTGAATTTTAAATTGATGGGCAGAGCTGATAACTTCGGGGTGGTTTTAGCAATAAACTACATGTCTTTGTAGCCATCCGCCCCTTACACGATATTACAATAATACACCCGCCCCTTACACGATATAACAGTAATACACCTGCCTCTCGTCATTGCGCAGGTGTCGTGTACAGCTGACTCGCAGCTCTACATTTTTGGCGGCTCCGTTGTGGTTTGTACTGCGCAAGCGCTGCGCCTGTGCAGTACAGGTGGGTCATTATCCGCCTGGGGGACCTTCATTGGCAGAACACTGGTACTGAATTGATGGAAACTTTTTTTATAATCTTCTGCTGCAAATATGTTCTATAAAGGTTTATCTTGTTGCTCTTATAGCTGAACATTTCTTAGATAATTAAACCACTTTTTATAACTAAGCTAAGAAGGCTATTAATTTAACAGTGTGTTTAATGGAACTAAGCTTTTGTGTTGCTGTTTATAAACAAGCTTTATAGACACCAAATCATTTATTACAGTATCTTCATATTCAAGAGCCTTTGTCAACAAACAGGATTTATTTTCATTGTATGGCTCTTCTAAACTTAGAGTATCACAGAGACTGTCAGATCTATATTCCCAAGCCAGAGAACCAGTGCGTTAATTAAATTAGAATTGCTAGCCTGTTAAATTGGGTAACCCCTTCCTTGGTTAGTATACGATTTCCTTAATAGCCTCTGGAAGCGATAATCTTCAGAGTAATAAATCAGATATTGTGTTAAGAGATAGTTTGTCCACTTTTCAAAATAAATATCACCTAAACCTAATATTTGAATGGGGTGGCATGATGTCACAGCAATGTTAACCCAAAAGCAAATATTTTTTATATTGCAGCTTAACAATTCTTAGAGACGATGGCTGCATTTTCTATTTTAGGCTTTCTTTCTTCTATTTTCATTCGATGATCCAGCCAGTAAGTTTTGATTTTTAACAGAACAAGCTCCCCTGAAAATGTGGCAGTTAGAGTGTTGAGAAAACCATTGATCACTGGTTAACATTGACATCCGCTGCAGATTGCAACTGCAGTGCATTTTAAAAGCTGTGCTGGAAACGTGCATGGAACGTGGGTTTCCCGCACCATGTTCTGGTGTGAAGGGGGGTGAAAGTGTTACCAAACCCACAACAGTAAAATCGGTCTGAATATGCAGTAAAGCGTGCGTGTTATACTCACTGTGGAACCTAAGGGGTTAATCCTCTGCATTGTGTAAAAAATCTGATTGATCATGTATGCACAGATCCTCCTCTTCTTCCACTGACTCCAGAACAGGTCTGAATAAGACAGAGTTTCTGGAGTCAGGCTGCACATGCTCTGTTTGGTGTGTATTACTGGAGAGGTTCTTTTTTCCTTGGGAGAGTGCATGCAATCAGCACTGTCCAGACAGAGGGTCAGGGGTCCTAGATCGGGCAGCTCGGTGCAGTATGAAAACTACTCCTCCTACAAGCTTTAACCAGGAATTGATAGAAGTCACAAGACTATGTACTGCTGATGAGAAAAGGTATTTAGCAGTTTATATTTACTACAATAATTGCATTCCATGTTCTGTGTACTGCGGGTGAATGAAGGCTCCTGGGTTTAGTAACCCTTTAACTGGTATGTGAGATGAACTGGAGTGTGGCTTCAATTTGTTGGTGTATCTAAATCTGTTAGTACAGACTGACAATGCTGCTGTTCAAAGGTGTCCCCTGTGCACATTCATCCAGAGTGGAGGCACTCTAATACAGAAGGTGTGTTTACTGGCCGGATTACCAGGTGAAAACCAAGGGGAAAAAGCCCATGAAAAGAAAACAAATGCAGCCCCCACATCTAATGATTGGTAATCTGCAATATATAAATTTTTTGGGGTTGGTGTTTAATACTGCTTTTAAAGTGGATGTAAACCCACTTTCATCCTTTCTAAACTACTGCCATAGTGCTCATCTATAAGGATATACATGCCTCCTGCATGTATCCTTATCTGTCAAATGTCTCCCCTCTGTCTGTTATAAGAACTGAAAAACGGCAGATTCTGTGGGTGGATCTGTTGTCTGGAGCTCAGTGGGTGGAGTCGTGATGTCAGTAGACTCCCCGCCCACCTCTACACTCCCCTTGTCAACATGCATTTTCTCTTGTGTATTCCTTCTGCTACGATCACTAACATCCAGTCAAAATCCAGAAAAGTAACCACATGACTTCAGAAAAGGAGTGGGGGTGGGAATTAAAAATATTTAATCTAAAGCTAGTGCACGAGATATGTAAATAACCTGTCACTCAAAGCAAGGGGGCGGAACGGACAAAGGTAACTCTGTTTGTCCATTTTATCTCACTGAACAATAAAAGAGGATTGCTCAGAGCTGGATTAACTTTGTGGCAAGACCTGGAACAAATGATAGGAAATCTTATACTATGCATTGTGACAGTAAAATAAATAAATAAAGCTCCTGTTTAAATGAGACTTTGTTTCATGGCTTCCTAATGGACAGAGGATAGGAGGGGTAGAGCTGATGAAGGTGCTGCTGGGGACCCTAAAACATAGTAGACATCACATGAACTTATGAGATGGAAGTATTCGTTTTGGGTGGACTGCATTGAACAGGTGATAGCCTTGTGTCTTTCCAGAGCCTATTTAGTCTTTAAAAATGAGCTGCAGGCTCCTCCTTTAAAATTAAGTCAGCCGCTACAAATTCAATGTAAGGACACTTGCCTGTCCAGGGAGCCCACAATGTCATCACCCGTGCCGATTTCTTTAGGTGCAGGCGCCAGTATCTTGCCTTGTGGCTTCACAGCTGGTTTCCTACTACGTATGCGCTTTGTGAATTGTCCCACAGTCTCTTGGGACCTGTGATGTGTCCCAGAAGGCTGCGGGGCAATGATGGGGGCAAACTTCCAGCTCAGATCGCTGCGCCCCATCTGACCTGAAGTGGGAACAGGTAACTGTCAAAAGCAGGTATCTGCCCCCCCCCCCCCAAAAAAAGTGCAAAATGTGGCAGGTGCAGGCCGTGAGAATGCAAGCGAGCGGAACTTCCTCTTGTGGGTGAAGTTCCGCCTTAAGCAACTAGCAATGGCATTTCTGTGCATTTTAGATTATGGCTACCGGTAGATGTATGATGACCTCACTTAGTGTGGCAAATCAGGAGCGGATATCAACTTTTCTGAAATCATTCTGCATATTTATATTGGAGTACATGGCTACCAGAAGATTTTTCATCACATGGATTGCCTAGTCACAGAGGAATATCTGTTAATATGGGCTTTGCAATGTCCTGTATGGGGAAGTGTCAGCAAAAGGCAGGGAAACCGTGATACACTGATCTTCCCAGTGAAGAGCTGTGCAGGGGTGGGGCATGTCAGCACAAGGCTTGGCCATTGGAGGACATGCAGGACAACTGATTATGCTGGGAAAGTTGTGCTTCTATGTCTAGTGTGGTCAGTTTAAAATAGCCAAGCCGGAATACTGGCAGGATCACTGGGAATTTCACACAAAGGGAAACATACAAAGAGAACAGGATACTTTTTAACACAAGCACATCAGGAAATATGACATGTTGAGGTTAAAAACAGGGTGTTAATAAGAACCTGGTTCTCTTTATACAAAAATATATCCTAAGGCTGACCCTGCTAGTGTTTATTTGCAGCTAGCTACATGGTGACTTGTAAGTGGTTCTTGGCATGGGTTATGGGAGTATAGAAGTGGTATTTCAGGTTCTGTGACAAGGCAAGTATTGTAGGCTGGTTTTACTTCATTTGGGTGGCACCATCTTGATGATGGAATCGTGTCTCTTTGCCAGCTATTTTTTATTTTTAAAGCCCTGCCTTGATCTCCCAGCATCTATTTCCTAGTGCGAAACCTTTTCCTGCCAAAGGAAACTGTGATCATCAATTGCTCTGTGTGCAGTGATGTCAGGCGTTTGTTCGGATTACAAGGTATGTTTGTGTACAATGAGTCGGGAACTTGTCAGACCAAGAGGACCAGTCAGTGACTACATTAAGTGCCGTCAACCAGATGATGTCTTGGAACAATATTTTCATAATGTTGCACTTACTACATTTTACTAGGGCAATCTTTTCCAACCGTAGCCTCAGTGAAAACATCGTCGTCCATGATTATCTCTAGATGAGCAGACGTCTACTATTAAGTGTTGGGAATATTTATTAAGAAGCTGTTTTTTGAAGACCTATGAGGCACGTTGTGTCTCGGTGATATCGCTAGTGTCTAGGGCTGGAAAATTACATGGAAGCCAGTGCACCTAAATACTACATTGGGCCTTGTCCTTAGAAGCACGTGTTCTCAGGCTCCTTCTAACTGCTTTGGATGCTTATACGGTAGTTTGGACTGACTTTGTCTTGTTAGTTCACACCTGCTAGATTCTAGTTTACAAGTCTTTGATCAGTTTACAAACTGTTGCTCAGGAGTAATTATTAAGCCTCATACACACGATCAGACTTTTCCGTGGATTTTTGTTTGAAGGGCGTTGGCCGGGAACGCCCATAGCATACATACGGCAGGACTTTTTCTGCAAACTTTCCCCAAATCACGTGTTTTTTCTGCTCTTTACCGCCACCCTTTTGGTCAACTTCTGCTATTGTTGGTTGATTTTAACATTGGTTCTGGTCATGCGTGTTTGTACTTTGGACTAAAGTCCGATGGCTTTCTGTATACACGACAGGACTTTGCACCGTAGGACTTTTGTTGCCGAAAAGTTTGTCCGTTTGCAGAGCAAACTTTTGTCCGCTTAAAACCGAAAAAGTTTGTCCGATGGAGCGTACACACGGTAGGATTTTTTTGAAAACCTGCTCATTTTGAAGTTTGTTGTCAAAAAGTCCTACCGTGTGTATGGGGCTTAAAGTGGATGTAAACCTACTCTCATCCTTTCTAAACTACTGCCATAGTGCTGATCTATAAGGATATACATGCCTCCTGCACAGGTGCGGATCCAGGGGGGGGGGGCCAACAGGGAAATTGCCCCCCCCAGACCATCTGTCACACTCACTTGCTTGCTCTGTTTTTTTGCGCCTGATCTCCCGGATTTTGGGACACATGTAGCCCCGTGTCTCCTCTACAAGTGTACAAAGTTTGGTGTCTGGGGGACCTACGACCGGGGAGCACTGATTTTTTTAAAGCCGGGCACCCCTTCCATAGACTCCAATGTTAAACGGTCATTTCTCCGGTGATTTTGCGGACCCGGTACCGGCCGGTCGTGGGTCCCCTGGACCCCAAACTTGGTACACATGTAGCCCCATATCTCCTCTACAAGTATACAAAACTTGGTGTCTGGGAGACCTACGGCCGGGGAGAACCGATTTTTTTCAAAGCCGGGCACTCCTTCCATAGACTCCCATGTTAAACATCAGTCTAGTCATGGGCACAGTGAAGCATGGGCACAGTGAGGCATGGGCACAGTGAGGCAAAGTGAGGCACAGTGAGGCATGCAGATGGACACCCTAGGCTTATACTCGAGTCAATACGTTTTTCCAGTTTTTTTGGGGTAAAATTAGGTGCCTCGGCTTATATTCGGGTTGGCTTATACTTGAGTATATACAGTACTTTGTTCTGCCGCTGCCTCTCTGAGTCTCTCTCTCAGTTTCTCACATCAGCCGATCAGCGGCGCCGAGAGAGAGACTCGTCTAATGTAGTTATGCGGCGCCGCACTGACATGATACCAGGAGCGGAGGAGGAGGTGGGTGGAGCCTCTTCCCTGCACTCGTTGCGAACGCCTGGGCTGCTTGGCGTCTAGCAACGAGTGACATCAGTGAGTCACGTCGGGCCACTCTGCGGGCAGGTGCGATAGCGTGCGGATCCACAGACAGGTAAGAAAGCGGGCGGCTCCGCTTGCGGCGCGGTTTGTGGGCGGGCGGCGCGGTTCGTGGGCAGACCGTGCTGCTCAGTGTGTTGGCAGCGCAAGTGAGTGAGAGAGCAGGCTCAGTGTGGCAGCTGGCCAATCAGCTAGCCGGGAGCGGGGGAGCAGAGAGATGAGATCATCTCTCACCGCCCGTGCCTGCCCTGCATTCCTGCAGTGACTTCCGCCCTCACTGTGCAGGCAGCAGAGAGATTACATTATCTCTCTGCTGCCTGACTCTGGGAGTCTGGGACACAGCAAGAGACAACCAAAACTACACCTTGGCAGGCAAGTTAGTGACAATCCGCAAGGTGTGGCAAGTGACAATCCGCAAATTGTGTCAGGTGACGTGGCAAATGACAATCTGCATCTGGTGGCAGGCAAGTGACAATCAGCAACGTGTGGCAAGTGACACGCTCAGGGCTCCCACTAATTGCAGGCGACGGTGGCAAGTGACACACTTGGGGCTCCCACTGATTCTGCATTGAACTATTTAATTTTATATTACAATGTAATAATAGAAATAATGCGCTTCAATCATCCTGACACCATAACAACTATGGTGCCGGGATGATTAAAGCGCCGACACCAGCCATTTCCCCGATAAATTTCCCACAAAAAAAACATATTTTTTGGCAGTGCCCCTCCCGAGAAAAGACTCTGGATCTGCCCCTGCTCCTGCATGTATCCTCACCTGTCAAATGTCTCCCCCTCTGTCTGTTATGAGACCTGAAAAACTGCAAATTCTGTGGGTGGATCTGTTGTCTGGAGCTCAGTGGGTGGAGTCGTGATGTCAGTAGACTCCCCGCCCACCTCTACACTCCCCTTGTCAACATTCATTTTTTTCTGTGTATTCCTTGCACTGAATTCTGCTATGATCACGAACATCCAGTCACAATCCAGAAAAGTAACCACATGACTCAAACAGCAATACAAGACATAATGCAACCATTCCGTTTCACAGACTGGTACTTGAAGAAGGATCTTACCAATTCACTTGGCCACCTTAAGATATCCACTGTTTCTGACCCCTCTACCTTTTTACCGCCATAGGACAACCGCAATATCACGATGCCCTTTGACATCCATGACTATTTTCTTTCTAAACTCAGTACTGTATCATCACTTGGTATTACTGTTATGTCTGGACCAATTTACGAGATCACTAGTTAAACATATCCAAACGTTGCTTCCACTCCTGAGGGTAATGAGGTGAAAGGTACAGCCTATATAGGCATCACATTGTCATACTTCTGACATGATGGTAAATGTGATTTACCGATTTCCCTCCCCTTTTCCTTACCTCCCCCCCACCCCCGCTACTCTGGTTTAAACCTCTTCTGTTGAATGGAGAATTTACGTGTGTGTGCTTTGCAGCCACTGTATTATGCAAAACCCAATAAATATTTTACAAAAAAATAATAATGCCTGTCTCAGGCTAGTGCATGGGATATGTAAATAACCTGTCACTCACAGCAAGGGGGAAGAACGGACAAAAGTTTTCTCCTGTTTGTCCGTTTATCTCACTGAAAAAATAAGAGGATTGCTCAGAGCTGGATTAAATCTTTGTGGCAAGACTGGGCACAAATGATAGGAAATCTTATACTCTACATTGTGACCGCAAAAAAAAAAAGGTTTTTAAATACAACAGACTGTTTAGGGTTGCTTTGTACTTGCTACTTGCATTGCGTGTAATGGAAAGAGCGAATAGAAAAATCCTTTGCACTCCATGTGCAGCAAGGCCACAAAAGTTTTTCATTTTAATTTTATTTATTTTTTTACCAGTTTCAAGCAATAGCTTTTTTACTTTTGTAGTTTGGTCCATTTGTGAGCTGATTAGCAACAGTTTGCAATCTTCAACCAAAATATTGGAATTCACTTACGCTTGATAGGAAGTCTATGCAAGGAATATGTCTTTTATAGGACTTGGTTTTTCAAACCCTGGAGGCAACATACCAGGATATCCACTCCAGCTTCTTTGATGTAATCCAGCAAAGCTCAAGCATCATCTTGTCATCCGTTTATAGGATTCCAAACATCTTGCATACAAAAGCAAAAAATATAAGTACTCGCACTAGGGCACAATCTATAAGCAGCTAGCACAATTTGAAGGCAACAAATTAAAACCAATGACAAAAGGGGAAAGTGTAGCGCTATTTTTGCAAATTACCTAAATAATGCAAATCACACCAAAGTGGGTTAAAAGAGTGCAAACACCAAAAAAAAAAACTTTAAAAGAGAAGTACTGTATAGGACATTTTTGTCTTCTTTTTTTTTTTTAAGGATTATACTTACCTAGGTGGATGCAACATCGTTCCCCCCACCGGCTCTAAGGTTGAGAACCGAGCGATCAAACACAGCTGATCGCTTGGTTCTCAGTGCTCCCTGAGCAGAGAGCTGGTTACTGTCAGTCACCACTGTCTGCTCTAACCCCCCCCCAACCCCCCACCTTGCTCACTGGAGCCCTGAGCTGTGAAGGGGATGGGAGCAGCTGGCTCAGGCTCTCAGCAGCTCGCTTGGTGCCGGTCCAGGCATGTGGATGTATCCGAACTATATAGTCACAATCTTTCCCCAGCCTGGACCATCTGTTTAATGTTGGCCTACAGCGGGCTTTAGCCTGCTGTCTGCTGAAAACAGGTCACAGGAGTGCAGAATGAACTGCACTCCTGTGATTCACAGGAGAACAGCCTAATGAGCTTTGGCAGTACCTCTCCCTTTTAAAGGTTCATTCATAGTCCTCAGTCCAATCAGTGGTGAGAGATGTCAATCCAGATGGAAGAGTCCTCCACCATCAGTGACCACACATAGCCGCTTACCAGATATCCATTTCCACTAAAGCGGTCAACAGGCTGTTAAACTCGGTAATTGGGGCCAGACTCCAGGTAGATTCTATCATCCAGTTCACACCACTTGTTCCACTTCTTCGAATATCAGGATCGATTCACCACCAAAACAGTACTATATATCCCAAGACATACAGGTCAAAGAGCAAGCAGAACCATCTCCTAGTTTGAATAAATGCAGTTTTTGGAGTTTACTAAAGTGTTGCACTTGCATAAAACAATGTTGTTTCAAACCAACAAGATGGCCGCCGTCTATTCCGGTGCATGATGACAATACACATTGTAGCCCCTTTCCCTTTTTACAAACCTCTCACATAGCTCCCAACTGACCCTGATTTCAAGGGATAGTCCCTCATTCGGAACAAAGTCCCTCTGCCCCTCCTCATTTGTTCCTCATTTTGCTCTGATCTATATAGTTGTATATAAAATGCACTACTTATCTATTAAAAAGTGATTTACAGTGCTAAACCCTTCATCCAATTTCTAAATTGCTGCTTTTTGTAAATTTTCAAAAGCCAGTATAAAGTAATAGTAGTGGTAAAAAAAATACACTTGTGGGTTTAAAGCGGAAGTAAACCCATTGATTTAATAGTTTCAAAAAACAGTTACATTCCCGGCATGCCGGAAATGCTAACTGTCCTATTGGTTGTGCTCTCAACTAAACTGTCAAACCAGCCAATGGCTGGTGTCATAGCTGATCACATGTGCAGCACCATGGCAGTTGAAGATTAAACAAAGGCCAAGATGGCAGCTTCCTTGGCTGAAAACGATAGGAGGGTTTACTTCCACTTTAACCAATCATTTTTTATTTATTTTTTGTATAATTCTCCTTTAAGGAGGCGTGTCCTATGCCTACATACTTTTGCTAATAAGTGTCCCTCATTCTCACCTCCAAAAGTTTGGAGGTATGATCTCACATGTCCTGGAGGGCACAATACCTTTCTTTATCATCTGATTAGTGTTGTCACTAAAGCAGTGAATACCAAGTTCAACTGCGCCTCATGTGTAGTGTAAAGAAAAAATGTCATATTCATGTAATTTTCTGGTGGCTTTAATAGTTATGTCAGGAATTGTGACTGTAGCAGGGACATTGTACTGGATTTGACGCATTTACGATCCTCCTGAGAGTTGTGGTCTTGTTTTGCCAGTGTTTTCTTTGTGGCAGCTTATCTGCAGGCTGCTTACTGTCAGGATTTCCTGACGTTGTGCTCTGATTTAAAATACCAACAATTTGTGGGTTGGAAAACTCCTCAGTCTGGGCGCCAGCAGTTAATTGGATGGTCTATAGGAAGCCAAAGAAAGGAATGGAGCTTGGAGAAAGCTGTAGTGATGCCACCTGTATGTTTACAACAGTAAAACCATGCAGGATTATGGGGATCTGCTACTCACCTGGTATCAAAACGCTTTTTACACATGTGCATTGTGTCTCCGCTTTAGAACTTGAGAAAGAAAGACCTCAGGGAGACTAGGACTGATCTGGGACACAGCCCAAATCCCCAGTGTGCGGTCTCCTGCAGTTGTGCGTACAGCGCATGCGTGGAGTTTGAAAGGCCCAGAGTGGCCTGGGAGAGGACCTACTGCGCATGTGCGCAGTTTGACTGGTTCGGTCTGAGCCGCCACCAGGAAAGGGGGGGGTGTGCATTGTGAAATTCAGCCTATCCAGCATACCCCAGGATGAAGAGGAATTGGGGGGGGGGCTGTGCTTTTACTGGAAAGGACCCCCAACAGCTGCAACCGTAACAGGATGACCTTCACCATTTCCAACAGGAGGAGCTATGGTATGTACTATTTATCGGATCTAGAATTTCATAGGGTTTTGTTTGTGAAATTCTTCCTGAAAGGTGAACTTACACTTTTTAACCTTTTAGTTTCAGGAGCCAGTGCAGGCACTGCCATCTCTTGCAGCTGGGGTATAGTGAAGATTTAATTTAAAGCATATACTGTATTTATTGGCATATAACACTCACTCACCTTTTCACCCTGCAAGTCGGCTGCAAATAGTGTGTGTGTGTTATACACCAATACTGCAATTTGGGCCAATGGGGAGGGGGGAGAGACGAGCGCCTTCAGATCACATACGAGAATCTCCTGTTTACTCAGTGGCCTCTGTAATAGGAAGTCCCGTCTCCTGGGCTGGCATTGGACCAGTGTTCTGTCTATCATAGAAGCCGGTCCAGGAGGTGGGACTTTGTATTAAAGAGGCCGCCTAGTAAACAGGAGATTCTCGCTGTATGTAATCTAACGGCTGATCATCCTGCCCCCCTCCCTGAGATGGGCATTGATCAGGCTGCATTCATGGCAATAGGGAGGCTGCATTGATGGGCAATTGTAAGGCTACAGATGATTAAGCTGCATTGATGGGCAATTGTGAGGCTGCAGATGGGCATTGATCAAGCTTCATTGATGGGCAATTGTGAGGCTGCGGATGGGCATTGATCAAGCTGCATTGATGGGCACTGACCCTTATTTTGCTTCAAAGTTCTTTATTTAAAATTGTATTTTTTTCCCTGAAACTTCCCTCTTAAAATTAAGGTGCGTATTATACGCCTGTTCGTGTTATATGCCGATAAATACGATATATATATATTTTTTAATATATTGCAGCCTCCCAGTACTTGATGTGGTGACTGCATTAGTGTGCAGAGCGTTCATGCAAAATTTTTGGTCTTGACATGTGCACACCCTTTTGGCACCTGATGGGTTATATACTGTAAAAGTATAAGCTATTTGGATTTGTGCACAGGTATATCTTTTTTTTTTCTTTCTATTGCAGTGCTCTCCAAACTGCGGCCCGGGGGCCAGATGCGGCCCTTTGCTTGATTTTATCTGGCCCTTGGGGGAACCAATGATGAGGCACAATTCTTCCGACTGACACCAACAATGGGGCACAATTTCTCCCAGTGACACCAACAAAGGGGCTCAATGACACTAATGATGGTGCACGATTTCTTCCAATGACACTGACAATGGGGCCCAGTGACACCAATGCCGGGACACTATTCCTCCCACTGACAACAAAGATGGGGCATTGCATTTTCCCACTGACTTCGTGAATTTTTCTACTCCCAGTGGCCACAGTTTGCTCCCTTTGTTTAGAAAGTTTGGAGACCCCTGTTCTATTGCATTTGTTTTTTCTTTTTTTCTTTTTTTTTTAATTTCTTTTTTATTTAATTTCGCTTTTCCTACAAATAACACACATCTTGTCCCTGGGTAGCTACGTTCACACCTCCACTGTATCTATTGGGGAGGGGTGGGGGTGTAGCATGGTTGTCACCCTGGCTGGACTTCAAACTTCTCTGTCTTTGTTCATCTCTATTACTTGGGAGATGAGGAGATTAGTAGTTTATGGAAGAAAGGTAAGATAGTAGTTTCTTTCAGTTCAGCTCCCAGGCAGTGAAAAGTCCACTGCATTCCTGGCAGGAACAATAGTTTTGTTCTTGCTGAAAATGAGTGAAAACACCACATCCGAGGACTGAAAGGCTACAATATATTATTATTTTTTTGTTATCCTTTAGCAAAGCGCACAAAATGGTTAGACATGGCGTATTTGGATAAATCAATTTCAGGTCCACATACACTATATTACCAAAAGTATTGGGACGCTTGCCTTTACACGCACATGAACTGTAATGTCATCCCAGTATTAGTCCGTAGGGTTCAATATTGAGTTGACCCACCCTTTACAGCTGTAACAGCTTCCACTCTTCTGGGACCACAGACCAACATTGCCGCATTGAGGGGCCAATGGACAGGGCCATGTATTGTAAAATATTGGATGAGAACCTTCTTCCCTCAGTCAGAACACTGAAGATGGGTCTTCCAGCATGACAATGACCCAAAACATACCGCCAAGGCAACAAAGGTGGGGCTCAAGAAGAAGCACATTTAAGGTCATTGAGCACATTTAAGGTCATTGAGTGGCCTAGTCAGTCTCCACACCTTAACCACTTAAGCCCCAGACCATTTTGCTGGCCAAAGACCAGGCCACTTTTTGCGATTCGGCACTGCGTTGCTTTAACTGACAATTGCGCGGTCATGGGACGTGGCTTCCAGACAAAATTGACGTCCTTTTTTTCCCACAAATAGAGCTTTCTTTTGGTGATATTTGATCACCTCTGCGGTTTTTATTTTTTGCGCTATAAACAAAAATAGAGCGACAATTTTGAAAAAAATGCAATATTTTTTACTATAACAAATATCCCCAAAAAATATATAAAAAAACATTTTTTTTCCTCAGTTTAGGCCGATGTGTATTCTTCTACATATTTTTGGTAAAAAAATCGCAATAAGCGTATATTGATTGGTTTGCGCAAAAGTTAAAGCGTCTACAAAATAGGGGATAGAATTATGGCATTTTTATTATACATTTTTTTTTTTTTACTAGTAATGGTGGCGATCTGCGATTTTTATCATAACTTCGACTTTATGATGGACACATCGGACACTTTTGACACATTTTTGGGACCATTTTTACAGCGATCAGTGCTATAAAAATGCACGGATTACTGTGAAAATGAAACTGGCAGTGAAGGGGTTAACCACTAGGTGGCGCTGAAGGGGTTAAGTGTGCCCTAGGGAGTGATTCTAACTGTAGGGGGGGATGGGCTGTGTGTGACACGCAGTGATCACCGCTTCCGATTACAGGAAGCTGTAATCACTGTCCTGTCACTAGGGAGACTGGGGAAATGCTTGTTTACATCAGCATTTCCCCCTTCTTCCTCACCGTGACACAATTGCGGGTATGCCCACGGACAGAGTCCGCGGGACCCGCGGTCGGAGTCACGGAGCTTGCGGCGGACGCGCGTGTGTCCACAATGCCGCTTCTTAAAGGGGGCGTATATATACGTTCTTTTGCCTGTCCGTGCCATGCTGTAGACGTATATCTGCGTGCGGTGGTCGGCAAGCAGTTAATAAGAATACAATTTATGGAGGGAACTGAAACTTCGATTTGCCAAGTGACAGCCAAGAAAACTTAAAGTGGTTGTATACCCTCCTTTGCAAGTTACACCTACAGGTAAGCCTAGATAAAGGCTTACCTGTAGGTGTTTGCAATATCTCCTAAACCTACATGGTTTAGGAGATATTTGCTGAAAGGTATACACCGTTGTCCACGGCACATGTGCGCCGTAGACAACGGCGCAGTGAAAAGCCCATTCATAAAACCGGCAATGTAGGTTTTGACGGCTCCCGCGCGCATGCGCGGAGTGACGTCTTCGCCGCTCCGGCCAATCACAGTGCTGGAGCGGCGATACCCGGAAGTAACCTTCCGACGAGGTGACTGCGGCCGGAGGGGAAGACGTGGACGGCTTCGGGGGCTTTGTTCTAAGGTAAGTACTGCATAATATGCTAGTCATACTAGCTCATTATGGCTTTGTCTTGCAGGTTGTTCATTTAAAAAAAAAAATATATTTATGGGTTTACAACCACTTTAAGGATTTATGGAAGATCTTTAAAGAGTGGACCAAAATCCCTCCTGAGATGTGTGCAAACAAATTATTATTTTTTGATTGTGTATTTTTCTTGACACCTGGTTGATGACTGCATTGTGTGCATTTGTTTTGTATGAATATGTATTCTTTGCATTGAAGAATAGACAAAAACAAATTCCATATGGGTCATTGCATTTCAATACTATACAAAGCTTTTCATTACTAAAATAAATGGCACATGGCATTGCTCTGCTATTCTCAGGTGCTTTGCCACCGATCCCTTCCCTTCCCTTGAAGGATTGCTCTCCTAATGTGTGCTATTTGGAATGCACAATTTACACTGAAGTTGTACAGAAGCAGAGGGCACGTTATATATTTTGTAATAAAATCTAATTGCTTCATCTTTCTATTTACACCTTTCCGACCACAAGATGAATTGGTTATATTTTAATTTCCCTCGGCCCACCTTGACTTGATGAATGTCATTTGTAGTAAAGTGAGCTTTTTAAGACATTTGTCATCTGCTCTCTAAGCAGCAATTTGTCTGAGAAGAGCTAAGCAAAGCATGTTATAGTTGTTCTCTAGGAGCCCCTGGCCCACTTTTTTTTATGCCATGTTTATAGATCCTGGTGATTGTTGGGCCTTTAAAATTCATTATGGTACAACTACTGATCAAGATGATCTTCAATTTGCTTTATGAAGTTATTTTTTCCCCTTTTAAGAATTTGCATTGCGGTAATAATTGGTAAAATGTCACTTTGCGCAAGTATGCGCTAGAATACAATATGTGTCAGTGGACCCATACTGCAGCTCACTACAGCACACATGCCCTGCGTGTAATGATGCATCTCATAAGTCACTGTAATGCCGCGTACACACGATCGTGATTCACGGCGGTGAAAACACCGCCGTGAATCACGACAGGAAAAGCGAGGGAACAGCTTGTTCCCCCACACACGGCCGTTTTTCCCATAATTTTTTTCTCTTGGCGAGAAAAACGACCGTGTGTAGGCTCCGCGGCAGTCTTTCCCTATGGGAAAACTGCCGTGGAAAAAAATGACAGGAATCACGACGAGAAAAATTAGAGCATGTTCTAATTTTTCTCGTCGTGATTAATGCCGTTTTTCCCGTCGGGAAAAATGATTGTGTGTACGCGGCATGAGAACGAGCCTATCCACTTGACCTCCTTGCGATTTACCCCCTTTACGACCAGGCCATTTTTTTGCGATACCGCACTGCATTACTTTAACTGTCAATTGTGCTGTCATGCCACTCTGTACACAAATTAAAATTATATAATTTTTTGTAACACAAATAGAGCTTTTTTCTGGTGGTATTTGATCACCACTGGGCTTTTAATTTTTTATTTTTTTTTGCGCTATAAACGAAAAAAGATCGACAATTTTGGAAAAAACATTTTTTTTTTACTTTCTGCTATAAAACCTATCCAAAAAAAAGCTTTAAAAAAACTCGAACAACATGCATTCTGCTACATATTTTTGGTAAAAAAGAAATCCCAAAAAGCGTATTGAGGGCAGGGACTGATGTACAATGTATATGTAAAGCGCTGCGTAAATTGACGGTGCTATATAAGTACCTGAAATAAATAAATATATTGATTGCTTTGCGCAAAAGCTATAGAGTCCACAAACTATGGGATATATATTTTATTTTTATACTAGTAATGGTGGCGATCAGCGACTTATTGTGGGATCGCTATTGTTTGGTGGGAAATCTGACACCAACTGACATTTTGACACTTTGTGGGAACCAGTGACACTGTCATTGTACTAATGACACTGGGTTTGAAGGGGTTAAACATCTATGGCGATCAAAGGGTTAAATGTGTGCCTAAACAGTGTTTGTGTGTACTGTGAGGTGCTTGTATTTATTCCCTGCTTTGCTCTGCATTGTTTACATACGCAGAGCTCTGTCCTGTTTTCCTCCTCACCAATCAGCAGGTGCCGGTGGTCATCCATTGGCCAGCACCAGATGATCAGCTTGTGGTGTGACTAATCGCCGCACAGCCAGGGCCGCCAAGAGTGCTCATGTGTGCCCCTACTCGGAGAAGCAGAATCGCATATATGTATGCATGATGCTGCACAGCAGGCCCGCACTGTAGCAGTAAAGCTAAAGTGTGCAGTTAGCAAGTGGTTATCATGCAACTCTGCAAAGAAATAGATCCAGAAGAAAGGAATGTTGTTTAGAACTTCACAATTCTGCCTGCTTCTTCAAATGGAACCGGATACATTTAAAAGGAAATTATATTGGTTTGGGGTCAATGTTATTTTAGCTGTTTGAGTTCTTGAACCTTTTATATATTTTTTTTTATTGCTAGCTAACGAAGCTCCCAAGTGGTCTAGTAAAAATAACCCAGTGATTTTTTTTTATTTTTTTTTATTTTTGTGATTAAATTTTTTTTTAAAGCCGAACTTTTCTGCTTTTTGTTTTTTCCTTGATTCCTCCTTTCTGCCTTCATCAACATGCTAATGACATTTTGAAATAAAACCTCTGTTTTCATGACATACCTTATTTCAAACCCAGTGATTACATAATTGTGTTTCTGTGCTTCTCCATGCCTAGCTGATCATGGATGGTAGAGGAATCTGAACTTCACTTCCTGAAAACAGCAGACCACGCTAGGCCATGCTCACAGGTGATGCTGAGCCTCCAAGATTAAAAGAACTAAAATCCGAAGAATGAAAAGGGTGGGGACAAGTACTGTAAAGGGCTAAACAAGAAGAGTCCGCCATCCACACAAATGAGGTGGATGGATGAGTTGCAAACCCCCCCCCCCCAGCTGGACTTGGCGCTGTCAAACTACACTGATCAGCAGTTGCATCCAATGATCATCTGTGGAAGAGGCGGTTCACACACTGAAATACTGCAGGTCCCTGCTGAACCTGACAAATTTTGATCCATCTATGGCCACCCTAAGACTGGGAAGGAAAGACCTAGGTGAGGGTGGATGTCCTCCAGCCAAGGAATGAGGTTGGCTTTTTTTGTCTTGCTGCAGCTTCTAATTCCCACTGTAAGAAGCTCAAGAGGAGCCATGAAATCAAAGTACAACTTTAACCACTTGTCCCCCGCCCACTGTCAATTGACGGCGGGCGGAGGATACTCTCGTTCTGGGAGGACGTCATATGACGTCCTCCCTTTAAAACGAGCTAGGAGGCGCGCGCCCGCCGCGTTCACAAGGCCCCGGTGCGCGTGCCCGGCGGCCGCGATTGCCGCCGGGCACCCGCGATTGCCCGGGAAACTAGCAGGAAAGTGGATCTCTGTGTGTAAACACAGAGATCCACGTCCTGTGAGGGAGAGGGGACCAATGGTGTGTCCCTTGTACATAGGGACAACCATCGGTCACCTCCCCCAGTCAGTCCCCTCCCCCCACAGTAAGAACACTTTGAGGGAACATATTTAACCCCTTCCCGCCCCCTAGTGGTTAACCCCTTCCCTGCCAATCACATTTATACAGTAATCAATGCATTTTTATAGCAGGGATCGCTGTATAAATGTGAATGGTCCCAAAAAAGTGTCCGATGTGTCCGCCGCAATATCGCAGTCACAATAAAAAATCGCAGATCGCCGCCATTACTAATAAAAAAATAAAAATGTTATAAATCTATCCCCTATTTTGTACACGCTATAACTATTGCGCAAACCAATCAATACGCGCTTATTGCGATTTTTTTTTTTTTTTTTTTTTTTTTTTACCAAAAATATGTAGAAGAATACGTATCGGCCTAAACTGAGGAACATTTTATTTAAAAAAAAATAAATGGGTATTTATTATAGCAAAAAGTAAAAAATAGTGTTTTTTTCCAAACTGGACGCTCTTCTTTTGTTTATAGCGCAAAAAATAAAAACCGCAGAGGTGATCAAATACCACCAAAAGAAAGCTCTATTTGTGGGAAAAAAAGGACACAAATTTCGTTTGGGAGCCACGTCGCACGACCGCGCAATTGTCATTCAAAGTGTGACAGCGCTGAAAGCTGAAAAATGGCTTGGGCAGGAAGGGGGTTTTCGTGCACAGAAGGGAAATGGTTAAAGCCAGCAATAGGTGGAGCGATCAACTTGGGTACATTCAACCTGCTCATACATGGCTCGAATTTTAGACGGTCCCTGCAGAACTGCCCAAGATTCGAACTGTCTATGGCCGGTTTAAGATTGTTCAGCTTAGAAAATTAGAAATTGGTCATCAAATTAGTACGTTTGAAAAACTGTTTAGGGTTAATCCAGTATGACATTTTAAAGACAATGCCACCCCAGACTAATGCTGTATTTCTGGATCATGTAACATTGACCTTTGTGTCAACCTTGCCTCCTCACTGCTTTTCATCACCACCCCCTATTGTAATCCTGACAATACATCATTGACACTGGACAGTTTACGGCATCCAAAGTCCCAACAAAAGCACTTTTGCTGGCTTCTCTGTTTGCAGTGGGCAATGAAAATGCACCATTCCTGCCATGAGCACCAGAGCTGAGGTCATCTTTTGCCCATAATGAAGATTACCAAATTGAGTAAGATGGACCATTCATCTGATTAACGAACAGCTTGCTTTCAACCTAAATGGGGCCTAGTGCTTGGCTTCAAAGTGACTGTTTGCAGCATCTGTTGTGGGTCATTTTTCCAGCCAGCATTATTAGACAAGTGTGTTGGTTGTTGATTTGGTTTTCTAAATTGGCTATAATAATGCGTTCTGCTATTTTCAGTGGCTCGGCAAACTAGTTAGTTTAGGTTCTCTCATTAAATTGTATATGAAATAACAAGAACTCGGAGTGCTTTTCTCCATGCTAAACTTAGGGCTGGTTCCCACTTCTTGCATGGGTTAAAGGCAAGAGAAGGAAGAATATTTGGAAGTAGTGTACCAGAAACAGAAAAGGGAGGTATAAAATGTGTGGGAAAGGAAGAAAAGGAGGTGGGTTATCATCACTAGGGCATTGGCAAGATTATTGGAATATTGTAAATGACAGACCCACCTCAACACAGGAGGGAGACGCACCTCTCTACATCCCACACCTAAATATATTGTAGGCTATCTATTGTGACAGCAGGCAGGTAAAATCACCAGGTTGCATCCAGGATGGAAGATATATAGGTCCTAGATTCAGGCTTTATGCCAATTTATACCATTAGGAGTGCTGGGAGTCTTGCAGGGGAAGAGTTAATGAGCCCAGCTGAAGCAATTGGGCTCATTAAGGCCTCTACAAGAACTCCCAGCATGCTAAGGGAGATGCTCCATCCTGGAACCAGTTCTGTGTTGTGTAGACTGGGGAGTCTGCTTTCTGTCCTGTGCGGTGAGACAAAGCCTCTGTGGCTAAAACTTCTAAAACAGGGAGATAGGGGCTGGGGCAGCACAAGGCTGCACCTAGTTGTTAGATAGGGAAACTACGTGTGTAGTAAGCGGTCAAGCTTAACAGGATTTCTTTTCATGTTTCTTTTTGTTTTGCTGTTATATTTTACACTGTATATAGTTTAAATAAACCGCACCTTTTGTTTTTCACCTACAACTTCGTCTGCTGTGCCTGTTTTTGTGTGGTGAACCCATCCAGGGGGTCACACACACCCGCTGCTGAGCTAACCCCCTCACACTATATATTAATCTCCAGGTGGAAAGATAATTTCCGATGCTGTAGTACTTTCTTTTAGGAAGAATTTAAAATGAAAATGCATAGCTCAAGTAAAAAAAAAAAAATGGCATGTTAAAAAAAAGAAAAAAATATCGACTTTTTTGCTGCAGTGCTTTCAATTGGGGCTGCTGCTTACACAGTACCTTTTTTTCGACACTAGATGTCTAGGGTTTTCCAATTTTAAATGGCAGCCAGCATCATCCGGCACACTTTCTCTGAGCCCGAGCTGTCATGTACCAGCTTTCTGTCTGTTACTGGACAGGTAAAAAGAGCCAGCACAGCAATCAGCTCATCTCTCTACTCTCTCCACCCATCAACTCATCTCTCTACTCTCTCCACCCATCAACTCCTCTCTCTACTCTCTCCACCCATCAACTCATCTCTCTACTCTCTCCACCCATCAACTCATCTCTCTACTCTCTCCACCCATCAACTCATCTCTCTACTCTCTCCACCCATCAACTCATCTCTCTACTCTCTCCACCCATCAGCTCATCTCTCTACTCTCTCCACCCATCAGCTCCTCTCTCTCTACTCTCTCCACCCATCAGCTCATCTCTCTACTCTCTCCACCCATCAGCTCATCTCTCTACTCTCTCCACCCATCAGCTCATCTCTCTACTCTCTCTCCACCCATCAGCTCATCTCTCTACTCTCTCTCCACCCATCAGCTCATCTCTCTACTCTCTCTCCACCCATCAGCTCATCTCTCTACTCTCTCTCCACCCATCAGCTCATCTCTCTACTCTCTCTCCACCCATCAGCTCATCTCTCTACTCTCTCTCCACCCATCAGCTCATCTCTCTACTCTCTCTCCACCCATCAGCTCATCTCTCTACTCTCTCTCCACCCATCAGCTCATCTCTCTACTCTCTCCACCCAGCAGCTCATCTCTCTACTCTCTCCACCCATCAGCTCATCTCTCTACTCTCTCCACCCATCAGCTCCTCTCTCTACTCTCTCCACCCATCAGCTCCTCTCTCTACTCTCTCCACCCATCAGCTCCTCTCTCTACTCTCTGCACCCATCAGCTCCTCTCTCTACTCTCTGCACCCATCAGCTCCTCTCTCTACTCTCTGCACCCATCAGCTCCTCTCTCTACTCTCTGCACCCATCAGCTCCTCTCTCTACTCTCTGCACCCATCAGCTCCTCTCTCTACTCTCTGCACCCATCAGCTCCTCTCTCTACTCTCTGCACCCATCAGCTCCTCTCTCTACTCTCTGCACCCATCAGCTCCTCTCTCTACTCTCTGCACCCATCAGCTCCTCTCTCTACTCTCTGCACCCATCAGCTCCTCTCTCTACTCTCTGCACCCATCAGCTCCTCTCTCTACTCTCTGCACCCATCAGCTCCTCTCTCTACTCTCTGCACCCATCAGCTCCTCTCTCTACTCTCTGCACCCATCAGCTCCTCTCTCTACTCTCTGCACCCATCAGCTCCTCTCTCTACTCTCTGCACCCATCAGCTCCTCTCTCTACTCTCTGCACCCATCAGCTCCTCTCTCTACTCTCTCCACCCTTCAGCTCCTCTCTCTACTCTCTCCACCCTTCAGCTCCTCTCTCTACTCTCTCCACCCTTCAGCTCCTCTCTCTCTCTACTCTCTCCACCCTTCAGCTCCTCTCTCTCTCTACTCTCTCCACCCTTCAGCTCCTCTCTCTCTCTCTACTCTCTCCACCCTTCAGCTCCTCTCTCTCTCTCTACTCTCTCCACCCTTCAGCTCCTCTCTCTCTCTACTCTCTCCACCCTTCAGCTCCTCTCTCTACTCTCTCCACCCTTCAGCTCCTCTCTCTCTCTCTACTCCCCCCACCCATCAGCATCCTTCTTGTCGGTACATGAACTGATTTGACTCCTTGTGTTGCTTCTTCCTCTCTCAATCTGAGCTTTCCTGTTACAGGGACCACAAGAACCTGATCTCAGGTCAAATTCAGTTACTTATACTTGCAATAAATACCTTATTGATGTAATAATTATTATAGCACTGTATTCATTTATGTCTTTTATATCTGTGTACATGAGCTTTTAAAGCCAAACTCTGGGCAAAAAATATGTTTTCCCATGCAGTGGGGCTGTTCCCGTACTGCATGGGTTAACTGCTATTTTTGTCAATAGAGTGGAGAAAAGAGATATACTTACCTAATCCTCCCAGCACAAGACATCTCTGCCATCCCCGCTCTCCAGCAGTCTTGAGTTGTCAACCATTCCTGACGTCATCAAGCCCAGAGCAGGCTCCATAGACTAGGAACAGTCCACTGCTGGATCATGGGGGAGTGCTGTTTTCCGGGGGAACAAAGAATCAGATAAGCAATAAGATTTCTCCTCGCCTCTAGACGCAACGAGCAGTTGGCCCGTGCAGGCACAACCCGACCACAAGGGAAAACTTCTTTATTTGCCCATAGTTGGGCTTTAGTGTGAAGAAATTACTAATAAATGGCCTGCTGGGAGTTTCTCTGCACCCATGGCTGTTAAATAAGCTGCGCTTCTACGGTTGGCCTGGGGTATGCATTGCCTCTTCCTCGCCTGCTTAGGTTGACCTTTTCAGTGACATACATGTGTATGTGTCAGGTGTGTCTGTTTACAAGAGCCAGGGCGAGGTGGTCTCTGCCCAGAGGAAGCATTCCAGGGGAAGCAGATGTCCTCTAATGATTAGTATACGGGAGCTGGATGTTTTTGTCATTCACAACTTAAGCCTATGTAAACAATCGGTGTATTTTTAGAAGTGGTCTTGTAATGTACAGACAGTAGGCTCTTACTGTCCTGTCTATGCCGAGCTATCTTATACTCAATTCATAGCATCAGCCAGTGAATGTCTGTGTGTTTTGGGAGCCAGGAAGGAAAAATCCATGCTTATGTGAAACTGCATCCGTTTTTGGAAATGATTGGTATTTTGTATGTGATTAAACACTCAGAGCATTGTATAACGTAAAGCAGTATTGAACCCAAAATCTTTTATTTTTATTTTTTTATATTGCAGCTTACTAATCCTTAGATGTGATGGCTTTTATTACATTTCTTTGTTTTTAGGTTGTATTTCCTTTTGATTTTTAGCTGCTGAACTGGCAAATAAGACTTCCTTAGGGAGACTTGTCTAATGGAGGAGCAAGGGAGCCACCTTGGGACGACAGCATTGTTTGGAAAAGGGTATTACTGGTTGGAGTAGTAGATTTAGATCTTTAAGTTGTTAGTCACTTTAAAGTCTAACACTTAAAGCGTAGGTCCACACAAAAATGGAACGTCTGCTTTTCGAAACTCTCTGCCCCTCCGGTGTCACATTTGGCACCTTTCAGGGGGGAAGGGGGTGCATAATACAGGTATTTGCACCCACTTCCGGGCATAGACTCCCGCGGGAGTCACGCCCCTTCCCGTCCCCCCTTGTCTTCTGGGAAACGCACAGTAGGGAACCGGGAAGTGAAGCCGCATGCTTCATTTCCTGATTGCCTCACCGAGGATGGCGGCGGGGGCAGCCGAGAGCCAAGCGATTGCTCGTCTTCTGCTGCCGACACCGCGGGCACCCTGGACAGGTAAGTGTCCATTTATTAAAAGTCAGCAGCTGCAGTATTTGTATCTGCTGGCTTTTAATATATTTTTTTTGGTGGACCTCTGCTTTAAGTGTTTACAGAAAGTGTTTATTTTTTTTTGTTCTTTTTGGAATAAAGATTTCCCATAAAGAAATAAGCAGCTGCAGGGGAGAGGAGGGAGCGTCAACAACAAATGGTCCATAGAAAGCCTGTCTGTGTTGTGTCAGTCTGGAGCAGTGGTCTCCAAACTCTGGCCATTTGCTTGCCTTTTATTCTCTATTTACACTAATTTATGAGGCACTATGACCACCAACGATAAGGCACTATTCCTCCCACTGCCACCAACAATGAGACACTATACTACCTGCTTTTACCAGTGATGATGCACTATTCCTGCGCCTCCTGACCACCAGGCTAGAGACATTGCCTATTCCCTCTGATACTGGGGCATTTTCTACTCCCGCTAGCCAGAGTTTGGCTCTCCTAAAGTCTGAAGAATGGTAAATTGGCCCTTTATTTATAAAGTTTGAATACCCCGGGTCTAGGCATTTGGCTCTAAAGTAAGTAGCCTGATCCTTCATATAAGATTCTACGTATGTATTGTCCAATTTTAACATTTAAGATGCTTTTGCATTTTATATTTTAGACCCCCAACACAAACAGGCGAATGTTAGGCTTCAAATTGACCTATTCTGAATGATGACAACATTGCCCAACCACTGGAAAAAGTTAAGCCACCAGTCAACCTTTAGAGCTTTAACAGGAAAGTTAGCCAACACACAAATCTAGCAGACCACACACACATTTTAAGCAACTTTTTCACTTATTTTGTGGTTTATTGGGTTTTTCCTCTGTATCACTTCTTATTTCCTGTGTTTTAGAGCTCTTGCATGTTTCAGAGTAGAAGAGACTATTTTTTCCCACAAGTTCCTTCACTTACTTTTTTATTGAGCACACGTACAGTGCATGTAAATAGGCTGCCTTGTCTAAGTAGATCTCATTTATTATTAGTCGCTCTTTTCAGTCAGATATCCTGACTGTTTACAGAGCTTTCCTCCTCCCTGGGTTGTCGGTTGTCCCTGGGTGTCCTCACTTACAATACAGAGCTATTGGTCCTGCATTGTACTTGATGACGTCAGTGTATAGCATCTTATCCCCTTCACGCCGACCGTACGCATATATGCGTCCTCGGTTTTAGGGGGTTAAATGGGATGATGCCCGCAGCTGCAGGCATTATCCCGGTACCGTTTTTTAGAGCCAGCGGTCGGCTTTCCAGGGATAACAACCGATGCAGCTAAAAGCCGCCGCTCAGTTGTTTTCCCGGAGGAGCGGGAGGGGACATCCCCCCCCCCCCTCCGCCGCTCTTACCGGGCCTCCCGTCCCACCAGGAGACCCGATCAGCGATGCGCCACTTCCGGCACCTAGAAACAGACTGGCACAAAGCCGGAAAAGGCTTTGTTCCAGTCTTCTCTCTGTATACACGGAAGCAACGTCACTTCCGGTTTACTCGGCTGCCTATGGCACTGGATTAAAAAAAATATATAGTATTCAGAATCACCATTTTCGGCGATTTGAATACTTTGAAGTTCAAAGGAGGGATTTGAACCCCCGATCCCTCCATAAAGAGTACCTGTCACCACCTATTTCTGTCAGAAGGGATGTTTACATCCCTTCTGACAGCAATAAAAGTGCTAAAAAAAAATTTTTATACAAATAAATAAGAAAACATTTTATATTTTTTAAAGTGCCCCCGTCCCCAAAAGCTCGTGCAGCAAAGAAAACGCATACAGAAGTCGTGCTCTCATATGTAAACGGTGTTCAAATCACATATGTGAGGTTTCGCGGCGATCATCAGAGTGAGAGCAATAATTCTAGCACTAGACCTCCTCCGTAACTCTAACCTGGTAACTGTAAAAAGAAACTTTAAAGCGTCGCCTATGGAGATTTTTAAGTACCGTAGTTTGTCGCCATTCCACGAGTGCGTGCAATTTTAAAGCGTGACATGTTTGGTATCTATTTACTCGGCGTAACATCTTTCACATTATACAAAAAAATCGGGCTAACTTTACGGTTTCGTTCTTTTGAAATTCATGAAAGTGTCTTTTCTCCCAAAAAGTTGCGTTTGAAACACCACTGCACAAATACCGTAAGACATAAAATATTGCAACAATCGCCATTTTATTCTCTAGATTCTGTGCTAAAAAAAATATATATAATGTTTGGGGTTCTAAGTAACTTTCCAGCAAAAAATATGTATTTTAACTTGTAAACTCCAAAAGTCAGAAATAGGCTTAGTCATGAAAGGGGTTATAAGAAATGGTTTGAAGGATCAGACACACAGATGCAGGGCCCCATCAAAATGGTCAAAGGCTGGCAACCAGAAAGAGCCGAGGATACCGGCGCTAGCAAAAGGACCTTACAAGCATCAGACAATTTGAAGCATTGGTGAGTATACCTGCCTTAGGCCTTCCATAGACTGTTCCAATCTCAGCCGGTTCATTGATTAATCAACTTGGGTACAAGCAGCCTGCCGGATTTTACATGCAGCTGCTTGCAATAATCTCAGTCATCTTCTGGTGGGGACGGTTCAACCCCCCCAAGGTGAACACAATGGCTCAGAGGCAGGGAATCCCCAGTCGTTACTGTCTGTTTTATTTTTTTTTCAAATATAATTTTTTATAGATTTTTTTTTTTAAAAGAGAGCCGGGGTAAAGCCCCACAAGATACAATAAAGACACAAAAAACAGCGAAGGTCGCAGCCTCCAGAATCTACAGTACAGTAGGTTATGTTGAATAAGATTGCATTTCAGGTGTTCCTATCGTTAATACAGTTTTGCCTTGGTCTGGTAGGGCCTCCACCCATTATCAGAGAGTATTCTGTCTCATACACCCTCAAGTATACACCCTACGGAAAGCTTGTGTTAGATACGTTTGAGTCTACTGACAAGAGTAGAGAAAAAGAAAGTAGGAAAAGTAAGACAAGAAGAAGAGAGAAGTGGGATGAGGGGGGGAGGGGAATGGAGGGGGGGTGGGTGACAGGGTGGGGAAAGGAGGGGGGGGGTGGCATCTCTGGTATGTTAGTCTGTATTCTAACTTAGAGGTTGCTCAGGTTCCGAGAAGGGTTGTACCCTCGTCCGAGTAAATAAACATGTTCCACATAGTCCAAGTCTCTTTGTAAACTTCATGTCTGTCTTGGGCTGTCAGTATCAGATCCTCCAGTCTGTTTATATCTTCCACTTTCCGCAGCCACATTGCTATGGTCGGTGGAGTTTGTTGTTTCCATAGTATGGGAATACAAGACTTAGCTGCGTTTGTCAGGTGACGTAGTAGGGACTTTTTGTATGTTCTGTGGGAAAGGTTCGATACATGTAGCAGGAAGAAAGCTGGGTCATGTGGGATCTGGTATTCTGTGAATTTTTGGGATATAGTTCGGACCCCCGTCCAGAATGCTGCTAGCTTGGGGCAGGACCAAAATACATGCAGGAGTGTTCCCTTCTCTGTCCCGCACCGCCAACAGTATTCTGAGGTGTCTGGGAAAATCACATGTAGGCGGCTGGGTGTTAAATACCATCTCGTGAGAATTTTGTAATTTGTCTCCTGTATTTTCGTACATAGGGAGGACTTGAAAGAGAATCGTATTATACTTTGTACTTGAGGCGCCGTAAAGGTGCTGTTTAGGTCTGTCTCCCACTTTGTAATACCCGGAAGTTGTGGTTGCTGGGTTGGTGTATTGAGGAGAGAATACATTTTGGAGAGGACCCGGGGCAAAGGCTCCATCCCCGAGCAGTATTCCTCGAGCGTTGTCATGGGTCTGGAGTATTCTTGTGGGTGTAGGATTGTCTGAAGGAAGTGGTGTAGTTGAGTTACTGTCTGTTTTGATGGTTGCAGGAAAAATTCACTCTATGGCTGGCTTTAGGCCTCGTACACACTACTAGTTTTTTTTTTGGTTCTTTTTTTGGTTCTTTTTTTCAACCAAGTGGGTGTCTTTCTTAGACCCCATTCACACAGGGGCAACACGACTTCAAGCGCGACTTTGGGAGGCAAATTGGACACGACTTGAGTTTGCATCACAGCGCGACTTAGGGCGACTTCAGCGCGATTTGGGGCGACTTACAACACTACTGAAGTCGCCTCCAAGACAGGAGGCTTTCCAGTGGCCAATCAAACAAGAATCCGCTCTGGGGAAGGGAGGGGTTTGCCTGAGAAATGTATGTTCTCTTCCTGGAAAGTTGCTTCTGTTAAGACAGTCATCCGACTTCTAAAGTGACTTCCATTGAAATCAATGGGTACAAGTTGCCTACAAGTCGCCTAGAAGTCGGATTGAAGCAGTACAGGAACCTTTTTTGAAGTCTGACGACTGCAGTAGTGTGCATTAAAACGGCTCTATTCACTTACATTGATTTTCTCATGCAGCGCGACTAGGAGCGACTTGGGGCGACTTGAAGTCGGATCCAAAGTCGTCCCTGTGTGAATAGGCTCTTACTGTATACTTTGGATTATTGTTTTGTCTTTTTTTTTTTTTTAACACTATGTATAATGAAAGACAATTGAGTAATCTCGTGACCTCTGTGCCCAATAATAGGTGTACTACCGTAGCTCATTTTAATTTCTATAAAACATTAGGACTTGTGTGGTAATAAATGAAATCCCCCTAGAAGCTTTTGTTCTTATGTGAACATTTATCTGACAGCAATTAACATGATTTGGGGAGCTGTCCAGGCTGTAAAATAATCTGACATGTTCTAAATGTATCCAATTAAATCCTGACATTATGAGCTCATCTATAACCTCACCAAATGTGTTACCCAGAGGTCTGCCTGACAGAAGCCTTTAGGGAGATGGTTTGGAATTCCTTTCTATATAATGATCCACAGTCATATCGACTGAAAAGTGTACTTAAAGTGATTTTAAATGTAATGATTTTTTCTATAAAATAATAAACGTCATGCTTATCTGCTCTTTGCAATTGTTTCGCACAGAGCAGCCCCGATCCTCCTCTTCTCAGGTCGCTTGCTGGTGCTTCTGGCTCCTCCTCCCTTCCGAGTGCCCCCTAAGGAAGTCGCTTGCTATGGGGGCACGGGAACAAATTTATCCTATTTATCGAATTCTTTTTATGGAAGATAATTTGACTTTATTAACTTGATATAATAAATTATTGATTGTAATTTAACCTTTTCATTATAACCAGTTTCAAAAACTGAAACCGATAAAATTTGGACATTATGCGTTGCCTTTTACTTCCAAGATCAGTATTGATTCCAGCCATATGTCCCTTTACATCCAACATGGATTTTCTTTTTGGGGGGGGGGGGGAGCCATATTTTTGACCTTTTTTTTTTTTTTTTTATACCTTTTTTGACCCTGCAGTTTTTTACCCAGTCTAGTGACATTACAAGTGCTTCTTTTTCCTTGGTGGCAGTGGGAGGGCAGTCCATCCTGCATTGAGTGGCACAAAAAAAGGAGTACTGTGAGCCCAGACTAGATGATGACTCCTACCCTGGGGGGTGTCATTGACAGCCTGGTCTCACAGGAAATGGGTTGAATGATGATGACTATCATTCAGCCTGGAAGAGGACTGGCAGTGCTCGATGGAGGAGGAAGGTGGGGACCGTGCTGGAGCATGGAGATTAAGCAGTGCTTGGCCACCTCATCTTTCTTATTTCTTTTTAATACAGGAGTGGGGCATAATCCTGGTGTCTTAAAAACTAAAACAAAACAAAAACTGTAGTGAGGTGTAAAAAAAAAAAATGACCAACAGGGTATGCATATGGCTGTATGACAATATAGCAACCAGTACATAGGATCTATTGTGTTCTTCCAGGGAGGGGTGGAGCCATCCCTGCCAGGAGTACACTGTGATTACTGCAAGTGGCTACAGTCGCTGGCAATAATCACATGGGTACAACCAGCATGTCGGATTTTTACCAAGTTGAATAATGGATCTTCTTGGGTACAATCGGCTTGCCCATAGATGGATCGAATCTTGGCCAGTCCCAGCTGAACCAGCCAAGATTCGATGTGGCCGGCTTTAGGCTTCCTTTGCTGCCACCGTCTCAAAAGTAGTTTGGTGGTTTTGGAAGTTTGGAATATTTTTTTTCCAAGCACGAGTATTTAAGAATTACCTTTTTTTTACATATTTGCTAAGTTTTTATCTAGAGTTTTACTTTAAAGTTGCAATCCAGTCATACTTGACCATCTGGCAATAACATGGAGAAGGAGTCTTTCTGCCCAAGGCTTTTAATATTACATCCTGAAATTGCTAGTAAACTTGGGCACCCTGCTGTGCAACATCCAGAGTGTCTCTGCATTCTGATGAAGGACGTTCTTATTAATTCACAAATATTATTTTCTCGGGTCCATCCACATTGCAGTCTTCAAAGTGTGCATGACTGCATACTGAGAGACTTGGCTCCTGGTGAGGGAGTTTGCAAAGTCCACAATATGACTGGGGGCTGCAGAAAGGACTGCTTGATGCCACGGGGAAAATATATAAAATTTAAGATTGAATGTGATTTAATTGCAATTCCTGATTTTAGTTTGCCACAGTGCTTAAAGTGGTATGAAACCCAAAAGCAAACCTTTATTAAAATGCAACTTGCTAATTTTTAGATATGATTAGCTGTCTTTTTCACGTTTTTTTTTTTTTTTCTTTCATTTTT
Organism: Rana muscosa; assembly: GCA_029206835.1. Classification (NCBI taxonomy): domain Eukaryota; kingdom Metazoa; phylum Chordata; class Amphibia; order Anura; family Ranidae; genus Rana; species Rana muscosa. The sequence continues at coordinate 99,355,566 of CM055120.1, forward strand.
CACCTGGTCATTTAGCCAATAAGTCTGTTGTTTTTCAACAGAATGAGCCCTGCTGCAAATGTCAGTTATACAGTTAGGAGTGTTGAGACAAACCATTTACCACTGATGGGTGCTTACAATGATTAGCATTTATTTATTTATGTAAAACCTTTATCCCAAAAGAAAAAAATAACTGTTGCTGTAACTGCAGTGGTTAGCTGGAGTTTGACTTCAATTTGTTGGTGTATCTAAATCTTCTAATACATCTAACGCTCCACTCCCTCCAGAATAACAATGCTGCAATGTGCCCCTTCATCCATAGTGGGGGCACTCTAATACAGGAGGTGTAAAAACAATGGGGTAAACTGTCAGCGCAAAAGACTGGTGCATAATAAATGGACGAAGGATTGATCTAAAAAACACAGTCACAGTTCTTTAGTCCATATGCTGGTATATAATAACCAACCCTATAAAGGGGGGAGGATGGTAAGAGGATGGTGGGTGGGTGGCAGCTGTCCTCAGAGAAAGCCGGCTCTGTAAAGGGAAGACAAGGGAACAAAACAGGAAGCGCCACCTAAGTGAAATATGTCAGTCACAATTTATTTAGTTCAAAGGAAATGCACTTGGAAACATATGTAAAAATGGCTCATTTGTATGTGATGATCGCGGTGCGGTCCAGTCTCATGTGCATCCAGGCTCACGGGTAGGCAGGGAAGTGTAGTTTTTCCATCCTATGGCCACCAGGAAGCTGGCCAGAACCAGCGTGGAACGTGGGCGGTGACGTCACCGGAAACGGAACCAGGGAGAGCACCGGGGGAGAGACGGTATAGAACAAACCACTGAGAAACTAGGCTACGCGCTCTGAGCCTTCTGCTCCTTCTGAAGGCCTAACGAAGTACTGCAGCTGTTGTGCTATTTATGTGCCGTGATCGTCGGTGGAACAACAGATCCCAGCACACCAAATAGAAGCAGTTTGCAAAGAAAATATATTTTGATACTATGGCCCAAGTCAAAAAGGGTGAATAAAAGAAAGGGAGAAGGGAAGGGGGGAATATCTCCCTTTTTGACTTGGGCCATAGTATCAAAATGCAGTACTTTGATAGGCCTTCAGCAGGAGCAGAAGGCTCCAAGCGCGTAGCCTAGTTTTCTCAGTGGTTTGCTCCACCTTCTGTTCATGTCCCCAATTCAGCTAGGGATTTTGCGGCTGTGGTGGCAACTCTGCACATGCTCAGTTTCCAGTGAGTTTCTATGCTGAGCTCTTCCTCCCTTATCACATCTGAGCAGCCCATGTGACTATAGAGTCCCCCTCTCCTCCATAAACAAAGCTGTGCCGAGAGCGCGCCCGACCGCTACCAGCGATTAATGGAAAGCTCCTGATTGCTACTTGCAATCGGGAGCGTTCCAAACATGTGGCAGCCAATCACGGTGGTCACATGATTATAAACCCCGCCCCACCTCCCAGCATCAGAAACCCCTTAAAGAGGAAGTAAACCCTGGTGGGTTTTACTTCCTCTGTTTCCCTGCGAAGGTAAAGCATAATGGGCTATTATGCATCGCATAGTAGCCCATTATGTGACACTTACCTGCAGGAGAAGCCCGTGATGTCACTGTCTTCCACGCTGGCAGCGAGCATCCATTCTTCATCCCTCTTCTTCCGGGGGCCGTGAACTCCAGCTCTGTGACTGGCCGGAGTCGCGTGACGTCACTCCCACGCATGCGTGCCCTTTCAAGGCAGTGCATGCGCCGTAGAAGGCGTCGCTCAGGGAAATTGCAAATATCTCAGACCGTGTAGGTCTAGGAGATATTGAAAGCACCTACAGGTAAGCCTTAATCTAGGCTTACCTGTAGGTGTACGTTGTCCCTGAGGGTTTGCAACCACTTTAAAGGGCTGTGAGGCGATGGTGTTAATGGGTTAAAATGCCATCATCCATATACAGAAATAGATGGGACGATGTAAATCAAACAGCGTGTCTTAAGCCCCGTACACACGATCCGAATATCGTACGAAAAATGTCGTCCGAGGAAGAATCGTACGATAATCGGATCGTTAGTACAGAGCTTCGAGAGCCGATCATGACAGTTCATCCGATATTATTTAATCGGACGTGCACGAAAATTTTCCTCGTACGATAACAAATCATACTATTTTCGTTTAGTCAGTACAGTTGTCGTCCGAAAATACAATACAATACAAATACATTACAACACATGACCTCGCTTCCGGATTTTTTTTTTCTGTCGTACGCGAATTTTCGGGACTTTAATAACCTATTTAATTTTACTTGCGACTATTAAGCGAAAAAAGTCGTACGATATTCGAATCGTGTGTACGGGACATTACTTGAATACCGCTTTAATGGAGTAGCATTTTCCGCGCACTAAATGATGATAAAGCTTTGCGTTTCTGCCTTGCTTTTATTATGTACATTAATGGACTTCCATAATGACTTTTAGCGCCTTAGTATTTTAAAATGGAAATGTTTTCCATCCATTACATAAGCTTAATACATGCCTAAAACACATTTAATAACAAAAGGCAATGCATTATAGAATAGAAACACTTTCCTCTCTCATGCTACTGTCAGAAGGGCTATTTTGAAATTATTTGGATAGATTTCACTGAACAGTGTATTTAAAGATGGGGAATTAAAAGGATGTCCTTGATATTGTTAAAGCCCAAGTGAACCTACTGTGTTTATTACTGTAATACAATCAGGCTGCAAAAAAACTTAATAAAAACACTTATTGGATTTTTGTTAATGCTTAAATGGTGCCACAAAAGTTAAAATTTATTTTTGCTGATCGCAAGCTAAAAAGTTGGACTACAGTTATCGCACACAAACGGCAGCCCGGATCTCCAGGGGGCTGACGCGTTTAAATAGAGCTCCATGTCAACAGTGGTAGTTGGGTAGCTAGAATGCTGTTGATTGGAGCCGTGTCCTTGGGTGGGGGGCATGAAAACCCCAGAGACCTGGGATTCTGCTTTATATATTGTGCAGAGGACTGCCTCTTCAAAAAGAGCAGCATGTTCTTATATATGCAGCCGGGCTACGTTACACTTATAAATACAGGAGGTTTCATTGGTTTTTAAGGGCTGATATTTTTGGTATAGCTGTGGTTCCTTAGATGTATTTATAATATTGGTGACTGACTAGTATCATTGTCTTAGTGGTTTCACATGTACAAAGAAGCCAGTAGTTGTAGTCCATTACAGACAAAAAGGCCAGGCAATAGTTTATGGGCTCGTTCACACTTTTGCATTGCGACAATGCACACTATGACACACAATGCATGGCAACACACCTGCTCTTTATGTGGTGTGTCGTGGTATCATTTATTTTGAGTGGCTGCCAATGTACCACATTGCACAACACATCAAGCATGCATTGTGATGCACTCCATTCTTAAAAAAAAGGCATCTGCTGTTGTGCGTTGGAGGCCTATTCATAGTGTGTGACATGATGCACTGCAATGAAAAGCCAAGTAATAATTTGTAAACACTCACCTTGTAAAACAATCCATTAAATTTTAAATAGAAATGAATTGCAAAGCAGATTTGTGTATACATATAAAAAATTCTAAATCCCCCCCCCCTTTTTTTCTATAAGTGGTCACGTTGCCTAAAAGCTGGGGGAGGAGAAACAGCAGCACACTGACCTTCCTAGTGAAAGGCTGTGCAGGAGGTATGTGTCAGGCCGAGTCTAATCATTGGAGGAGAGAGTACACAGAGTTCCCAGCATAGCCAGAGAACTGACCATGCTGTGTTCTTCTTAGTGTGGTCACGTTTTTAATAGAAAAGCAAAGGGACTAGCAGGAACACCAGGGATTTCACACAAAGGATGCAATACAAAGAGAACGGGAGACTTTTTCCTACAAGTACATGGTACAGCAGGCACATATCAGGAATAGGAAATGTTGTGTTTTACATACTCTTTGAAGTGTTACTAAACCCAGGACCCTGTATTCACTATATCTGGTCTCCCACAGTAAACCTGAAAATGCAATTATGAAAAAAAAAAAATGAAAACTGCTAAATGTCTTTTCTCATCAGCAGTATATGGCAGTCTTATGACTTCTATCAGTGTCGGGCCGACCACTGGTTAAGGCTTTTAGGAAGAGTTTTCATTCTTCTCTGACTATCCTATGAGGCTGCATGACCCCTGACCCTTTGTGTAGAAAGTGCTGATTGGTCTTGTGCTGATCACCTGCAACCTCCACTAAAAAGGAAAAAAAAAAAAAACTCCAGCAATACACACCAAAATGTGCAGAGTGCCTCCAAGGCTCTGTACTATCGGGAGATGGATTGGGGACAGTGGAAGAAGGGGAGGATCAGAGAGGACAGGATTAAACAACCTTTTTACACAATGCAGAGGATTATTCCCTTGGGTTCCATAGTAGGTATAACCATCATGTTTTACTGCATATACAGACTGATTTTAACGTTGTAGGTTTAGTAACACCTTAAGTGTGAATGGGCCCTATGTGTAGTAAGGCAGTGTGCACTTTATATCTGATAAGCTCTGTAATTCTACATTGGTGCAGTATATATATATTTTAATATGTATCCTTTTATGTATTTTTCCTGAAACTGGAACTCTTTAGTTGCTATAAGGCAACATGCATACAGAGCTTAAAATAACATCACTGTTACATATGTTGGGTGTTTATGGGGGGGAACCCCCCCCGCCCCCCGCCAAAAAAGTGTTCAGGAGCGGGAGAGCAGGAAAAACGCGAAACGCACCTAGGCGCGCATAAATGGTTGATGTGTTTAGGTACATCTAGCATTTGAGCGTTGATACAGTCCGATGGCCTGAATAAAGTATTATTTTGGCTAACCAAATGCATTGACACTGAAATGATAGAGGTGCCCAAACGCGTATACAATACAGAGTGTTGTCAGCTTTTTCCTGCCAGGAATTCTTGTGTTCAGAGAGGTTTAATCAGACCCCCCCCCCCCCCATCCTCGTATGCATGTGGCTTACAACTGTTTTCATTTTATCTGCCTGTAAAATTTGTTTTTGCTGCAGTGACAATTCTGTTAAAATGTTCATTCTGCATCTCTCCAACCAACGTTTAACTTATTAATAAGTAATTCTTTTTAAAAGCTGCTATAATGCATGTGGTAATGTCATGGAGATGCACATGCCGGTCACTTCAATTTTTCCAGCGTTAGAACATACTTTTCTCATTTCTTGGTTACCGCAGTCCTGTGAGGACATATAATTGAGGGCTACTTGGAGACTTCCGGCAGTTTAAGAAGCTATGCAGAATTTTCTGCTGATGAGTGCTCATGCTTTTTTTTTTTTCTTTTTTTCTTTTTTTTTAAATGGGGGTATCCATTGCCCAAGCTTTCTGTTTTATTAAGGAAATATGTGCTGGGGCTGACATTGACTGATCCTTCTGAAAGTGTAAGTGACAGGTCTAAAATACACATCTAATGGTTATAGTGTTCTACATCATCAGACAATAGAGCTGCACGATTCTGGCCAAAATGAGAATCACAATTTTTTTACTTGGTATAAAGATCACGATTCTCGCGGCCTAAAATCTTTCACATTATAAAAAAAAAAATGTTGGCTAACTTTACTGGTTCTTTTTTTTTTCTTTTTTTTTAAATCAATAAAGTAATTTTTTTTCCCCAAAAAATTGCATTTAAAAGATTGCTGCGCAAATACAGTGCGACATAAAATATTGCAACAACCACCATTTTATTCTCTAGGGTCTCTACAAAAAAAATATATATATATAATGTTTGGGGGTTCTAGTAATTTTCTAGCAAAAAAAAAATGTTTTTTAACTTGAAAACAACAAATGTCAGAAAAAGGTTTAGTGTTTAAGTGGTTAAACTTTCCCATTTTACATAAGTCTATTCCTTTGATGTAAAAGACAAATTGTTACAATGTTTAGACTTAACATTCCACTGATAAAGGATGTTGTAAAACTTGGCAGACTGGCCTGACTTTTGACACTAAGAGCAGAGAGAATTCTCTGCATACAAAAGATCAGGAAATACTTTGTCAAGATCGCAACGGGGAAAAAATCGCTATAACGATTCTTGGCGATTAATCGTGCAGCTCTATCAGGCAAGTATGCAGATTAGGATTGTGATCTTATTTGCTGTATGCTGGATCACAAACTCTGTATTGAAACAAGACGGCAAACAGCATTTTCATAATGCGGTCAGTGACGGGTTCCTACTGCTCCCGCAGAGATTTGAACCGTCTGTGGCCTGCTTAAAGTGGTTGTAAAGGCTGAAGGCTTTTTTCCTTCATGAATGAAGGTAAAAAAAATCTTCCAGTGTGCTGCTCGCCCCACAGCCCCCCCACCCCCCCCAGTTACTCACTTGAGCCCCCACTCAATCCAGCAATGTAAACGAGAGCCTCGGGTGTCCTAGGACAATCGCAGCCAATGAGGAGAGACTGGGGGCAGGGCAGAGCCATCTCTGTCTGTGTCTTATGGATGCAGGGCTCAGGAGTGAGCATACACCAGTGCCCCCATTGCAAGCAGCTTGATATGGGGGGCACTGGTCAAGGGGGAGGAGCCAGGAGTGCTGACGGGGGGGGGGTCTAGAGAATGAATGTAGCTAGGGGGTCTAGAGAAGAGGTGGCTTTGGGCTGCTCTGTGCAAAACTGTTGTACAGAGCAGGTAAGTATAACAAGTTTTTTTTTTTGTTTTTTTTTGTTTTTATAAAGCCGACTCTTTAATACCATGTTAAGCCACGCCATTCCACTATCCAGTAAAAGAACCTCAACAGCATTTCATGGTGCTATCATAGGATTGACAGCAGATGAGGAATAGCTTGTGCTTGGGTACAGTAAATAGTTTTCTGGTTAGTTAAAGTAATTTTTTGCATCTCAGTGCCTGTTCTTCGATTAGATTAAAACAAATCATGAGGTTCATTTTAGCTGTTAAATCTGTCATTTGGAGGCAATTTGCACTGTTCTTATAATATTTTCATGTCTCAAATGTACATGTGTGCGTGTGTGTGTGTATATGTGTATAGATATATATATATATCCATGTACAGTCATGGCCGAAAATTGTTGGCACGCCAGAAATTTTTCAAAAAAATCAAGTATTTCTCACAGAAAAGTATTGCAGTAACACATGTTTTGCTATACACATGTTTATTCCCTTTTGTGTGTATTGGAACAAAACAAAAAAAGGGAGGAAAAAAAGCAAATTGGACATAATGTCACACAAAACTCCAAAAATGGGCCGGTCAAAATTCTTGGCACCCTTTCAAAATTGTGGATAAATAAGATTGTTTCAAGCATGTGATGCTCCTTTAAACTGGGGCAAGTAACAGGTGTGGGCAATATAAAAATCACACCTGAAAGCAGATAAAAAGGAGAGAAGTTCACTAAGCCCACGTTCACACTGGGCTGCAGGAGTGAAGCCTGCGAGTTCAGCTGAACTCGCACGATTTCACTCCCGCTGGCAGTCCCGATTTCAGCCGCGATTTCAAAGACATCTGAAACCGATGTCAATGTAAATCGCGGCTGAAATCGCAAAAAGTAGTACAAAAACGACTTTTTGTAATCGGTGCAGCGCCGCACATGCGGCGTCGCACCGATTAGGATGGTGCCATTGGCCGCAAATTTTGCCGATTTGACATGTCAAATCGCACCAGTGTGAACCAGGGCTCAGAGCCGGTTCACACAGGGGCGAACTGGGATCCGACTTGAAGTCGCCCCAAGTCGCGCTGTTGAAAAAAGCAATGTAAGTGAATGGAGCTGTCTTAATGTACACTACTGAAGTCGCTCCGACTTCAGAAAAGGTTCCTGTATGACTTCAATCCTACTTCTAGGTGACTTGTATCCATTGATTTCAATGGAAGTCGCATCCAAAGTCGGATCGTGTCTTAACTGAAGCAACAATACAGGAAGAGAAAATAATTTTCTCATGTTTTCTCAGGCAAACCCCTCCCTCCCACAGTGCTGATTCTTGTTTGATTGGCCACCAGAAAGCCTCCTGTCCTGGAGGCGACTTGAAGTCGCCTTGTAAGTCGCCCCAAGTCGCGCTGTGGTGCGTGCTCAGGTCGCATCCAGGTCTCCTCGCAAAGTCGCGGCCAGAGTCGTGCCGCCTTTGTGTGAACCGGCTCTTAGTCTTTGCATTGTGTGTCTGTGTGCGCCACACTAAGCATGGACAAAAGAAAGAGAAGAGAACTGTCTGAGGACTTGAGGAAAAGTTGTGGAAAAATATCAACAATCTCAAGGTTACAAGTCCATCTCCAGAGATCTAGATTTGCCTTTGTCCACAGTGCGCAACATTATCAAGAAGTTTGCAACCAATGGCACTGTAGCTAATCTCTCTGGGCGTGGACGGAAGAGAAAAATTGATGAAGGGTTGCAACGCAGGATAGTGCGGATGGTGGATAAGCAGCCCCAAACAAGTTCCAAAAGAAATTCAAGCTGTCCTGCAGGCTCAGGGAACATCAGTGTCAGCGCAAACTATCCGTTGACATTTAAATGAAATGAAGCGCTATGGCAGGAGACCCAGGAGGACCCCACTGCTGACACAGAGACATAAAAAAGCAAGACTACAGTTTGCCAAAATGTACTTAAGTAAGCCAAAATCCTTCTGGGAAAACGTCTTGTGGACAGAGGAGACCAAGATGGAGCTTTTTGGTAAAGCACATCATTCTACTGTTTACTCAAACGGAATGAGGCCTACAAAGAAAAGAACACAGTACCTACAGTGAAATATGGTGGAGGTTCAATGATGTTTTGGGGTTGTTTTGCTGCCTCTGGCACTGGGTGCCTTGAATGTGTGCAAGGCATCATGAAATCTGAGGATTACCAAAGGATTTTGGGTCGCACTGTAGAGCCCAGTGTCAGAAAGCTGGGTTTGTGTCCGAGATCTTTGGTCTTCCAGCAGGACAATGACCCCAAACATACGTCAAAAAGCACCCAGAAATGGATGGCAACAAAGCGCTGGAGAGTTCTAAAGTGGCCGGCAATGAGTCCAGATCTAAATCCCATTGAACACCTGTGGAGAGATCTTAAAATTGCTGTTGGGAAAAGGCGCCCTTCCAATAAGAGAAACCTGGAGCAGTTTGCAAAGGAAGAGTGGTCCAAAATTTCGGGTGAGAGGTGTAAGAAGCTTATTGATCGTTATAGGAAGCGACTGATTTCAGTTATTTTTTTCCAAAGGGTGTGCAACCAAATATTAAGTTAAGGGTGCCAAGAATTTGGACCAGCCCATTTTTGGAGTTTTGTGTGACATTATGTCCAATTTCCTTTTCTTTCCTCCCTTTTTTTTGTTTTGTTCCAATTCACACAAAGGGAATAAACATGTGTATAGCAAAACATGTGTTACTGCAATACTTTTCTGTGAGAAATACTTGATTTTCTGGAAAAATTTCTGGGGTGCCAACAATTTCGGCCGTGTGTGTGTGTATATGTGTGTGTATATGTGTGTGTGTGTGTGTGTGTGTGTGTGTGTGTGTGTATATATATATATATATATATATGTGTGTGTGTGTGTGTATATATATATATAATATATATATATATATATATATGCTCTATCTCTCGATCGGGAGAGGGAGATAGATCACCTATCTATCTATATGTGTGTGTGTGTGTGTATGTGTATATATATATATATATATATATAATGTGTGTATATGTTTATATAGATAGATAGGTATCTCCTGTATGTATGTGTGTGTGTGTGTGTGTGTGTGTATGTGTGTGTGTATGTATATATATATATATATATATATATACTTTGTTCGATGCATGCAGTCTATTGATATGTATTTCGTACCACCTAGAATTGTCTGTGTATTGTTGTCTTTGTATAAGTTTGCCAGGCATGTTTTAACCTTTCATTTTCAAATATCTTCGTGGAAAAAAGTTAATTTTAGCGTAGGTTTCAAGCCTGAGTGGTTGTTTTTTTTTGTTGTGTTTTTTTTTTACGTTTCACATAATGCAGAACTGATCTGGGTTTTGCATGACTATCGGTGGTTCTGCAATTTTCTTTGTTGTCATTTCCTGCAGACCTTTTAGCAGAAGGCTTTTCTCAGGAAGTCATAGTTCTTAAAGAGGCTGGTCTTTCACTATTGACAGCAAACGGCGTGGGTTCAGCACAGAAGATAGATGCTTGCGTCTTGTGTGTGTTGCAACTAGTCTCCTGTAGAAAATCTTTTAAACAAGTTAGATTATTTCGAACAGTAAAATGAGCCTTGATTTTTGACATTTGGTATATTAGTTATGTGTTATTGAAAAGGGGTTTGTTACAAGGAACATACTCTGCAGTATGGAGAGGATAAATCGCATACGAAAAAGACAGTCTCATCCTCTTTTGGTTGGACGGTCCATGTCGGCACCTGTTGAAGTGTACGGCGAAAATGAGAGTCTACACAACTATAACTGGCATCGTCATGTAAAGACCAAGCATTCATTTTTTAGACGTCCCTTTTTTGGAAAGCGTCTTTTCAGGTGGAAAAGTCAGTCTATTTCCAGACTTCATGCCAAAGGAAGCTCTAGAGAGCATCTACATCATCCAGTCCCTAGTCAACACGTGCCTGAATTTATCTATAGAAGTGGTGTTGGCGTTCACTATGGGGCTGATGACTTGGGAAGATCATATGAAATGAATGAGACTATGGCATCTATTGGTGAGCGAGGGAGAAGAGTGACATTTGAGCGATCTTCCTCTGAACCCGCTGGTCCCACTTCATGGAGAAGCCATTATGGGCATCCGTCTATGAAGAGAATGCACTCTGTGGATTCGGCGCAAAGTGGATTTTTCAATAATGGTCTAATTTCTGCCATTTCTAGTGGCCTCTCAAGGATTATTAGTTCAAATAGAGATATCCCAGCATCAATCGAAGAGGAAGAAGGTAAGACAATGACATGGAGAGGGCTGAATGTACAGATCCTTAAAAATATTGGCATAGAGTTTATTCAAGAGATGGAAGGACGAAGTTGCAGTTGATATTGTGTGTTTTTTTTTCCTATTGAATTACTTGTGTGTGTGATATGGTGAGAGCTAGAAGAAGATTGGTTACTATGCAGTCGATTTTTGGGGATATTCTAAACTTATTCTTAGAGGTTTGGCTTAGATTTGGAAGCATCCATTGAATATGTGAGTAACAATCTAAATCTAGTTTGTTGAGTTAAAGTGGAACTCCAAAGCAAATTCTAATCAATTAGACCACAGACTGCAATGAAAACCCAACATAAGGTGTAAATATTCTTCCCAAAAATGTAAAAAATATATAATTTTCACTTATTAAAATCTCTTTAAACTGATATAAAGGGGTCCGTTAATTTGCAATACTGCAGGCTTTTCTAAAGGCAGTAGACAGTTCACTTTGCAAAGGAAGTTGCACTTTGCAAGGGAATTATTCACAGAGTTTTTAGTGAATGAGATGAAGTCATGTGCAAGCAAGAATGCGGTTTTGTTTTTTTTCTTTGCACATGATTACCGTATTTATCGGCGTATAACACGCACCGGCGTATAACACGCACCCCAAGTTTAGGAGGGAATTTTAAGGAAAAAAACTTTTAGGAGGGAAATTCAAGGGAAAAAAACTTACATTTAAATGCAGCATGCAGCCTTGCCCAGTGTCCATCTGCAGCCTTGCCCAGTGTCCATCTGTCCATCTGCAGCCTTGCCCAGTGTCCATCTGTCCATCTGCAGCCTTGCCCAGTGTCCATCTGCAGCCTTGCCCAGTGTCCATCTGTCCATCTGCAGCCTTGCCCAGTGTCCATCTGTCCATCTGCAGCTTGCCCAGTGCCTTTGCGATCTTGTCAGTCTCTGCGTTTTTTTAAATTTGGCGCCGATTTCTGTGGAGAGGAGCGAGCGGGGCCGAGTGTACTTCGGCTAGACTCGGCTCCTCTCGCAGTCCCACCCATCTCCACTGACTGCGCCGCTGACGGAGAAAGCCGAGTGTACTTCGGCTAGACTCGGCTCCTCTCGCAGTCCCGCCCATCTCCACTGACTGCGCCACTGACGGAGAAAGCCGAGTGTACTTCGGCTAGACTCGGCTCTTCTCACAGTCAGGGGCAGGACTGCGAGAGGAGCCGAGACTAGCCGAAGTACACTCGGCTTTCTCTATGTCAGCGGCGCAGTCAGAGATGGGCGGGACTGCGAGAGGAGCCGAGTAAAGCCGAGTGTACTTCGGCTTCGGCTCCTCTCGCTCGTTTTCAGCAGGGGAATTCGACGGAGTATCGGCGTATAACACGCACCCACGATTTTCCCCTGATTTTAAGGGGAAAAAAGTACGTGTTATACGCCGATAAATACGGTATGTATTCTTTGCAGGGTAATCTCAGGGGAAGAATCCTTTGCAAAGTGCAGCATCCCTTGCCAAGTGAACCTTGCAAAACAGGGAATAAAATCCATCGCATGCCTTAGTAAAAGCATCACACATAGTGCCGACCGCCGCACGAGGATATACATTGACAGAATGGCACGGCTGCGCAAATGAGCTTATATATACGTCCCCTTTAATTTGCGGGTCGTGCGCGTGCTGCCGGCGACGTGCTCGCGACCCTGTCGTGAGCTCCGTGCCCGCAGGACCCGCGGACTCCATGTCCGCCGGTGTCCCGCGATCAGGGTCACAGAGCTGAAAAACGGGGAGATGTTAGTGTAAACACAACATCTCCTCGTTCTGCCTAGTGTCATCGGGAACAGCGATCAGTGACGTGCCACGGCAAGCCAAGCCCCCTAACAGAAGCACTCCCTAGGTCACACTTAACCCCTTCAGTGCCCTCTACAGGTTAACCCCTTCACTGCCAGTGTCATTTTTACAGTAATCCGTGCATTTTGATAGCACTGATGGCTGTAAAAAATGTCAATGGTCCCAAAATGTTGTCAAAAGTGTCCGATGTGTCCGCCATAATGTCGCAGTCACGATAAAAATCGATGATCGCCGCTATTACTAGTAAAAAATTAATTAATAAAAATGCCATAAAACTACCCTCTATTTTGTAGATGCTATAACTTTTGCGCAAACCAATCAAACGCTTATTGCGATTTTTGTTACCAAAAATACGTAGAAGAATACGTACCGGTCTAAACTGAGGAAATTTTTTTTTTTTTTTTGGGGGGGATATTTATTATGGCAAAAAGTTAAAAATTATGCATTTTTTTTCACAATTGTCGCTCTATTTTGGTTTATAGCGCAAAAAAATGCAGAGGTGATCAGATACCACCAAAAGAAAGCTCTATTTGTGGGAAGAGGACGTCAATTTTGTTTGGGAGCCACGTCACAATTGTCAGTTAAAGCGACGCAATGCCGAATCGCAAAAAGTGGCCTGGTCTTTGGCCAGCCAAATGGTCCGGGGCTGAAGTAGTTCATTTAGGCAAGATCAAAATATTGCATCCACTGTGCTTAGGGTTGCCAACTTGCTGCCTTTTTATAATTATAATGTAGTTGAGTCATGATCATTTAGGTAAATACAAGCACATAATTCAAAGGACATCCCTGGCTTTCTTCCACAGGCTTGCACTAGATCAACAAATGGCATGATTTTGGAAGATACAGTGCACCTTACTTTCTGCAATCTTTTGTAGGCAAACATTTTTTTTAATATCCTTTTATTTAATTTGCCACTGTTTTTGGCAATAAGTGCACAGAATTTATGGAGATCAAAGCTTATACAGTTTGGTCGTTTTAAGGAGATTACTTTTTTCTCTGTACATTCGAAAATTCAATTTGGAATGCTCCAGATGAAGAAAAAAAAAAATTCTCACTAAACATAAATAACCTCACCCTATAAAGTAATTGGATACCCTGACATTTAAATGAATTTTTGTCATTTTCTCTTTCTGGAATATTTTCTCTCTATTACTTTTCTGGGGACAACCCAAAATGTGGGGTTTTTTTCTTTTAATTTCACTTTCAAAGATAAAGGTAAACATGACAAATAGAGAGGGGGACTCTCTCTAATGGGGGCATAGACAGCAATAAAAACTGACATGAAAAAAAAACTATTGTTGCTCAAGCGCTAAACCATGAATATCAATGTGGAAGTCTGTTGGGAACAAACCCAGTGCAGCTTTCTATAAACAAATATGGAGATGTGGTATGCAGAAAACCGTGGGTGGATAGTGCTCAATGGGTTAAATTTTGGGGCGAAGTACCAAACCAATGCAACCAGAGTCATAAAATTTGGACAGTGTTTAATAGCTTAAAGGCACAATGAAGTCTGGTGATAGTAAAGGTGAAAGAGTATAATAGTAAAAGAGCCTACGGTGTCACTGGAAGTCTCACGGAGTTGAACGCTGTCCATGGATCCAGGCTGTAAGCATGAGGGGGGGCGCCAATGCTGTGCTGTTTAGGACAAACCCGGAGGAGGGAACCCACTGGTCAGGAACAGAGTTGCGGGCTGACATGCAGGCTGAAGGTGCCGAGAACCGCGGGATGGTGTATAAACACCCGAAGCCCAATGGAAGGTCTGGGTGTGTAACCCTTTGTGTGCTGGTGGTTGGGGGAAAGTTAGCTGACCAGTGGACCAAAGACCGGCACCAGGAGCCTGGAAAGCCGAGCCTTGGATGGAACAGGTGTGTTAGAACGGCCAGGGCAGCCATCAGAAATTTTGTGGGCCCCTTACACAGCTTTAGGCCTCCACAAATCCCAGCAGAAGTGCATCCGGAGGCGTCTAATCGACTGCGCCTGTGAGGAGTGAGCTTGGCATTGCCCCGGCAACCAGGAAGTGTGGCGGAGTGGCCAAATGGCTGTCAAAAATCCAGCCTTCAGGCAGCGGGTGGAAATACCTTGGGGGCCCGAGCCGCTCAGGACATCCGGGCCCCTTGGGATGCCCGGGCCCCTTACAAGAGTGTGGGCTGTACCCCCCTGATAGCGGCCCTGAGAACGGCGGGCGGTGATGGCCCCAAGTGCCAAAGGGGGAGGAAGCTCTGGGACCAGCGTGGAACGCAAGCTTGTCTGTTGCCGTGACGACACATTTTGCGCCCATGCGCTTTGTCATAGTCATGTCATAAATAGCTGACCAGTTTTTTAATCCCTCTCCACTCTAGGCAGTAAAAAGTTTTGCCTTTACTTATACTTTAAAACAAATAGTTACCGTAACTAACATGTTAGTGCCATTCAGTCATCACTTTTTTTCACTTGTCTATAGCGCAACTTTTTCTTTTTAATATCCATTTGGTGTTGTATAATACTTATTTGCTGCAGCTTTCAGTCCACTTTTTAAATAGCGCAGTTTTTTACCTTGCATGTAAAGTGGACTTGAGCCCGTTCTCTGCTGAAAACGGGTCACAGGAGTGCAAAACCACAGAAGTACAGCCAAACGAGCTGTGACGGTACTTCTCCTTTAACAGAACAGAGTCTTGTTATCTGCTTTAGTAGATTAACATTTTTGGTGTTGTGCCTTTTTTACATGAAAAATAAAATGACATCTTGTTTCATAAAGTATCAGGAACCAAATAATGTCCTGAATGCCACAAATGTATATCTCATATGCTGTCGCCAACTAAATATGATGGGTCTATCCCGTCCCTCTGGATCTATTACAGGCCTGCTTGTTCCACAAACAGAGGTCGTGTCACTTGGAACTTATTTCAAAGCAAAATCTCTAAGCCACACTGCTGAAGCTTATACCATCAAATTTGTGGGATGGTTTAAATGCCAATTTTGTATTACAGAGCCATTTAGGACACACTAACCATAACTCATAACTGTCGAGCAACATTTATATATTTTTTATATATGTGTGTGTGTATATATATATATATATATATATATATATATATATATATATATATATATGCGTGTGTGTATGAATGTGTGTGTGTGTGTATGTGTGTGTGTGTGTGTATATATGTATATATATATATATATATATATATATATATATATTATACACACACGCACACACATAAGTAGGGGACCGCCTGTATATATAATACAATTTTTATTATTTTTTACTTGCCGTATATACTCGAGTATAAGCCGACCGAATATAAGCCGAGGCACCTAATTTTACCACAAAAAACTGGGAAAACGTATTGATTTGAGTATAAGCCTAGGGTGTCCATGTTCATGCCTCACTTTGCCTCACTTTGCCTCACTTTGCCTCACTTTGCCTCACTTTGCCTCACTGTGCCTCACTTTGCCTCACTGTGTCCATGACTAGACTTACGTTTAACATGGGAGTATATTGAAGGGGTGATCTGGGGCTACATGTGTGCCAAGTTTTGGGTCCAGGGGACCTACGGCTGGCCGGTACCGGGTCCCCAAATTTACCAGAGAAATTACCATTTAACATGGGAGTCTATGGAAGGGGTGCCCGGCTTTGAAAAATCGGTGCTCCCCGGCCGTAGGTCCCCCGGACAACAAACTTTGCACACTTGTAGAGGAAGAGTGGGGCTATATGTGTGCCAAGTTTGGGGGACCTACCGGCCGGTACCGGGTCTCCAAAATCTGGGAAATCAGGCGCAAAAAGGTGACTCGAGTATAAGCCGAGGGGGGCATTTTCAGCACACAAAAATGTGCTGAAAAACCTTGGCTTATACTCGAATATATACGGTATGTGTGAGAAACTTGGCTTTGTTCACAGTGACCTCTGAAGTCTGATGATCAGATTCTAACTATGTAATTTATTTGGGAAACCGCGTAACGGGAAGATCTTTTGTTAGTTTGACGTATAAATAATACAATTGGATTGTGGATTGGGGAAGCTGGTTAATCATTGTTCCCGTTGGTGGATTACTTCTGCTTTCTTTGTTAAGCAAGGCATTCCTGGTTTGATCTTTTGTTATGTTTTAGGCTAGGTTCACACTGCTGCGAATTCAAAATCGTGCGATTTTACCTCGATTTTGCGGCTGCGGTTCGCGGCCACGATTTTAGAGGATGCCAGTCTATAGAGCTGAATTCGCATCGCACATGGATCAAACTCGCACAGGACCCTTTTTTCTTTTTCGTACATCACGGGACACAGAGCGACTTAGTCATTACTAATGGGTTATATAGATTACCTTCAGGTGCTGGCACTGGCAACTTCCAAACCGGAAGTACCCTCCCCTATATAAGCCCCTCCCATCCGGGAGCACCTCAGTTTTTTGCCAGTGTCTAAGGTGTTGGCCAAAGAGTAACATGTGTTTTCACTGGGCTTGCGTACAGGTTCTTTTATGGGCCTCAGTAAGCTGTTCCGGATCCGACCAAAAAAGCTTCATAGCTAAACGGTCGGTACCCGGGCCTTGCAACAGAAGAGCAAGGTTTTGCCTGTAATGCCTCTCTTAGGAGGGCTGGACCCTGGGATCCAGAGCTCTGGTCATACCCATGACCAAGATGTTGTCTGTGCAGGGTGCTATACAGGTCCAGGGGAGTGGAATCCTTGGGAACCCGGTCCCTGAAGGTTTAATTACAATGCCTGCCGTGATAGGTGAAGTTTGGGCTTCTGTGGACCAAACAGAGTCCTGCGGCGGGGAACAGGTAAGTGGGGGCCCCCAGGAACTTGGTTCTATTGGGGGACCCCCAAGCCTAATTTTGTCTTTCTGTCTGTTACCTAACGGTATTCCCGCTAATATCTGTGTATGCCTGTAACTACTGGAAAATGTAAAATTTTAAGTAGTAGTCAAGAAAAAAAAAAAAAAAGGAGACCGCGGTACCTGTGTTAAACCACTAGAGGCCGCTATGGTCCATTTTTCTTGTCATGTGGATCTTTGGTTTTGTTAAGTCAAAAGATCTAGGCAGTTGGTAAGTTTCTCTGTGGGAATCCAGTTCCTCTGCCCTGTTGCTGCGCTCATCCACCGCACAGGCCCTCCGGCAAAAAGGGCCCTGGCTCCTAGTCCCTGCTTGTTTTCAAAAAAAGGCGCACGGGCGCGTGCATGCGCCTCCTATGAAAGGAAAGGAAAGGGGCGGGTGGATGACGCTCGATGCGCGCCGCGGCGTCCCAGCATGGATAAAAGACACAGTACAAGTGTCAGCTGGATGCAAGCAGAGCTAGCAACAAACGGTGGCACACAGAGGCGGTTGATGCAGGCATCCCCATAGAAAGACACTTTAGTAGACACAAGCTGGTATATAGCAGCAACTGTGTTAGACTATTACCAGAAAGATTGGTGTATGACGACGGGAATACCTCAGCTTTGTGCTTAAAGGATATGTCGTCCAGACGCTCCGGAAATAAGTCTTCCAGGAAGCCAAAGGGGTCTCCATCGGGCTCTGAGGATTTTGGGCATGCTTGTACTGCACCAATCTCCCCTGAAATTTCAGACGTCAGTAGCCGTAGGAACCCCGCAGGAGTACCTGGTGCTGCGGCTGTCCCCAGTCCACCTGCTCCTGTATATATAACAGAGGAGGTTTTTTCCTCAACTCTGGGAGGATTGGAAGAGAGATTAACAGCATTGATCGCTGCTTCCCTGTCACAGGGAAAGCGCGTCCGATCTCCGTCTCCTCCTTCAGAGTGCCTGTTAGTGGAGGAACAGCCCCACACAGAGATCGACCTACCTGAAGGGGATCAGGATGAGGTTGATTCAGTTATAGAGGAATCAACAGGGGAAGAACCTTTCTCAGCATCTCAGGCTGAAAGATTATGGGTTCAGTCTCTGACTAACATGGTCCGATCAGCATTTAAAATGCCTCTTGCGGAGCCATCAACCACTGCTGTTTCCTTGCTGGGGTCGCTGAAAGCTCCCCAGACTGTCTGTTCCTTCCCAATCCACCCTTTATTGGAAGGGCTTATTTACCAGGAGTGGGAGCATCCTGATAAAATATTTACTCCCCCCCAAGAGATTTCCGGTGATCTATCCCATGGAGGATAAGTTCATAAAAAAATGGAGAGTCCCTACAGTGGACGCAGCCATCTCTTGTGTGAATAAATCACTGACATGTCCAGTAGATAATGTTCCAATGTTCAAAGACCCAATAGATAAAAAATTGGAGTCTTTACTAAAATCTGCTTTCTCTACAGCAAGCATGGTGACACAACCTGCAGTAGCAGCGATTGGGGTCTGCCAAGCAGTGAAGGATCAGTTGAAACAAGTCTTAAGAGACTTACCGGATCAGCAGGCTCTTGCCCTAGCTGACCTACCTAGAGCCTTGTGTTTTGCGGTAGATGCCATAAAGGATACAATCCAACAGGCCTCCCGCTTTACGCTGTCTGTAGTACATATGCGTAGGCTTCTATGGCTCAAAAACTGGTCTGCTGAAACTCCCTGTAAGAAATTGCTGATTAGCTTCCCATTTCATGGAGAACGCTTATTTGGAGAAGATCTGGACAAGTATATCCAGAAAATTTCTGCCGGTAAAAGTACACTCTTGCCGGTTAAGAATAAGGGTAGAAGTCCTTCTTTTAAGAGGCCTACTTCTCCAGTCCCTGGCACACCGGCTATGAAACAGTTCGGCCTCCGCGGTCAAATCCAGGGGGCAGAAATCAGGGACAATCACAGGGTAACAAGAAACCCTGGGTCAAGAGAGGTACAAAACCTCCCCCCAAGTCATGAAGGGTTGCCCCCACTCAATCGGGTGGGGGGAAGACTTCAGTTGTTCACAGAGACCTGGCGGGACACCATCAGAGACAAATGGGTGATCTCCGCAGTAAGTCTGGGATACAAGCTGGAGTTAAAAGACACTCCTCCTGCCCATTTTATGAGGTCAAACGTGCCAAGCGATCCCCAAAAGAGAGGATCCCTCCTTCTGGCACTAGAACAACTATTGCTCCAAGGTGTAATCATGAAGGTTCCCTTGGAAGAAAGCGGGTTCGGGTTTTACTCGAACCTTTTCACAGTCCCCAAACCAAATGGGGACATGAGGCCCATATTAAATCTAAAAGGGCTAAACAAATTCCTACATATCAGGACTTTTCGGATGGAGTCGATCCGATCGGTGGCCACCGCCCTACAAGGGCAGGAATGGTTAGCCTCGATCGACATAAAGGATGCTTATTTGCATATTCCCATCTTTCCGGCCCACCAGAAATTTCTACGCTTTGTAGTAGAAGGGCGCCATTTTCAGTTCAGAGCCTTACCTTTCGGTCTGGCCACAGCACCACGAGTGTTCACAAAAATTCTGGCCCCACTATTGGCCAATCTAAGAACACGGGGTGTAACGATAATGGCATATTTAGACGACCTGCTACTAATAGACCACTCAGTGGAAAACCTGGAAGTAGCTATTCACGAGACAATCAAGTATCTGGAATATCACGGTTGGATTATCAACCGAGACAAGTCAGCTCTAAGACCAGTCAAAAGTCTGGAATACTTGGGGCTAAGGCTGGATTCAAATCAGAGAAAGATTTTCTTACCTCCAGAGAAGGTGTCGTCTTTGAGAGATTTGACCCACTTAGTGGGTACAAAAAGAAAACCATCCATACGCCTGTGCATGAGGCTGCTGGGAAAAATGGTGGCTTCATTCGAAGCAGTACCCTACGGTCAATTCCATTCAAGGAACTTGCAGAGGGCCATACTGTCAGCCTGGAACAAAAAAGTTCAGGCTTTAGACTTACCAATGTCCCTGTCCCCTTCCGTTCGCAAGAGCCTCCATTGGTGGTTGGTGCCCCAGAATCTGGAAAAAGGGAAACCCTTCAGTCCAGTTTCTTGGAAGGTGGTCACTACAGATGCCAGCCTCATAGGCTGGGGGGCAGTACTGGAGCAATGGTCTCTCCAGGGCAAGTGGTCAGAAGCAGAGAAGGCCCTGCCCGTCAATCTCTTAGAGATACGAGCAGCCCGGTATGCCCTAGTAGCATGGACATCCAAACTCCAAGGGTCCCCTGTCAGAATTCAATCAGACAATGCCACAGCAGTAGCATATATCAATCACCAGGGTGGCACCAGGAGTCGGGCAGCCCAGAGGGAAGCGAATTGCATCCTGGAATGGGCAGAAAGATATGTCCCAGCCATATCTGCGGTTTTCATCCCAGGAGTGGAAAATTGGAGAGCGGACTTTCTAAGTCGCCAGCAATTATGCCCGGGGGAATGGTCTCTTCACCCCAAGGTTTTCCAGGCAATATGCCAGCGGTGGGGAACACCGGATGTAGATCTGCTAGCATCCAGATTCAACGCAAAGGTGGACAGATTTGTGTCTCGCACAAGGGATCCCCTAGCTTGCGGCTTGGATGCCCTAGTGTTCCCTTGGGATCAGTTCAAACTGATATATGCATTCCCACCGCCACAATTGTTACCGCGATTAATCCGCAGAATCAGGGTAGAAAAGAAACCAGTGATTCTGGTGGCCCCGAAGAGCATGGTACGCGGAGATCGTAAAAATGTCAGTGGGGAGTCCTTGGACCCTCCCACATTGTCCGGACCTGCTTTCGCAGGGACCGATATACCACCCTTCCTTACCAGCCCTGGGTTTGACGGCCTGGCTATTGAAGCCCACATTCTAAAAAAGAGAGGGCTCTCTAATCCTGTGGTATCTACCATGATCAATGCCAGGAAGCCGGTATCCAGGCAGATCTATTATAGGATCTGGAAGGCGTACATCGCGTGGTGTGAAGCCAGGAAATGGCATCCGCGTAAGTACGTAATAGGTAGGATTCTGGATTTCCTACAGTGGGCTGTAGATAGGAAGCTTGCCTTGAGTACTATCAAGGGTCAGATTTCGGCCTTGTCAATATTTTTTCAAAGGCCCTTGGCTTTGCATTCATTAGTCAAAGCTTTCATACAAGGAGTGATGCGTATTAGCCCTCCGGTTAGTATTCCCATATGTCCATGGGACTTAAACCTGGTTCTGTCGGTTCTACAGAAACAACCGTTTGAACCATTGCAACACATTTCCTTGGTTCTTCTCACCAGGAAATTGATTTTCTTAGTAGCCATTTGTTCGGCTAAAAGAGTATCGGAATTAGCCGCCTTGTCCTGTAAGGAGCCATATCTGGTTGTCCATAAGGACAGAGTAGTATTACGTCCTCATCCAGCCTTTCTTCCTAAGGTGGTATCGAGGTTTCATTTGAACCAAGATGTGGTTCTTCCTTCTTTTTTTCCCAAACCTACCTCGGTAGAGGAAAATTTATTGCATTCTTTGGATGTAGTAAGAGCAGTTAAAGCTTATCTAAAAGCCACTGCTCAAATTCGTAGAACGGATACTTTGTTTGTTCTGCCGGAAGGCCCCAGAAAGGGTCAGGCAGCATCAAAATCTACTTTAGCCAAGTGGATTCGACAGGTCATAATACAAGCCTATGGCTTGAGAAGGAGACCGCCTCCGTTCAAAGTTAGGGCGCACTCCACAAGAGCAGTTGGAACTTCATGGGCAGTGCATCACCAGGCCTCCCTGGCTCAAGTCTGTAAGGCCGCAACGTGGTCTTCAGTACACACGTTTACTAGGTTCTACCAGGTAGACGTTAGAAGTCAGGAGGATGTCGCCTTTGGGCGCAGTGTGTTGCAGGCCGCAAAAGATCCGCATGCCTGATGGCGCCCAGCTTATGTATAGTGTATCCCTCCCCTCATTTGGCATTGCTTTGGGATGTCCCATTAGTAATGACTAAGTCGCTCTGTGTCCCGTGATGTACGAAAAAGAAAAAGGGATTTTTATAACAGCTTACCTGTAAAATCCTTTTCTTGGAGTACATCACGGGACACAGAGCTCCCACCCCTCTTTTTGGGACACTTATTGCTTGGCTACAAAACTGAGGTGCTCCCGGATGGGAGGGGCTTATATAGGGGAGGGTACTTCCGGTTTGGAAGTTGCCAGTGCCAGCACCTGAAGGTAATCTATATAACCCATTAGTAATGACTAAGTCGCTCTGTGTCCCGTGATGTACTCCAAGAAAAGGATTTTACAGGTAAGCTGTTATAAAAATCCCTTTTTCCCACAGCTTACATTCGCAACGCATTGATGTGAACGGCACTAATGTAAAACAATGTTATTTAAATGACTTGCGAATTTGAGCAATCGCAACGGCTCAAATTCGCAGCAGTGTGAACCTAGCCTTAAAGCTGAACTTGAGGCAAAACTTGAATTCCATTGTGCATAAGTTTGACTGGAGAATGAAGTTGCATCAGAACAATTATGTGGTCAACAGCTTCCCGCTAGACTTGACAGCACTGTGCATTGCATTGAATTGACACGTACTGCTGCCCTCACCTTTCTGTTCTGCCCCCTCATTTTTTGTCCCCCCCCCACCCCACCCTTACCTATTCTGTTTGTCCCTTCCCCCCTGCTTTTTCTGTTCCTCTTTTTTGTTTGCCCCCCTCTTGCTTTTTTGTTTGGGGGCCCCCCTCTTGCTTTTTTGTTTGGGGGCCCCCCTCTTGCTTTTTTGTTTGGGGGCCCCCCTCTTGCTTTTTTGTTTGGGGGCCCCCCTCTTGCTTTTTTGTTTGGGGGCCCCCCTCTTGCTTTTTTGTTTGGGGGCCCCCCTCTTGCTTTTTTGTTTGGGGGCCCCCCTCTTGCTTTTTTGTTTGGGGGCCCCCCTCTTGCTTTTTTGTTTGGGGGCCCCCCTCTTGCTTTTTTGTTTGGGGGCCCCCCTCTTGCTTTTTTGTTTGGGGGCCCCCCTCTTGCTTTTTTGTTTGGGGGCCCCCCTCTTGCTTTTTTGTTTGGGGGCCCCCCTCTTGCTTTTTTGTTTGGGGGCCCCCCTCTTGCTTTTTTGTTTGGGGGCCCCCCTCTTGCTTTTTTGTTTGGGGGCCCCCCTCTTGCTTTTTTGTTTGGGGGCCCCCCTCTTGCTTTTTTGTTTGGGGGCCCCCCTCTTGCTTTTTTGTTTGGGGGCCCCCCTCTTGCTTTTTTGTTTGGGGGCCCCCCTCTTGCTTTTTTGTTTGGGGCCCCCCTCTTGCTTTTTTGTTTGGGGCGCCCCCTCTCTTTTTTTTTGTTTGGGGCCCCCTCCCTTTTCTATTCTGCTCCCTCGCTTTCCTATTCTGCCCCTTCCTTTCCCAGCCCAAATTCTGTTTTGAGGGAATTTTGGTAAACAAATATAAATACCAAATCCTTGTTCTTATATCAGCTGTATTTTAAAACGCTTGTTTTTTAGTAATAAAAAACTGGATGAAGGGCCCTTTCACATAGAAGATCCAATCAGATCAGCCTGCCAGGTTTTCAGGTGGACCTGATTGGTTGGTTCATGCATTCCTATGGACCAGCAAGTGTCAACGGAAGTCCATTTACACCCGCCTACCTCCCAGGTCTAATCAGGCCTGCTAATAAAAATGCATCCTCTTCCATTTGGGCAGACTAGATCAGAGGCAGCCGGGTGTTAATGGACAGTCAGTTTACCCCCGGCTGCCCTTAGAGCATAGGGGAGGGTCTGTCAGATTCCACTCTGCATAGACTGAGCGGACACAGATCTGTCATTCGCTGCTCTGCTCTGATCAGCAGGGAATCAGCGGGCAGATCTCCTGGTGATGGGAATGGAAAGTGCCCGTGTGAAAGAGCCGTTAAAGTTGAATTTCTACAGTATATGTCACTGAATCTCCTGAAATTTGCTCTTTTATCAGCAATGAAAGGCAAAGTCAGAGTTTGACTGGGAAACAATGGGGTTGATTTACTAAAGGCAAAAGGACTATGCACTTTGCAAGTGCAGTTGCTCCAGAGCTTAGTAAATGAGCAGAAGCTTTGCTGACTTCCATCATCCAATCATGTGCAAGCAAAAATGCTGTTTTTAATTTTTTTTGTGATTGGGTATTCTTTGTAAAGTGAAGCCTTACCTCGTTTACTAAAGCTCTGGAGCAACTGCAAAGAGTATATTTGCCTTTAGTAAATCAACCCCAATGTATTGCACTTAGCAGCTCAGACAGTATACACAAAATGGCACAAATAAGGTCTAGAAATTGGATCTTTTTTTCTTCTAAATACGGGAATTGCCCACAACCGGGGGGGGATGTGATCTATAAAAGTATTTAATGTATTAGCCGTCTGTGATTTATGGCAAAAGAGTTGATAGGTCGAGAAAAGTTGTCCGGCTTTTTGTGTAATCTTATGCTTTTAAAGAAAATTAATAAAGATATTGAAAAAAATAAATAAATACGGGAATCGCTAAGTTATGCCTTATTATGCATCAAGCACAACCAAATCCTATTCTGCCTGGAAAAATGTTTGCCTGTAATCAATGATTGGTTTTCATGCTGAGCATGTGTGATCTGAAGCATACCTATTTGTTGCATGGTACGTTGGTGCCACATCATCATGACCTCACTGTATGGGAACTGCTCTGGTATCCTATGGTGAGTCTGACATAACTCATTGATGAAGTCATTTTGATAAGTTTGACGTTTACGTAGCATTTTTCAGCATGGTTTTCTGTTCCTATGTGCATGTAATCTGAGTTGTAGTTTGGAGATGGTGCAGTACTGACCTATTCTTGTAAAACCTATCTTTAATATTAAAGGGTTTGAGGATCGAAATGCAGGAATTGAAACTGCTTTTGTTTTTAACCACTTCTCTACTGTGCACGAAAACCCCCTTCCTGCCCAAGCCATTTTTCAGCTTTCAGCGCTGTCACACTTTGAATGACAATTGCGCGGTGGTGCGACGTGGCTCCCAAACGAAATTTGCGTCCTTTTTTCCCCAAAAATAGAGCTTTCTTTTGGTGGTATTTGATCACCTCTGCGGTTTTTATTTTTTGCGCTATAAACAAAAGAAGAGCGTCCAGTTTGGGAAAAAAAACACTTTTTTACTTTTTGCTATAATAAATACCCATTTTTTTTTTTTAATAAAATTTTCCTCGGTTTAGGCCGATACGTATTCTTCTACATATTTTTGGTAAAAAAAAAAAAATCGCAATAAGCGCGTATTGATTGGTTTGCGCAAAAGTTATAGCGTCTACAAAATAGGGGATAGATTTATAGCATTTTTTTTTTTTTTTTATTAGTAATGGCGGCGATCTGCGATTTTTTTTTTTATTGTGACTGCGATATTGCGGCAGACATATCGGACACTTTTGACACATTTTTGGGACCATTCACATTTATACAGCGATCCCTGCTATAAAAATGCATTGATTACTGTATAAATGTGATTGGCAGGGAAGGGGTTAACCACTAGGGGGCGAGAAGGGGTTAAATATGTTCCCTCAAAGTGTTCTTACTGTGGGGGGAAGGGACTGACTGGGGGAGGTGACCGATGGTTGTCCCTATGTACAAGGGACACACCATCGGTCCCCTCTCCCTCACAGGACGTGGATCTCTGTGTTTACACACAGAGATCCACTTTCCTGCTCGTTTCCCGGGCAATCGCGGGTGCCCGGCAGCAATCGCAGCCGCCGGGCACGCGCACCGGGGCCTTGTGAACGCGGCGGGCGCGCGGGCGCCTCCTAGCTCGTTTTAAAGGGAGGACGTCATATGACGTCCTCCCAGAACGAGAGTGTCCTCCCCCCGCCGTCTATTAACAGTGGGCGGGGGACAAGTGGTTAAGGACGTGCTTCGGAAACGATCATTCTCTGTGAGTGACCTAGAACGAGTACAGTATGTAGAGCAGCCTTTCCCAACCTTTTAACATGGAGGAGCCCTTGAAATGACTTCCAGTCTCAGGGAACCCCTGCTAAAAACTACCATACCTACAACTGATGATACATTTGTGTGCTGGTCAGTGGGAAGAATGCTCCTTATGCCGCGTACACACGATCGATTTTCTCGACGGTGAAAACACAGTCAAGAAAATCGGCGGGAAAAATGAGGAACGGCTTGTTTCCCTACACCCGGCCGTTTTTCCCGTCATTTTTTTTCTCTTGGTCGAGAAAAACGACCGTGTGTAGGCTCCCCGACAGTGTTTCTCTATGGGAAAACTGCAGCGGAAAAAATGCCGTTAATCACGACGAGAAAAATTAGAGCATGTTCTAGTTTTTCTCGTCATGATTAATGCCGTTTTTCTCGTCGGGAAAAATGACCAAAAGCCCACACACGGTCGTTTTTCTCATCAAAGAGAAAAAATGTAATTCTTCCAGACGAGAAAAATGGTCGTGTGTACGTGGCATTACACTTGTGGTCATTGGGAAGAATTACCCCTGACAGATAAAAAGATCAGTGGTGTCAGTGGGAACTTATCTGAGAGGTATACTTTTCTCAAGGAACCCCTAGAAACCTCTGAAGGAACCCTGGTTGAGAAACCAACGGTTCTTCTAGTTTACTTCACTGCACATACGGTACTTGTTTTCTGGTCATTGTCTTGCTAGTTCTTGTAGCCAGGATTATGGCAACCTTGGCATCCATATCTAGTTGACGATGGTAGTTCCCAAGTTTATTATGGCTGTACCTTTTAACTTGCTGTATTTCCTCTTATTTTAGACCTATTTTCCCCTGCCAAGCCCTCTCTTTTTATGTTCTTAAAATGAAGATTGATCCCATTATAATAGCATGTTTCTTTTGGTTCCTTATGTTATTACAGTGAATTCTGAACCAGTCACTTGTTGGCTACTAAGGCCGTGGCAGCACTAAGCAACTTGATATCCTCTCTGACCTCCGGCAACCTCTTGAGGGGATCATAATACATCGACAGTGAAGTGTCTGATTGCCCAGGCTGCACCCAAATGGTTCTTATTTTATCTTCACAACACAAGAACCAAATATTTATACTGCCAGTGTAGCAAATGATTTTCGTGTGATATATATTTTTATCAAACACATAATGCATAAAACTCCAGTTTTGATAACATTGATATAATTGCTATACACGGTTCTTGGTAAAAACATTTCCATTTTCGGTAACTTGCACATGGGCATAATATACTATTTATTGCCACCAGCAAGATCTTGCGTAAAAAGTTGTCCGTATGCTATATTCATGTACTGTTATGCTAAATTTACATGCGGCCAACTTACATGGACTCTATTGGCTGCTTAGCACAGACGTTCACATGTGTACAGCATAAAATAAAGTCCATGCGCAGGGCCGAGAACTCGGATATGTTTCTAGTTTTGGTTTATGCAGATAAAAGCTGCAGGTCAAAATGGACGTGTGTGTGTGTGTGCCCGTCCGCCCGCCCAACGCATACAATACCACTGCGTTCAGATCAATATAAATCGGGGGTCTCAAACTGGTGAACGATCCTGCCTCTGCCGGAGAGAGTCATGCTTTTAACTGTCAGCCTTGCAATGCCTCATGGGACTTGTAATTTTGCAACAGCTGAAGGGCCGCCAGTTTGAGACCCCTGGTATAAATCATGGATCTGTATGTCCATGTGCATGAGGCTTAAACTTTAGACAGGAATGGTGTGTGCGTGTGCATGTATGTATGTGTGTGTGTGTGTGTGTGTGTGTATATATGTGTGTGTGTGTGTGTGTGTTTGTATTGTGAGGGGGTTAGCTCGGCAGCGGGTGTGTGTGACCCCCGGGATGGGCTCCCCACACAAAAACAGGCCCAGCAAACGGAGGTTGTGGTTTTCAAAATCAAAAAGGTGCGGTTTATTTTCTATTTACAGTGACAAAACACAGCAAAGCAAAAGAAACGTAAACAAAATAAATCCTGGTCAACTTGACCTCTGACTAAACATACAGGTTTCCTAACTAACAACTGGGATCAGCCTAGTGCTGTCCTAGTCCCTAAGTCCCTGGTTTTAAATGTCCAAGCAAATAGCCACACAGGCTTTGTCTCACCGCACAGGGGTTCACTCTCCCTAGACAGTCCACACAGGTCTGGTTCCAGGCATGAGCTAACACCTAATGAATCTGGGAGTTCTTATAGAGGCCTAAATGAGCTGACAAGCTTCAGCTGGTCTCATCAACTCCCTGTCTGCACGACGCCCCACACTCTCCCTAGAGGTATGAGTCATCCATGAGCCCACTATCCTCAGCTGGGCTTATACAACTCTCCACCTAGTTGTATAAGTCGGCGTAAAGCCTGAATCTGGGCGAAATATATCTACCCCCCTGGATGCAACCAGGTGACTTTACCTTCCTGCTGTCACAGTATATATATGTGTGTGTGTGTGTATATATATATATATATATATATGTATGTATGTGTGTGGACTAGAAGGCCTGGATCTCAGTCTCAACTCTAATTCATCCCAAGGGTGTTCTAATGGGTTGAGGTCAGGACTTTGTGCAGGCCAGTCATGTTCCTCTACCCCAAATTTGCTCATCCATGTCTTTGTTGAAATGGGGGGTTATGGTGTGGGTTTGTTTTCCAGGGGTTGGGCTTGGCCCCTTAGTTCCAGTGAGTGGAACTCTTAAAGTGGTTGTAAACCCACTTAGACAACTTGCACGTACAGGTAAGCCTTAAGAAATACACGGTTAAAGCCGTTGTTTACCCGCTGACTTTTTTTTTTTTGCACCTGTAAAGGAAAAGGCATAATGAGCTTGTATGCACAGCATACAAGCTCATTATGAAATACTTGCCTTAGAACGAGGCATCGTTAACTCACCTGGTCCACGTCGAGGGAGATGACATGTTGCCTCGGCGTGTCTTCCGGGTATCGCGGCTCCAGCGCTGTGAGTGGCTGGAGCCGCGATGTCTCAGTCCCGCGCATGCGCGTGGGAGACTTTGTTCCGGCGAGGCTCGGCTTCTGCCGAGCCTTCAGCCCGAGAATCCCCTGTGCGCATGCGCCGCTGCTGTCAGTGGCGCATTGCGAGGGGAATATCTCCTAAACCGTAAAGGTTTAGGAGATATTTCTTTTACCTACAGGTAAAGCTTAGTATAGGCTTACCTGAAGGTAAAAGTAAAAAAAAAGACTTTACAACCGCTTTAAGGAGATATTTGCTGTAAAACACAGCACCAATGATGTCGCACGCATGCGCACTAGCGTGCTGGCATCATTGCCGGTTTTCTGAATGGGATCTTGCCGGCCCAAGCGCGCATGCGGGTGACGTCATCGCCGCTCTGGCCAATCACAGCGCCGGAGCGGCGATAACAGGAAGTCAATTCGGGACAACATGTCGGCGGCCGGAGGGGGGGAGGGGGAGACTTGGACCGCTGCGGGGGCTTCGATCGGAGGTAAGTAAAACATAATCGGTTAGTATGCTTTGCATACTAGCTGATTATGCCTTTTGTCTTGCAGGATCTTTATTTTTTTCATTTTTGAACGGAGGGTTTACTTCCTCTTTAAGCCGTCAGCATACCAAGACATTTTGGAAAATTTCATGCTCCCAACTTTGTGGCAACAGTTTGGGGATGGCCCCTTCTTGTTTCAACATGACTGCCCACCAGTGCACAAAGCAAGGTCCATAAAGACATTTATTAGCGAGTTTCTAACTTATTTTGCCCCCATGGCAACAGGTTTCGGGTAACCCCAGAGTATCTCTGCAATTGTGTTTCTACCCTCTTTTGCAAATTGGCGCTGAATGTGAGGAAGGATTTTAGGTCATTTGCTTTATGAAGTGATGCATCCCTGGCAATGTTGCTTTTCTTTACTTCACTAAGAGAATTTTTATC
Source organism: Rana muscosa (assembly GCA_029206835.1). Taxonomy (NCBI): domain Eukaryota; kingdom Metazoa; phylum Chordata; class Amphibia; order Anura; family Ranidae; genus Rana; species Rana muscosa. The sequence continues at coordinate 99,385,759 of CM055120.1, forward strand.
TGTGCCAAGATCACCTTTAGCCAAGGTTAACACTAGAATGTAGTGCAGAAAACCTGTGTTCCGTGCGTGTTGCCCCCCACCGCATTCAAAATGCTCTGCAGTTGCAATCTGCATGGGGTTGTCCATGTTAACAACAACCCAACCAGGTCGCAAACGCAGTGTGTTTGCCTGCACTGGATCGAATGGTACAAAAGTACCATGTGATACAATAGAAGTGCATTTCCAAAAGTAGTGCATGCAGTGAGATTTGAGCTCTTTCAAAATAAATGGGCTAAAATCGCACCACACTGAATTGCACAGGAAAGCGCTGCGTTTTCCTGTGCAATTCATAGTGTGAAATCGGGCTTAGGGCTTGTCTACACCATAATGCAAGCATATTATTGCAGGTGTTTTCAAGTGTTACTGCATGTTATGTTAAGGCAGACAATTTTTTTTAAATGAGCCCTCGAAATGTATGGTGCATTGTAATCGATGGTATGTGCACATGTGCTATGGTTTGCATGAGCCTCAAGTCCTCAAGGGAGGTGGTTTGAACCTATCATGTCATTATAGAAAGGCAAGCCCTCTCAGTGGTCATTTAGAAAGCTTCCAGTAATGCTAGCCATAGATGAATTGAATCTTGGATGATTCCTACTAAACTCAAGTTTGTCGTATGTAGATAAACACAGGCCTGCTTGATAAAAATCTATTGAAAAATTGAGTCAGGATGAAGATTAATGGCCGAACAGTGACAGCGTCCTATCAGATGCAGCCACTCTTGGGGTATTCGGGCAGCTGTGGGAGCCCTGGCTGCTGAATACATTGGCCTGCAGTGGAGATTTCTCCATCTACAATGTTTAGTTTGCATTGGGGAATTGATTTTCATTCATTCAGCCTAGCAGAGAATCTAAAAGTGGAGCTCCGCCTCTTTTTAATCACCCCTGTGGTAGTTGCAGCTTATGCAATCGAAATCTTTTCTTTTTTTCATGTGTTTGTACTCGCTGTACCCTACGGATCCAGAGAGCTTCCATCTTTAGTGCAGGCATCTGAAGCCCGCTCCGTGTTTCTTCCGGGAAATGGTGCAGCTGGCTACCCAGCGTGCACCTCCCGATCTCTCACGCCCTGTGCACCGCGGCACACTCGGCACACTCTGTGTACTGCAGGTTACCCATTGACTTCTGGGATTGATGACACATATCCTAGGAGTCAATGAGCAGCCGTAAATGACGTACCGTGCTGCGGTTAGGTACAGCAGAAGTAAAGCTTCAAGTGGCCCAAAAAGGGCAAAATTATTTAAAGAAAAAAAAAAATCTGCATATTTTAGGCAATGAGATCAGCAACGTCGGGGGCCAAATTGGAAATACGGGGTGGAACTTCATTTTAAGTTCACATTGATTGCATACTTTCAGCAGATAATAATCTGCAGTAAAGTTTAAGGCCGGTACATACCATCAGAAAATCGTACGAAAAATACTGCTTTCGAAGCAATCGTATGATGAGTTTTCAGGTCATGCGAAATTATCCGATGGGACATGCAGGAAACTTTTTTTTTTTTTTTCATACGATTTCTATTAATCAGTACAGTTTTTTTGTCTGAAAATACAATACAATAAATTACATCAGTTTTGAATTTTTGTTCTGTCGTACGAAAATTTTCGGAACTTTAGTAACCATTCTGTTTTTAATATAGAGAAAAGCATGTAAAAAAACCCCCAGATCATTCGTCCGATAATCTTATGTGTACCAGGCTTTACTGACCCTAACCAAGTGCCTAGCGGGTAAGGTCCAGAGGAGATGGTGAATTGTATTCCTGAATGGCATACCTGCTCGGTGTCGGTGAGGACGGAGTGGTCTTCCTGTGTGTACAGGTGCATGCTGTGAAAGACGTGTTTTCTCTCTGGTGTCACATAACTTGTCTGTGTCAGAGTGGGGTTGGATTGCTGCTTTGGTGACTCAGAAATCTGTCTTGTGGTCGCTCTGGAGTTTTCGCTGCTCTGAAAGAGGCGTCTGTTCCTTCCCGGCTGACAGCTGGCATTCCTCTGGTAAAGGCATTGGGCTCTGTGCCGCCATCCTGACAGGCTGACCTTCAGGGTTCACATGTCAATAGGCAGTGTGGCAGCATCTCTGCCCATTCACCCAAGTTACCCTTTGACGGGGGGCAATGCGGTTCTCACACATGTGGGGTGGCAGCATGGCTCGGTGCCACACAGTAGCATTTTGTTCTCCTGCTTAGTGTGGTGATGACAATTAATTAATTCCCGTTTACATGGTGTAGCTGGGAAAAGTTCCTGCTGAAATCTTCTCCTGACTTTAGAGCAGAGCTGTCCCTGGGCTGTAGAATTCCTTGTCCTTTAGCTTTCCTTGCTTTTATTATGCCAGCCATAGATGGATGAATCTTTGGTTGGTTTAGCAGGAACTGGATGAATTGCAATCCATTTATGGGCAGGCTGGTTGTACTCAACTCAATCCTTTGGCCGACTTCAGTACAGCCTGTTGTATTATTATTTATATTTTGTGCAATCACGGTCAGCGGCTATAGGGGCTAGCAGTAATCCATTGTATTCTGCTGGTTGGGAAGGCTCCTTGTGCTGCGGGAGGGGTTCCCCCATAAACACTGACTGTTATTGGGGGAATTGTGGTTAAAGGAAAGAAAATTGCATAATGTATGGCTGGCCTTTGTGGCTTCAAGTGTTACTGAATTCACAACAGTAAAATCTGTCTGTATATGCAGCAGTAAAGCATGCTTGTTATACTCACTGTGGAACCTAAGGGGTTAATCTTGCACATTGTGTAAAAAGGCTGTTTGATCCTGTCTTCTCTGATCCTCCCCTTCTTTTACTGTCCCCAATCCATATGTTGATAGAACAGAGCCTTAAGGGCATTCTGCACATGCTCAGTTTGGTGTGTTTTATTATTATTTTTTGGGAGGGTGCATGTGATTGTGATCCGTACAGGGCCAATCAGCACTCTCCAGACAAAGGGGCAGGAGGGATGCAGTCCCAAAGTCAGAGGCGAATAAAACTCCTCCTACAAGCTTTAACCAGATAACAGAAAACAAAAACTCCTGCGCACGAGTGGAATACCAGACAGTCTGTAAGTCAAAATGGTATTTGTCACTGGCCTTGCTGCCTTCACGGATAGGGGTATCCCAACGATAAATGACAAAGAGAAATAAGAAGGGCGCACCAGCCTAGTGCATTATCCTCGGGTGGACGTTATTAAAAATAGATAAAAGAAAACTACTTACAAACATGCGTGAGTATCTCGCAATAAAAGATTCCACAAAATCGCAGCAATGCTTTCGAACCGAACCCACTCCAAAGAGTCACACTGCCGGCTTGCGCGTTTCGAAGATGAGTCTTCTTCCTCAGAGCCCAGCAGTCACTTGTCTTCGAAACGCGTAAGCCAGCAGTGTGACCCCTGTCAATCCCTCTGTGACTCTTTGGAGTGGGTTCGGTTCGGACGCATTGCTGCGATTTTGTGGAATCTTTTATTGTGAGATACTCACGCATGTTTGTAAGTAGTTTTCTTTATTCTATTTTTAATAAAATCCACCCAAGGATAATGCACTAGGCTGGTGCGCCCTTCTTTTTTCTCTTTGTCATTAAGTTTTAACCTGACACTGATAGAAGTCATAATACTGCTACAATATATACTGCTGATGAGAAAAGGTATTTAGCAGCAGTTTATATTTACTAAAATAATTGCATTTCCGTATTCTGTGTACTGTGGGAGACCAGATATAGTGAATGCCGTTTAGTAACACTTTCAATTTCCGCACATATCTAGGATATGCCATCCGTTTATTTCTTTTCATGGGAATCCATCACAAATAAACGTATGGATATGTAGCAGTACCATAATGAGGTACAGTAACATTTCCAATAAATGAGTCCCATTATATAATATCCAGCAGTGATGATGTCAGGACACCAGGGAGATGGATCACATACCCGTACTTTAGGGTAAAATGTTCCCACAGTGATTTGTGTTTCCTTCTCATAATGCCACCGCCAGAATGTCATTGTGTTCAGTTATGTCATTGTTCTATATTGTGGCTAATCCATCCGGGGAGAGTGACACCATTAATTTGTTTTGTAATGATGAGGAAGCAGTTGGATGAACAAGAGTATGAGGTGGGGACATCTCTCCTGTAAAGTTCCCCAGAGATGGAAGAAGCCATTATGTCAGTCAACCGGACAGTGCTCGGCGAAATTGAAATGTTCAGTTTAGGTGAAGCTGCATTGGATTTTATAGCGGAATGTAATATTTACTTGTATTATGTTGGGTCTGCTGTATTCTAGCAGAGAGCAGGGACTGTCCTACAGAGGCTCCCCCTCTGACCCGCTGTTGGCTCACCAACCCTTCCATTCACTTTAATAGGACGGCTGGTGATGCGGCAGTGACACAACAAGGTGCGCGACGTGTCGGCAGCAGGTGAGTGGATGCCGAACGGCACTGCCATGATGGATCTGAAATGACAAGTGCTCTTTAAATGTAAGGACTTATTCTTGCTGTTTAGAATCATTAATATTTTCAAACAAAATGAAGGTTTCCTATTTAAAACAATAAGCTGTCAGGATAGGATAGTAAATATTCCCAAACTGGGTCTCTTTTACATCCCGCTGCCATTTTGCTCCTCAAGGGAGGAATAAAGCTCTTCAAGCTATGTGCAGAAAGATCACAAGGTTTATAAGCTGCTTAGAAGGTTTCACTTTCATTTTTACTGCTTGCCTTTCCTCCTCACACTTAGAGCCTGGTACAGATGACTTTCTCTTCCAACGATCATACAGTTTGCAATGTACATAGATTTGCAAAACAATGGGATAAAGGAATATTCCTGAACTTTGTTTTATCTCGTGGTTACTGTGAAATTGTGTGAATGCATCAATGCAGTGCATGTTATCTCAGCTTGCAGAGCTTGGATTTGAAGAATGAGTTTACCAAAAATATAAATATTGTTGAATATACAGCCTCGTGCTACATAATTAATTAAGCTCCATTTCATGCTGAATAAACTAAATTGTTAACATATCTTAAATAGAAAACTATCTTTAGATATAATTTTACTCCAAAAGCATTTTATTTATCAAAAAAATTTTTTTTAATCATGATTTTTTTATCCACCCTGCCTGTGACCCGTTTTCAGAAGACAGCAGGCTGAATCCCGCTGTCAGCTGATGTCACAGAGGCTTGATCGTGACAATGGAGTCGGGATCCGTCCACATACCTGGACCAGCACCCGGCTCCCACACCCTCCACAGCCCAGCACTCCAGTGAGCGGGAGGGGGGGGCAGAGCAGAGAGCCGCTGATTGACAGTGACCAGCTCTCACAGAGTCACCCATGATCTGTGTCACATAGAGAATTTTTTTTCTTGTTCAAATGAACAAACTTATTAAGTCCTACAGATAGGCAGGGTGGTCTGTTTTCATTGATGGTAACCTTGATGTGAAATGTGCTCCATGGCAACAAAAGTAGTGAAACTGAGGGGATTAGTGAAGCAGGTATTGGGATGTGATATCTATATTGTCAGTGCATGTCTTTTATTTTATTTGTTTCCTTACTAAAGATTTGCAGATATGATAATGTGACCTTCATCCTGTGTTATGGTGCCCACGTGTCCCGGATTGGCCGGGACTGTCCCGCAATGGACATGTCTGTCCTGGGTCCCGGGCACCTTCATTCCGGGACAATACAGTGTACCAGAATTAAATAGTGGACACAGCCAGTGCAGCCACCCTATTGACTACATTTGCAGAATTGGTTTCTAGGGCCGGCCCTGTCTGGCGTCTAGCAACCAGTGACGTCAGACTGTCAGATAGTGAGGCCGGGAGTGAGGTACAGATAACATGGGGCTGTGGCAGAGAGAGGGCAAGCAAACTGAAATAGGGCAGCCGTGAGGTGGGTGGTGTGCTCTGCTCCTAACATTGACATGGCATGGATTAATGGCAATCTCTCCTCAGGGCACTCTGCAGGAGGGCACTCTGGAGGTACTATCTTGGTGCCTCTGGAGTGTCCCCTTACATCCTCCAGGGTGTCCCATTAAAACTTCCAGAGTGCCCCTTTACTTTTTCCACAGTGCCCCTTACATCCTTCAGCATGGATGAACAGTAGTACTAAGGGGGCACTGTGGAGGAGGATGTAAGGAGACACTCTGAAGGTACAAAAAAGGAACTCTGGAGGAGAATGTAAGGGGCACTCCGGAGGATGTAAGGAGGCTCTGGCTAAGTTAGTACCGCCAGAGTGCTCCCTTGTATCCTCCAGAGCACCCTTACATCCATACAGTAGTACTAAGGGGCACCCTTGAGGCACCAAGGGTGCACTCTGGAAGAGGATGTAAGGGGGGATAGACCTGCAGTAGTCCCTCTGAAAAGTAATGCTAGGGTCCACTTATGATCTTGCACAAAGGCTCACTGATTTCATAATATGCCTCTACCCCAAATGTTGGCATAAAAAGGGATCAAAAATCTTTTTTTTGGGAGGGGGGTGGCCCTGAATGGAAGTTTATAAATGTGGTCACCCTATCCTGTGTGTATATTCAGATGTACATGGTACTTTTGAAGGAACCTTTTAAAGCGAAGTGTTCCTAGGAAATTATTGTGAAATGTTTGCTTCTATGCATTTGTTCTAACTACATTTAAAGCGCATTGTGGCCCAGCTTGGAGAAGTGCTGGCTTTGTATCACAGCTAAAATAACATTGCCAGTACTATTAGTTTGCAGTAGGCTCCACTGACTTGTATGGCTCCCCTGGGTAAAGTCCCTTCACTGTGCTGTATCTGTTTTATATGTCTGCATGTGCTCCAATGTACACTGAATGCATGATTGCTATATGCTGAGATACAGGACATGACTGACACCATTATCCTGTTTCCTATCTCGCTGCTTGTGACCCCTGGGCTTGTATTGTTCACGTCTGCTCTCAAGGCCGCATGCGGCGTGTAAGCCCAACACGCTCTTCTTTAACAAGGAGGATACATTTAGTTGTGCAGGCTGAACACATTCTCTGAATGATAATCATCTCAGGCCTGATGTTTCTATCAGCTGGACATTTCCTCTCTTTTACCACAGCGCACCAAATCCTAGTCATATGCTGAATAAAAACCAGTCCTTTATCGATTTAGAAGTGCTGCCTTAAAGGGACACCACGTTTATATCCAATATAATATATAACATAATTGTGTGTGTCTGTGTGTGTATATATGTGTGTGTGTGTGTGTGTGTATATATGTATGTATATATATATATATATATATATATATATATACATGCATGCATACATACCGTATCTCACAAAAGTGAGTACACCCCTCACATTTTTGTAAATATTTTATTATATCTTTTCATGTGACAACACTGAAGAAATGACACTTTGCTACAATGTAAAGTAATGAGTGTACAGCTTGTATAACAGTGTAAATTTGCTGTCCCCTCAAAATAACTCAACATAGCCATTAATGTCTAAACTACTGGCAACAAAAGTGAGTACACCCCCAAGTGAAAATGTCCAAATTAGGCCCAATTAGCCATTTTCCCTCCCTGGTGTCATGTGACTCAGTGTTACAAGGTCTCAGGTGTGAATAAATTTGGTGTTATCGCTCTCTCATACTGGTCACTGGAAGTTCAACATGGTTCCTCATGGCAGAGAACTCTGAGGATCTGAAAAAAACAATTGTTGCTCTACATAAAGATGGCCTAGGCTATAAGAAGATTGCCAAGACCCTGAAACTGAGCTGCAGCACGGTGGCCAAGACCATACAGCGGTTTAACAGGACAGGTTCCACTCAGAACAGGCCTCACCATGGATGACCAAAGTAGTTAAGTGCATGTGCACAGCGTCATATCCAGAGGTTGTCTTTGGGAAATAGACATACGAGTGCTCCCAGCATTGCTGCAGAGGTTGAAGGGGTGGGGGGTCAGCCTGTCAGTGCTCAGACCATACACCACACTGCATCAAATTGGTCAGCATGGCTGTCGTACCAGAAAGAAGCCTCTTCTAAAGATGATGCACAAGAAAGTCTGGAAACAGTTTGCTGAAGACAAGCAGACTAAGGACATGAATTACTGGAACCATGTCCTGTGGTCTGATGAGACCAAGATAAACTTATTTGGTTCAGATGGTGTCAAGTGTGTGTGGCGGCAACCAGGTGTGGAGTACAAAGACAAGTGTGTCTACAGTCAGGCATGGCGGTGGGAATGTCATGGTCTGGGGCTGCGTGAGTGCTGCCTGCACTGGGGAGCTACAGTTCATTGAGGGAACCATGAATGCCAACATGTACTGTGACATACTGAAGCAGAGCATGATCCCCTCCCTTTGGGGTCGTTATTTTGGAATACTGCCCAGTCTCCAAACACACCTCTAAGATGACCACTGCTTGCTAAAGAAGCTGAGGGTAATGGTGATGGACTGGCCAAGCATGTCTCCAGACCTAAACCCTATTGAGGATCTGTGGGGCACCCTCAAACGGAAGGTGGAGGAGCACAAGGTCTCTAACATCCACCAGCTCCGTGATGTTGTCATGGAGGAGTGGAAGAGAACTCCAGTGGCAACCTGTGAAGCTCTGGTGAACTCCATGCCCAAGAGCGTTAAGGCAGTGCTGGAAAATAATGGTGGCAACACAAAATATTGACACTTTGGGCCCAATTTGGATATTTTCACTTAGGGGTGTACTCACTTTTTTGTTGCCAGCGGTTTAGACATTAATGGCTGTGTGTTGAGTTATTTTGAGGGGACAGCAAATTTACACTGTTATACCAGCTGTACACTCACTACAAATTAGCAAAGTGTAATTTCTTGTGTGTTGTCAAATGAAAAGATATAATAAAAAATTTACAAAAATGTAAGGAGTGTACTCAATTTTGTGAGATACTGTGTGTGTGTTTGTGTGTGTGTGTGTGTGTGTGTGTGTATATTTATATATACGGTATCAACACACCATCTAAAATGCATGACTTATGCCAGCCATAGACGATGGCTGGTTCCTGCTGAATATTTACTGTACCCAAGCGCAAGCTGTACTGGCTCAACTATACCCCAATACGGGATCTATGCCCCATCTGCTGCCATACCATGATAGCACGATGAAATGTTGCTGAGGCTTTTTAGCTGGATAGTGGAATGGTGTGGCTTAAAGGGGTTGTAAAGGTTCCTGTTTTTTCACCCTAATGCATCGTATGCAAAAAAAAAGCCCCCCAGCCCCCCCCCCCGTTTCTTACCTGAGCCCGTTCACCTGCTGTGCGCGTCCCCTGGCGTCGTCCTCCACGGAGTCTGGTGGTTGATTGGATAGATTGATGACAGCGCAGCCATTGGCTCCCGCTGCTGTCAATCACATCCAATGATGCGCCCGCCGGGGGGCGGGACCGAGTCCTACACTTGGCGTCTATGAACGCCAACTGTATGACACAGGAGCACGCCCGCAAGCTAACCCCCTCGGGAAAGAGCTTCCCAGAGGGGGTTAGTTTTAGCGGGGAGGAGCCGGGACAGCTGCCGTGGGACCCCAGAACAGGAGGATCGGGGCCACTCTGTGCAAAACGAACTGCACAGTGGAGGCAAGTATGACAGGTTTGTTGTTTTTTTGTTTTGTTTTTTGTTTTTTTTAAATCAAACCTATACAACCCCTTTAAGCAAGCCATAGACAGTTCGAATCTCGGCCGGTCCAGCAGGGACGGGCCAAGATTCGAACCATGTATGGGCAGGCTGAATGTATCAAGTTGATCAACTTGGGAACAACCAGCCTGCCAGATTTACTTACGATTAGCTCTAGCTATTATCACCTACTTCTCCCAGTGTGGAGGCCTTCCCCTCAACTCCCCCACTTCCCCCCTGGGAAAATGTCTTGGCAGAAGGGATTCCTCTGTCAGCATTGACACTGTTGATGGGGAAATCATGTGAATTTGGGTTGCAGGAAAGAAATTTGCATCGTCTGTGGCCTGCCTTAGTGCTCCATGCAAACCAAATGTAGCAGCAGGTATTGTAGGCACTCAGAGGGCTTGCACAAATGAACAAAGGACAATGATATAGATTTGTTTCCCCCTTCAAATGTTAAAAAGCTTGTATCTTGTGTATATCCTTAGGCCAGGTCATACACTTTTCAAATCTCGGGCAGTTCAGCAGGAACCAGCTGAGATTCCTACCGTTAATGGGCAGGCTAAATGTACCTAGCTGATCGTATACAACCAGCCTGCCGGAGTCCCTCTGCTGTGAGAATACAATGGTCCGCCATGAGGCATTCCCTCCCGTATCCCCACTGTCTGTGTTGATGGGGGAATCTAGCAAATTTTATTTTCTGCAAGAAACTTGCTTCGTATATGGCCGTCCTTGGGCAGGCCATACATTATGCAATTTTCTTTCCTTCACCAGTTGATTCCCCCCATTAACACAGTCAGTGTTGATGGGGGAATACCTCTGGCTGCGCTGTTGTATTATGACAGTGGTAGGTTTTCCTGCCATCACAAAACAATGGTCACTTTTGGGGGCTATAACCAGCAGTTATCAAAGAAAATAAAAAAAGACAGGCTGATTGTACTGAAGTCGATTGATGGAGCAACTTCAGTACAAGCAGCCAACCCATAGATTAATCGATCCATTTATAGCCAGATGTATACTTTTTATAAAGGCAAAACATGTCCTATAAAGAGTGGCCCTCTAATCAATTTAGTGTATTAAGGTCTGCCTTCTGGGTAACCACAATGGCTTCTTGAACTCTGTATATAATACAATTACGAGTATCCTCAGTTTACAATACGGTTCTATTTCTTATAATTGTATCAACTGAAATAAGCAGTATGGTCATTTTATTTTTATTGATTTACGGTAGCCCTGAAGTAAGATTGTGGTCTCGGATGTTGTAACGGAGTGTCAAAAAAGATTTACGTTCAGGATTATGTGACAATAAATCACAAAATGTACATTTTTCTATAATGGGCATTGAACATAAAGATACATTTTGCTACAAATGCATTAGTGTCATTTTTGCAGTGGTGTCCCTTCAAGCTGTATGCACACAGATGTCTGTCCTGCAGTTTCCTGTGGGGTACGCTGTGGTGAATAGTGTCTGTCAGCCTAGTGAGCATTAGGTGTGAACGTAGCATAAGATATATGATTTGTAGCACATGGTAATGCATGGTAGGTTATGAAATAATTAGAATGCCCATGGCTTTGCTGTGAATGGGGATTAATGGACCAAAATGCAGCAATAATGTTTTTTTATGTACATCATTTCCACTGTGAGTAAAGTCTTTTAATTAAAATAGATGATTTTTTTTTCTCCCAAGAACTGTGCTTCTATTCTCCAAAAAGGAAGGAATTTGCAGGCTAGTGGGATATTGGCACTTACATTTATCAGGGCTCACTGCAGATCAGCAGCTTTTTATGGCGGGATTACTGACCATGGCAGCTGTGTAGGCCTTCATACAGTTACACAGTAAAATATGTTTCCTTCATTTAGGTTCGGTGAGTTTGTCGCCAAGATAACGATTCTTAAAATTGAGCAACAGCAGCCACTGTAGTCTCTTGAATGAAATGTGGTTTCCATTGCTAGCCTCCCACTTGATTTGTTAAGCCATTCTTGTGATACACACATCAGGAGGATCACTCTTACTGCTTGATTTAATAATAACGTGTCCCTAATTAGTTCCCTGCTCACTGGATAGAGCAAATTCACTGTCTAATGAAGAGGCTGGCGGCACGGAGGTGTCCGCTGAAGTGTCAGAAGGCACAGAGGTGTTCCAAGATGAGGCCGGAGGCGCAGAGGCATCCAGTGTAGAGGCCGGAGGCGCAGAGGCATCCAGTGTAGAGGCCGGAGGCGCAGAGGCGTCCACTGTAGAGGCGCGGAGGCGTCCACTGTAGAGGCGCGGAGGCGTCCACTGTAGAGGCGCGGAGGCGTCCACTGTAGAGGCGCGGAGGCGTCCACTGTAGAGGCGCCCAGTGTAGAGGCGCGGAGGCGCCCAGTGTAGAGGCGCAGAGACATTCAGTGATGAGACCTCAGTCATTATTCCCATCTCACACATTTTCTGGAACTAAAGCGTCGTACACACGGCCGAAAATCTCGTCAAGAAAAAACACGTAGTTTTTCTTGACGAGATTCTTGGACAAGAAACTTGTCCCGGCCGAGTGTACACACGCTCGATTCAAAGAACCCGCGGTTCTTTGAATGGAGCGAACGCGGTGACGTCATCGACTACGACGAGCGTGCGCTCGTCACATTCAATGCCGTCGCCATCTTGCTACACCCTATCTATGCCTAGGAAGCTACCGCGCATGCGTCAAAGTCATTTCGAGCATGCGCGGGCTTCCCGGAGGACAGGTAAGTGTACACACACACACAATTTTCTCGTCGAGAAACAGGCTGACGAGAAAATAGAGAGCAGGTTCTCTATATTTCTCGTCGAGATTCTTGTCGGTTTTCTTGAGGAGAAACCATACTCACGAACGATTTTCTCAGCAAGAAAGCTATCTCGGCAGTTTTCTTGTCGTTTCTTGCCGAGAAACTCGTTCGTGTGTACGAGGCTTTATTCTCAAAAGTACTGGGTGCTGCAGTGACCACTAGCTGTATACTGGATGCATGCATACTGCATGCACAACACAATGTAAATAGATATAGAAAAATCACCAAATATAGTATACAAGGCCTTTTTATGGTGCCAAAAAAATACATTTAAAACCATCAAGAAAACATCCGTGTGGTCTAAAGATGAAGTTAGTTTAACTCGACATGTTTCGCCAATCACCGGCTTCCTTAGATTTATGAGTACTTCATATTGCACCACTGAAATCGGAGGATGAAAACTGTCACAAAAGCGTACATCATAAAGGTCAAACAATCTTTATATTTACAATATACAAATAAGGACAATTGTATATTAAAGGTATAAAAATAGTTTGGTCTTTGTGATCTACACAGATTAAATATTATCACATATAATTTATTTATTTTTTTGCTGTAAATTCAAAAATCTGTTTGTGTTTTGGCACCTGGGCGTTGTTCTTCCAATGTAAATATTCGCCAGCAGACCACAGATCTTCAGAATAAGTATTTTGTTGAAGAAAGATCACATCACAAACAGAGAAGTGTAATGTTTTGAAGCCGCGCAGGGCCTTTTCATCAGGCATGTGATCATTTTCTAACTTCACTTATAGAAAGGACAGCTGGAATCTGTTTGCTGTTTTCTTCCGTACAAAAAAAACCTCGGCCACACCACTGAAGGCCAAAATGCATGCATGCTGGTGTATGTGGTGTAGAGGCAGGGGCGGTATGATGTACCGTTTAAAATCCATTATACAGTTTACTTTTCTTATCTTTTTTTTTTTACTTTATTGAAGTGTCATAAAATGATGCTTCATTCAGCTCTGTGTACTGCGGCATGTTGCGGTGAGGTTCGTTGTGTTCGCACTGCAACCTTTCCTAACACGGTGTTGTGGTGTGAACATGGCACACAATTATTTTCCATGCACTCTTGCGTTTAGCCTGCAGATAGAGTGCAGCTCACCGGTCATGGTGTGAACAAGCAATTACCAACCTGTTACACTATAGATACATTTTTAATCTTGTACATCCTGAGCAATGTTTGAATCCTAAATATCACTATGGCTACCATATTTAAATAAATATCTGCATTCTTGTCATGTGGCTTGCTGCCTAGAAAAACACTCAGGCGGTGTGTCACAAATTGTCACACTTCACTTGGCAGGATTCCCAGATTGTTGCCATGACAATTCCAGATCCTGCGTGACATGTACCTGTGCGCTCCATGCAGTTATCACTTTGCTGCTTAGGCTGATTTGTGTCAGGCTGCACTTATGGATGTACAGGCAGGAGCTTTAGGTCTGACGGGTTTGCTGTGGTTATGGGATGCATTCTCCTCCCGGCTACCTGTATAATAAATAAATTTGTGAATTTTATATATATATATATATATATATATATATATATATATATATATATATATATATATATATATTTATTTCACTATAGTTGAGGAAAGCAGCACCCGGCTTGTATCCAGTGCAATGCACGCCCACCGACCAAATATAGAAAAAGCCCAAAGGATTGCTGCACTTAAACCCTAACCCTAAACATCTGATCGTGTAATTTCTTGAATTATTGATTAATAAGTATTTTAAGTGCAGCAACAATCCTTTTGTCATACACACACATATATATATATATATATATATATATATATATATGTATATATATATATATGTATATGTATAAGATGACGGTGCTCCCTCGCTCTTCCTTTACTGCTTTTTAGGCTGATCATGTGACACGTCTGGTGAATATGAAAAAGTGTAGCGCTTATTTTTGTGAAAGAGTCAGTTAACAAAACATAACAAATGTTGCAAACATGCATATATATTAATTTCAGTGACACCAAGTGACTGAGTGTGATCCGTGAAAAAAAATATATATTATATGTAAATAAATCAGAACAAAACAGTCCTCTATTGTGACCACACACAAATAACAGTCCAAAAGTGTAGAAAAAACTGCAAGGTTGAAAAAAAGAGTCCCACATGGATATGACCCTCTCTGTGAAAGGATAGAGACACCACCACCGATTATAAGGAGGAGGCTTACCAGATGGTATTGACTTGGTAAGGTGTATACCACCCAAGTCAAAACAGGCTTAAATAATCGGTCAGCAAGGTGTATCCAGCTGGTCCTGAATCCGCATATCAGTCGGCACCGCAAATTCCCGTAAACACCAGGAAGTGTGAATACATATAGTCTTGTTGGAGCCAGAGATACGGTAACCACATAACATGCGTAATGGGGAAAAAACTCACATAGTGTGATACCGTACAAGGAAGTATTTATTTAAAAAAAGATTAAAAAATGTACACTCACATTTGGAAGAACATCATAGGCATATCACAAAATGCAAGAGCGATGTGTGTAAATGGGTCCACCCGACGCGTTTCAACTAAAAAGTCATCATCTGGGGACTTTTTAGTTGAAACGCGTCGGGTGGACCCATTTATACACATCGCTCTTGCATTTTGTGATATGCCTATGATGTTCTTCCAAATGTGAGTGTACATTTTTTAATCTTTTTTTAAATAAATACTTCCTTGTACGGTATCACACTATGTGAGTTTTTTTCCCCATTACGCATGTTATGTGGTTACCGTATCTCTGGCTCCAACAAGACTATATGTATTCACACTTCCTGGTGTTTACGGGAATTTGCGGTGCCGACTGATATGCGGATTCAGGACCAGCTGGATACACCTTGCTGACTGATTATTTAAGCCTGTTTTGACTTTGGTGGTATACACCTTACCAAGTCAATACCATCTGGTAAGCCTCCTCCTTATAATCGGTGGTGGTGTCTCTATCCTTTCACAGAGAGGGTCATATCCATGTGGGACTCTTTTTTTTCAACCTTGCAGTTTTTTCTACACTTTTGGACTGTTATTTGTGTGTGGTCACAATAGAGGACTGTTTTGTTCTGATTTATTTACATATAATATATTTTTTTTTTCACGGATCACACTCAGTCACTTGGTGTCACTGAAATTAATATATATGCATGTTTGCAACATTTGTTATGTTTTGTTAACTGACTCTTTCACAAAAATAAGCGCTACACTTTTTCATATTCACCAGTTTTTGCTTTGTCTCAGCTGTGTTGGCAGCTAATTTTTGTGTTCACTCATTGCACAGCGCAGTATATCCCATATCTAATTTTTTGCATGTGACACGTCTGGCTGACGCTCTCAGCACGGAAGTCCCCCTGGGGTTTTGTGACATGACTCATGAACCAATTGTGACCTCAGGTGTGAGCAGGTACCTTTTGTGTAGCCATAGAAATGGATTGTTTGTGAAGTGCAGTCACATTGCAGTGATGTCACTGTGGGTACCGTACACAATGGGACTTTTATTAAAGGCTGCAAATGAAATGGGAGCCTTTTAATGCCCTGCCTTATCTCATTGTGTCATCTGTTTTGCTTCCTATATGTATAGTGCTCTGGTTATTTAACTCCTACAGATATAGCAATGAACCAGGGAATTTGCATGACCAGAGTAAATCTAAGGCTGATTACACACCAGCTGACCTTTTTCAGAAGATTCATTGCAAATTCTTTTCAAAATAATCGTTAATAGGTAGCTAGCAACGTATATTCCTAGCAGTTTATGCATCTCGTATTCCTTTTTTCTGACGGGGGTGTCATAATACCCCATGTTCTCACCAATGGTGTGTATTATAGCTGAATCCCAGGCACAAAATAATTTAAAGGAGAAGTAGAGCCAAAGCTCATTTGGCTGCACTTCTCCTGTGGACCACAGGAGTGCAGTTTGTTCTGCACTCCTGTGAGCCGTTTTCAGCGCTGTCGGCTGGTGTCACAGAGCCGGTCCGTGCTCAGGAAAGATTGCGACCATATGGACGGGATAAAATATAAACTTCAATTGTAAATAAAGTGCAATAAATTGAGATAAAGTGCTTCCAACGGCAATTCAAACTTCCAGGTTGTAAGAGAGACTCAGAGAAACACACTCCCCTCTTGTGACCCCACTCGCCAGAGCTTATGGAGCCTCAGCTTTGCAGTCCAGGGGTCAGAAATGCTTTTGAGGTTGTGGCATGTGAATCCAAAGTTAGAGAGGTTCCCATAAAATGATTTTTCATGTGGACTGAGGGAGGTGGTGCATATTAAAAAAGGGAGAAAGGTACATAGTGAAGTACTGCCGGTACTAGATGGCTGCACACTAACTAGATGCCACTCATGAGACGGCTTGAAAAAACAGGCATCCGTGTGTTCCGGGTTCGCATCTGCAGTGTGCGTTTCACGGAAAACCAGAAGTTGTGTCACTGGTATGTGAAACCGGGAACACGTTGACGCGTTTCGCCCCTCCTCCAGGGCATCATTAAGGACATCGCTTCTGGTTTCACAAGGCGGAATTTATATGCAGGGAGCAGGTGTCTCCAAGCTAGATGGCCAATTGTATGCGGGGAAAACCATCTGGTGTAATTAAACACCCACTTCCCTTAACTCTCATCACTTCCTGTTTGTTGCAATAAATTAACAAAAACTTTATTGAGAAACAGTTTATAAAAACATTATAAAACCAATTGACGATAAAAGAGGAAGTTCATTGATAAAAAAGTTTGTACGATAGACTCATTAACTATTAGATTGGTGGTGGGAAAAGGATGATGTTGATGAAAATGAAGACAGCTGCTGTGGTAATTTTGTCACTATTATTGCACTTTATTACTCCATCAGCGCTATTTCAATTTTGTATTTTTTATATGGTCGGGATTCGCCCACATGCCTGAATTGGCACCTGGCTTAGCCTCTCAGCGAGCCGCTGAGAGCCTGAGCTGGCCAGGCCTGCCACCTCCACAGCCCATCGCTCCAGTGAGCACGGGGGAGGGGGGGGGGCAGAGCAGAGAGACAGTGACTGACTGTCACTAGCTCTCTTCTCAGGGGGTCCTGAGATCCGAGCAATCAGCAGTGTTTGATCACTCTGTTCCCTGTCTTAGCCCACGTTCACACTGGGGCTGCGGGAGTCAAGCCTGCGAGTTCAGCTGAACTCGCACGATTTCACTCCCGCTGGCAGTCCAGATTTCAGCTCGATTTCAAAGACATCTGAAACAGATGTCAATGTAAATCGCGGCTGAAATCGCAAAAAGTAGTACAGAAACTACTTTTTGTAATCGGTGCAGCGTCGCAGATGCGGCGTCGCACCGATTAGGACGGTGCCATTGGCCGCAATTTGAGACAAATTTCGCCGATTTGACATGTCAAATCGCATGTCAACTTGCACCAGTGTGAACCAGGGCTTAGAGACGGTGGGGGACAGATGCAGCATTGGGCCAATGCTGCATCCACCTAGCTAAGTATTAAAAAAAAAAACATACCCATACTTCTCTTTTAATTTTAATATTTTCCTCCATAGCAAGAAAGCATATAAACCCCACTATGTGTGCACCCAGTGTCTTTACTTATTACCTTGTAAAAGTATCAGTGACATCATCACCGAGCCATAGATTGCCTGTGTAGAGTGCAGAGCTGTGGGAGGGGCCCAGCAGGCCTCACCCACTTCAGGCTGCCTGCAGAAAACTACAGGAGTGGGTGGAGTCGAGACCAGTCACTCTGCACAAGGAGAGAGAGCGCATCAGTGATTGGTCTTTATTTCAGGAAGCTCCTGTACAAAGGAAACATTTCACACTGAATTGCTGCACAGACCTGTTAGAAATACACGAAGATTCAAGTACGAATATGCATTCCTTTTTTTATTTTTTTTATTTGGACATTATGGGGTTTATTTACTGAAACTGAAAGTTTGCAAAATCTGCTGCAGCTCTGCATAGAACCCCCCCCCCCCAAGAAAGTCTTGTGACCTGGTGACGAAGCATGTAAGGAGCGGGTTTACTGGATGACTTCATCAGGCTTGGAAATGCAGCAAGTAATGGTATCTGAGCTGTGTGATCAGTGTTTAATGTATAAAGGTGTTTTTTTTTTTTTTTTTAAAGACACAGGCGATTGTATTGTGGTGCTTGTAAGCGCCTGAACAATGTAAGTGCGGTTTACTGTGGGAGTATGTGTATAAAAGAAAATCTAAGGATAAAGCACTATTTTAGTCCTTTTTTTATATGGCTGAGTGGAGGACGAGAGGAGAGAGAGCTGGAGAGGTCATCTTAAAGGAGAAGGATCTGCAATTACTGAAAAGATCTTCTAGCTTGTGGCCAAGTGTGGAAAGAGGTGCCATATCGGCTGAGGACCACCAAAGTGACATTGTGGTGTACCAGAAGTCAATTTAAAGGGGACATGAGCCTATTTTGACCCTACATAAGATGTAAGGTCAAGTGCTGCACTATTTGACATTTTAATAGAAACCAATCAGCTTCCAGATTTTTTTTTGTCAAAGCATAATTGAACAATCTGTTAGAAGCCGATTGGCACAGCTGCACTAGATTCTGCACTCTCCCATTTCAGTAATGCTGGGTTCACACTAGCTGCAGCCGCAGCTCATATCTGGGGGTCCGGTGCGGGTCTTCGCCATTTCAGCTGCGAATCAGGTCTGAATTTTTGGCTGAATTTGCACCTGAAATGAACCAGAAGACGCACAGGACCCTTCTGCAATTTGGATTGTGGCCGCTCCGGATCTGTGTGACCCGTCTCCATTGATAGCCGGTCACACTCTCCTGTCATGCGAATTGGATGCAGAGATACCAATTCACATCAGTGTGAACCCAGCCTTCATATACTCCAATTTGTTTATCCTGGAGCTCATATTTCTACCATTTCATAAAAATTATCTATTGCAGGGAATTTTCCAGCAAGCTAGAAACTGATTTTAACTGAAATCTCCCTTTTCTGATGGTCATCGGTGACCCTTTTAGCATCTCCAAAGTTGCAATCATCAGTTGGTTGCTGAATCCTCTCTAAGCTTTCATGGACCCTTCAGAAAAATATACATGTACAGTATATGGACAGACTAAATAATGAAGTTTGAAGGTTTAATTCCTATTTGAATGACGATTTTCTGAAAATACATTGTTTGCTTTTCTACTTAGCTTACCGTATTTTCTTTATATACCTTGTTATGAGTGTAATCAAGTCTGTTCACACCTTTCACATGCACAGACGCATTCATTAAAATGCATGCAAAAATCCACCCAAACCACACAAATACATTATAAACGTACCAAATCACAAATCATATGAGAATCACCGACATCGGACACTCCCAAAGTGTCAGATTCCGAAGACTAAAGCCGTGTACACAAGATCGGTTTCACCGATGAAAACAGTCCGATGGACTGTTCATCAGAAGAACCGATCGTGTATGGGCCCCATCGGTCTTTTTTCCATCGGTGTGAAAAAATAAACATGTTTTAAATTTTTCCGATGGGGGGAAAAAAACCGATGGCAAAATCCGATCGTGTGTGTGGAACTCCATCGGATAAAAAACCCACGCATGCTTAGACTGAATTATTGAGACGGGAGCGCTCGTTCTGGTAAAACTAGCGTTCGGAATGGAGATAGCACATTCGTCATGCTGTAACGGACTGAAAAGCACAGAGACTGAAAAGCGCAAATCGGCTCTCACCAAACTTTTACTAACACGAGGTAACACTAAATCAGCAAAAGCAGGCCAAAGGGTGGCGCCATTGGATTTGAACTTCCCCTTTATAGTGCTGTCGTACGTCACAGCGTTTGGGACGATCGTTTTTTTGACTGATGGTGTGTAGGCAAGACTGATTTGAAGTCGGCCTTATCGGATTTCCGATGGAAAAATCCATTGGATTAGAGTCCATAGGAAATCCGATCGTGTGTACAGGGCTTAATGGAGCCTGCATCGCTCGTTTGTTTAGAGACCTGACGAGAGTCTCTTTAAATCAATGGACAGATTTTCCACCTTTTTACTGGGTTTGCTCACTATCAGATTTCTATCATTTCTCATGTACATTCCTCCTGATATTACTCACGGGGAGCTCTGCTATTTAGGTTTACTATCGAACATTATATAGCAGGTTATATCAGCTGTAGGCTTCTGTTTTCATTGGATCAGTCAAACACGAGGCCCGGTAAAAAAATAATAATCAGTTTTTATTTTAAAGCGAACGTTCCAAGTCAGTATATGCATGTATTATTATGTGCTTAGACATTTTAAATTTGGAGGCAACCATTCACTAAAAAAAAAAAACTTTATGGAAGAACTCCATAAAAAAAATGTTATTCTACCATGCAGTGGGGCTCTACCCGCACTACATGGGTTAACTGTTCATTTTGTCTAGGGGTGCAAGAGAAAGATGTACTTATCTGGTCCTTCAATCCCCCGAAAAACTGTATCTTAGTGCAGCCTTCTGGGGAAATCGGTGAGCCAATCGCACAAGCAGGAAATGACATATCTGGGGGGGCGTTCTGCACACCATCTGTATACAGAACACCTCCAGGTAGTCATACTGCAGTTTACAGAAAATTACAGATCAAAAGGGAAAAGTAACTTAATACCATTAAATTTAGGGCTGCAGACATTAACGATTAATTCCTCAATCGTTAATTTGTTTGATCGATCAAAATTCTTTTGATCAGTATGCGGATTGGCAGACCACTTGATCCGCGGAGCTCCGCTGCTACCTCGGCCATAGGAAAGGCCACGGCTTTGGCCTAGCTCCCGGAGTGGCGGCCATTTTGGTCCACCCAGCGGCGGCTTAGGTGAGCCTAGAGCGGCGCGCTGACGTCATCACCCTTCTCTGGTAAGAAGCAAGCACTAATCTTCCTATACAGTGGGGGAGATGTGGATCATATTACAGTGGGGAGATGTCTGTGGATATTACAGTGGGGGAGATGTGGGCCATATTACAGTGGGGAGATGTCTGTGGATTACAGTGGGGAAGATGTCTGTGGTCATTACAGTGGGGAAGATGTCTGTGGTCATTACAGTGGGGAAGATGTCTGTGGTCATTACAGTGGGGAGATGTCTGTGGTCATTACAGTGGGGAGATGTCTGTGGTCATTACAGTGGGGAGATGTCTGTGGTCATTACAGTGGGGAGATGTCTGTGGTCATTACAGTGGGGAGATGTCTGTGGTCATTACAGTGGGGAGGATTGTGGATATTACAGTGGGGGAGAGGTCTGTGTATATTAGTGGGGGAGAGGTCTGTGGATATTACGGTGGGGGAGATGTCTGTGGATATTACGGTGGGGAGATGTCTGTGGATATTACGGTGGGGAGATGTCTGTGGATATTACGGTGGGGAGATGTCTGTGGATATTACGGTGGGGGAGATGTCTGTGGATATTACGGTGGGGGAGATGTCTGTGGATATTACGGTGGGGAAGATGTCTGTGGTCATTACAGTGGGGAAGATGTCTGTGGTCATTACAGTGGGGAAGATGTCTGTGGTCATTACAGTGGGGAGATGTCTGTGGTCATTACAGTGGGGAGATGTCTGTGGTCATTACAGTGGGGAGATGTCTGTGGTCATTACAGTGGGGAGATGTCTGTGGTCATTACAGTGGGGAGATGTCTGTGGTCATTACAGTGGGGGTGATTGTGGATATTACAGTGGGGGAGAGGTCTGTGGATATTACAGTGGGGGAGATGTCTGTGGATATTACGGTGGGGAGATGTCTGTGGATATTACGGTGGGGGAGAGGTCTGTGGATATTACGGTGGGGGAGAGGTCTGTGGGGGAGAGGTCTGTGGATATTACAGTGGGGGAGATGTCTGTGGATATTACGGTGGGGGAGATGTCTGTGGATATTACGGTGGGGAGATGTCTGTGGATATTACGGTGGGGGAGAGGTCTGTGGATATTACGGTGGGGGAGATGTCTGTGGATATTACGGTGGGGGAGAGGTCTGTGGGGGAGAGGTCTGTGGATATTACAGTGGGGAGATGTCTGTGGATAATTACAGTGACTAATGCAGAGTTGCAATGCAAGGAGATCAACTAAAAGTAGTTGGATCTGTATGTGTGTTATAATTAATCGAAATTAGTCGATTAATCGATAAAATTTGTGGTCGATTACATTTTTAATCAGTAACAGCCCTAATTAAATTACGATGTGACTTGAGTCACAATTGTATACGCTATATTTTTGTTTCGTGTTTTTTTCCCCCCCACGAACGTGGAGTTTCCCTTTTAAGTCTTCATTCAGGTTGATGCTGGAAGGTTGCTTTGTACAGCATTCTACGTTGTATGTATTGCACACGAGTTCATGTGGCTTGTTTGTGTGGCGTGTTCATATCAGCTGTGAACTGTGCTCTTTTCCCAACTCTGAACTTCTATATCTCATTTAGAGCAGGAAGCTGTGTGACTTTCCCAGAACAAGCTTTGTTTTTATTAGACCTTTATGGGGAACCTGTCAAGACAGCTATTATCTGTCACAGCGGAGGCTGCCATTGCTCGGATCCTCAAAGCATACTTGTTCCAGGGCCTGTACTACCCTCTGTATGATACTGCACGATTGTGCTCCATACCAAACCTGGACCACAGCCTTGACTTTGACAGATGACAGCCATCTTGACAGGTTCCCTTTAATGAGCTTGTTAGGAAATCTGAACCCAGAGAATCTAATTTAGCCATTACAGTGCTGCATCTCTGTGTGTGCCAGTGAAAGTAGACTCCTCGGAATTGCTGTTTGCCCTTTAGCTGCTGACACTCTCTTCTAAAATATTGCAAGAGCATTTCAAGTGTGTATTAATATAGACTTTCGAGTACAGTTTAAAGCTGAACTTTGGGCACAGAAACTTTGATTGCAATATATTTTTCAGTAGCCCTAGTTATATAAATCTATTTTGTGTTGCACCACATGACTTTACAAACCCATTAACTACCTTGTAAAAGTCGCAGTGACATCACCACCCAGCAGGTCCACCCACTAAAGCAAAAGGGGGCGGATACAAAGACCAGTCGCCCTGCACAAGGAGAGAGAGCAGCAGTGACTGGTCTTTATTACAGGAAGCTCCTGCAAAGAGGTTTAGGTTCACATGGATTTACTACACAGATCTGAAAGAAATGCAATGAAAGAATACACTGCCTTGTATATTTACACATTATTTGCTTGTCATTAAAGTGGTGTTCAATACTGTAGCTGCTGACTTTTAATATTAGGACACTTGTCTGTCCTGGATTCCAGTGATGTCAGCACCCCAACTGGTGCTTCCATTGGCTGTCGGGTGCTGCCGCCGCCATTCCCGGTAAGGGAACCCAGCAGTGAAGCCTTGCGGCTTCACCGCTGGGTCCCTACTGCGCATGCGTGAAGCGCGCTGCGCTCTCCTACTGGCCTGGCAGGAGGGAGGAGGGGGCTGAACTTCTGACATACCTCGCCGCGGTGAGATCCCACAGAAGTGGGAACAGGGTACCTATCAAAAACAGGTACCCGCTCCCCCTCCCCGAAAGGTGCCAAATGTGGAGGGGGGAGAAATCAGATAAGTTTACGTTCAGCTTGAAGGAATATAAATGTATATGTACCGTATATACTCGAGTATAAGCCGACCCGAATATAAGCCGAGGCACCTAATTTTACCACAAAAAAAATGGGAAAACTTATTGACTCGAGTATAAGCCTAGGGTGTCCATCTGTATGCCTCACTTTGCCTCACTGTGTCTTTGTGCATGCCTCACTGTGTCCATGACTAGACTGACGTTTAACATGGGAGTCTATGGAAGGGGTGCCCGGCTTTGAAAAATCGCAATCGGTGCTCCTACGGCCGTAGTTCCCCCCCGGACACGTGTAGAGGAAGAGTGGAGCTACATGTGTGCCAAGTCTAGGGGACCTACGGCCGGCCGGTACCGGGTCCCCAAAGTCCGGGAGATATGGCGCAAAAAGGTGACTCGAGTATAAGCCGAGGGGGGCATTTTCAGCACAAAAAAAATGTGCTGAAAAACTCGGCTTATACTCGAGTATATACGGTATTTATTTATTTTAAAACTGCACCAAAATGTATTTATTTATTTTTTTCCCTTTTATCATCCTGGAGGTTTTTTTTCTGTGATTGTATGTGTGTCTGCTTCTGTGTTTTCTGAAAGGTGGTGAGAGAGCAGATTAATGATCTCATCAGTGTGCTGTTGCCCCTTCACTTTACAACCACAGGTTGAGGCAGTCCTAAACCATTCTGGACTATTCACTTTAGACAGTGCTATGGAGTGCAGTGCAGCCAACCTGATAGCTTTCCCAAATAAACACAATTTACTTTGCTTCAGTTGTGAATGAATACAGTGTGTGAGATAATTACCAATCACTCATTGTGTTCATTCAGAAAATGGTGGGGCTGGTAAATATGATATTTACTGGAACTTTCCCCCACTCTCCATCCTGAAGGATCCTAGTGTGTGCTTGCAATTGCCGGTGGGAAGGAAGGGGGGGAGGCCGGAAGCACTGTAGGGATGGGGGGGGGGGTTACACACGGGGGGGGGGGGGAGGCTGGGCAGCAGGGGGAAACTTGGTACACAGGGAGGTTAATCAGTGCAGTGGGAATGGGGGGGAATTACTGGAACCAATCCCCTGTATGGCTCGCTCTGCGGATTATGCCCCCCCCCCTGTACTGCGCAGGCACGGCGCTTGCCTCAGAAAATAGCCGAACATGTAGAGCTGAGAGTCAGCTCTAGATATCGCCTGCGCACACCAAATTGTGCTACGCTTCTGACATCCAGGCTCTTTCCTTACCATCCCCGTGGACATGGAGATGATAAAAAAAAGAGCCAGGATGCGGAGCGAGCCGTCCGAGCGAAGTGAGGCCGACTGGCTACTTTCAGCGAGGTCCAGGCAGGCGCCGTCTCTCAGCTCTACATATGTTCGGCTATTTTCGGAGGCTCATTCAGGTTCGTACTGCGCAAGCGCCGCGCCTGCGCAGTACAGGGGGAGGGGACAGAATCTGCCGGGGGGACCTTTCTCGGCAGAACACCGGCAGGAAAGGGGAGGAGAAGATGCCAGCTTTCAGCTACTGCAAAGAGCCATACAGGGGATCAGTTCCAGCTATTGCAACCCCCCCCCCCCAACCCCTGCTGAACACCTTCCTGGCCCACATCTGGTTCACCTTGTTACCTGGGCTCCCTTGCTGGTCCGGGCCCCTTACAGGAGGACCAGTGGCACCCTTTTGTCCACGGCCCTGTGTTCAAGACCTGGTTGCTCTGTCTGAATAACGAGATTAAAATTTAATTTCCTCCGGCAGGTGACTGTGTGTCGTGCGGTTTACTTAGAGTTCAGTTTTAATTATTTAGATCTTCAGGTTTTGCCAGAGCGGTGGTAATTTAGTCATTTTCCAGAGTGCTGTTTTGGCAATATTGTATTACTATTGCCACAGATTGTTGAGCTGTTTTGTTTTCTAGAGTAAGTTTAATTATTTTCACTTCCCCCTGCAAATGTAACAGCTACAGTAGCACACAATTGTCAGTTGGGGTGAGAATTAAATCGGATCTGATAATGACCGTATTGGCACAAGTAGTAGCAAGTCAAGCCTAACGATGTCTAATTACTGCCGTTTTTGCTATCAAAGAAAACAAACGCCGAGGATAAACAGTGAGCCTGCTGAAATATTCAGCGCGATCAGCTGGCGTGTGCGGCGGGGCTGCATTTTGAGCGTGACGCTCTTCTTGCAGAGGTGAGTTCATTTAAAGTGAATAGAAGGCAAGCAGCAGCCTTTTTCTTTCCTGATTGGTGTGTGGGTGTCAGATCAGGGAATTTTCTGTCATGCTATGCACAGCTCCTAAGTAGATAATTGCAGTTTACTTCTGGCAAATTACGCTGCGTTTAGGCAGACATACACTTGATGATGTGGGCTGGTCACCAAGTGCTTTGCGGCTCTTTAGACCAATCGGTGATCCGGCTTCTTTAGGGAATACAGCATATTAGAGCACAAATTGCAGGTTCTTCGTGTTCCCTTCAGCTTTTTACATTTCCATCTCTGTTCAATGTCCCTGGATGAGGTCCAGTTTCACCCGTATTACCATTAAACACAGCTCCACATTTATTGGGGGGGAATCCTGGAGAGATGTGTTCTCAGGAAGTTTAGCATCCATTACTATTAAGGTGGAAGTTAACAACTGAAAGCAGATTAATTTTTAAATTGGCTTGGCCCAGCTTTTCAAGGCTTAAAATGGAATTTCCAGCCTCACGACTAAGTACACTGTTTTAATGCATCTGTGTGATCTGTTTTTACTGCCATGGCCTTTGCAGTTTTGCTGAGTCTCATTAGTGATGTACACAACCATGCCACACTGTATAAGCCTGGATGGTGACACTATTGTACTGTGTTGCAGCTTTGCAGGTTCCTGTGTCCGCTGCCTTACCCATTGGACAATGGATGAGCATCATCGCACTTCTGAGGTCCACCCTTTCCTGTACACTGCCTAATTTAGGACACCTTGCTCTCCAGTTCCCTGTATCTGTAAACCAGGGGTGCTCAAACTTTTGAAGAGCGCAGGCCACTTAAAGTGGAAGTAAACCCTCCTATCATTTTCAGCCAAGGAAGCTGCCATCTTGGCCTCTGTTTAATCTTCAACTGCCATGATGCTGCACATGTGATCAGTTATGACACCAGCCATTGGATGGTGTGGCAGTTTGGTTGAGAGCACAGCCAATGTGACAGTTAGCATTTCCGGCATGCCGGGAATGTAACTGTTTTTTGGAACTATTAAATCGTTGGGTTTACTTCCGCTTTAAATGATTTGGTAACTGGTCATGGGCCACAGTTGCATAGTTAGTCAGGTTGAAACAAAGACACAAGTCCATCTAGTTCAACCAAAAAAAAATACAATTCTTTAGCCACAGTTGATCCAGAGGAAGGCGAATTAACCAGCAAAGCATGATCCAATTTGCTATAGCAAGGGAGAAAATTCCTTCCTGATCCCCCGAGAGGCAATCAGATTTTCCCTGGATCACCTTTATTTATAAATGTTAGTATCCAGTTATATTATGTACATTTAGGAAAGAATCCAGGCCTTTTTTTAAAGCAATCTACTGAGCTGGCCAGAACCACCTCTGGAGGGAGTCTATTCCACATTTTAACAACTCTCTTACTTTGAAGAAACCTTTCCGTATTTGGAGAACAAATCTTTTTTTCTTCTAGATGTAAAGAGTCCCCCTCCTGTAATGACCTTAAAGTAAATAACTCAACACCAAGTTCACTATATGCAAAGCTCCCGACTGTCCCTGATTTTGAGGGACTGTGCCTGATTTGGAACAATGTCCCTCTGTCCCTCTTTCCTCCTCATTTGTCCCTCATTTTTATCTGATCTATATAGATGTATATAAAATGCACTGTTTATCTTTCAAAGTGTTTCCCAGGGCTAAAATTTTCATCCCGTTTCTAAATTGCTGCATTTGTAAAATTTGAAAGCCAATATAAAGGAATAGCAGTGGTAAAAAAAGCACTTGTGGATTTAATTAACCTTTTTTTAGGTTAATTCTTCTATAAGGGGGTGTGGCAGGGGGCATGTCCTATGCCTACATACATTTGCTAGTAGGTGTCCCTCATTCCCATCTCAAAACGGTTGGGAGGTATGCTATATGGACCACTTATGTATTTGTACATGTTGATCATATCCCCCCCCCCCCCCCTCTAATCTTTTCTCATAGCTGAGCTCCTCCATGCTTCTTATCAGTTTGGTTACCCTTCTCTGCACTTTCTCCAGTTCCCCAATATCCTTTTTGAGAACTGGTGCCCAAAACTGAACTGCATATTCCAGATGAGGTCTTACTAATGATTTGTACAGTGAAATTAAATGGTCCATAATTTCACATAGTTTTTTTCATTTTGAATAGAATAATGAAGATTTTAAACAACAATCAGGGTCATATTTTCCATGGGACTAATCTCCGATGTTTACCCACTGTTTATTCACAAAAATCTGTTTTTTTTAATTAAAGTAACACAGCGCTCAACAAACCCCGGGCGCCAGGTCGCCATTGCGACTAGAATTAGCGACCTGGCGCCTGGGGCAGCACAGCTGGGGAATCCTGTCTCTCCGCGCCCCCCCCCCCCCTCCGCGCCGCGGGATCGCGTCGGGCCGCGCCGGCCGGTAATTGAGGCCGCGGCTTTGCGGCCTTCTGCAGGCCTATGCTTCCTTCGGTGAACTAGCGCCATCTTGTGGTGGCAGTTGGTATGACAACCAACAATGCTAATGGAGTTTCCTAGTCTGTTTTCCTTGCCATCTCCTTCCCTCTAATTAGAACCCCCAAACATTATATATATTTTTTATTCTAACACCCTAGAGAATAAAATGGGGGTCGTTGCAATACTTTCTGTCACACCGTATTTGAGCAGCGGTCTTACAAGCGCACTTTTTTGGGAAAAAATACTTTTTTTTTTTTATAAAAAAATAAGACAACAGTAAAGTTAGCCCAATTTTTTTTTATACTGTGAAAGATAATGTTACGCTGAGTAAATTGATACCCAACATGTCACGCTTCAAAATTGCGTCCGCTCGTGGAATGGCGACTAACTTTTACCCTTTAAAATCTCCATAGGCGACGTTTAAAAAATTCTACAGGTCACATGTTTTGAGTTACAGAGGAGGTCTAGGGCTAGAATTATTGCTCTCGCTCTACCGATCGCGGCGATACCTCACGTGTGGTTTAAACGCCGCTTTCATATGCGGGCGCTACTCACGTATGCGTTCGCTTCTGCGCGCGAGCTCGGCGGGACAGGGCGCGTTCCTGGCTCCTAACTTTTTTAGCTGGCTCCTAGATTCCAAGCAAATTTGTCAAGCCCTGAAGTAACATTAAGCCTTTGTTTAAAAATAAATAAAATAAAATAACAAACACGTGATACTTGCCTGCTCTGTGCAATTGTTTTGCACAGAACAGCCCAGATCCTTCTCTTCTGGGCCCCCGGTGCTCCAGGCCCCTCTTCTTCTGCGAGTGTCCCTATGGAAAGCTGCTTACCATGGGGGCACCCATGCAGGCTCACTCCCGAGCCACCCTGTCTGTGATTCAGCCCAGACCCAGCTCCCTCATCACAACATTTGATTGACGGCAGCAGGAGATGCCCACTCTACCCAGTGAGGTGGGAGATGCTGTTGTGCAGTTTTTTTTTTTTTTTCTACCCAAGTCCCCTTTTACACTGGGTCGGTTTGCAGGCGCTACAGCGCTAAAAATAGCGCCTTCAAACCGAACTGAAACAGCCGCTGCTGTCTCTCCAGTGTGAAAGCCCCGAGGGCTTTCACACTGGAGCGGTGCGCTAGCTGGACGGTAAAAAAAGTCCTGCTAGCCGCATCTTTGGAGCGGTGAAGGATCGGTGTGTATACGGCTCCTCCACCGCTCCTGCCCATTGAAATCAATGGGACACCGCGGCTATACCGCCTCTGCAGAGGCGCTTTGCGGTGGTTTTTAACCCTTTCTCGGCTGCTAGCGGGGGGTAAAACCGCACCGCTAGCGGCCGAATATCGCCGCAAATCCGACGGTAAAGTGCCGCTAGAAATAGCGCCGCTTTACAGCCGATGCACCTCCCGCCCCAGTGTGAAAGGAGTCTTAAGGTAAAAAAAAAAACCTTAAAGGCTAAGTTCACTTATGTTTTTTATTTTTATTCCAGCTCCCCTATGTACCAATATAGCATTGGCAAAAATAAAACTGCTTTCCATTTATTCTACACACACTTACCTCACTCTCTTCATGGCTGTTCAAAAACAGCTTTCCATAACTTCTGCCATACTTCCTGGACAGACTATAGGTATTGAGTACTGTCCGCGATACTTTTTGTATCTGCACGAACGTCCAAATTTTTTCCACAGTTTATTTTCCTAAAACTCTGGTTTTCATATCTCTAGCCAACCTCACAGAGCACTTTTTGATGTCGGGTTTGTCGTGTACCACAGACCGATCTGGCCATTGTTAGATCCTGGGAAACATCTTGGGTAATTGTACATTTGTCCTGATTAAAAATGTGTGACTCCAGCATGTTCCTACTAGTGCATAGATATGGAATAACCTTGACAAATTGATTATCTGCTATTAGTAAGGATGTCACATGGTAGTGGCGAGAAGCTTGAGCCAGTTTTAAAATCCTTTTGACGTAAATAGTTTAAAAATGTTGTAGGCAGAATCCCCAACAAGAGCCGGAGATGTTAATCTTGTGTCTTTAATCTACAATATTGTAGTTTTGCCTTCTGTCTGAACCTTCTGTAGTGTTCTAGGCAGGCTCTACTCATCCCGGAGATCATGTAGCATACATTCAGGTTGTTTTTTTTTTCACTTTCTAGCCTGTCCTAGAAAATGAGACCGTTGATACCTTCTCTGTTCTTCTTTTTCTTTTTGTGTTATTGGGGTGGCCATAGATAGTCAAGAACGGGTGGTAAGAGGCTGCTTCTTCGGCCTGATGTTACGGTGCAGTGTGCATGCAGAAAAATTAAGGTTTTATTGAGAAAGGGATTTTTAGCCAGAGATCTAGTATGTCTCTATATAAACCTCTGTGCTAGTCGTATACTATACCCCTGCACGTTTATTCTTTATGCTCAAACAAGAGTCTGCGGTAAGCCATAAGAGGTGTGAGGGTACCTTTTATCCATATGGTGTGGGAGTGTTCAAGGGGTAAGGCCTTTGTGGTCCTGGGTAACAGAGATTATTGCTGATACCTCCAAAGACATGCTGGTAGGTTACTTGGATCTTGTCCAAATTGGCCCAGTATATGTGTGTACGACTGCGTGTCCCATGCGTGTCGAGAACCTATGGGGTAAAATGACCGCACCAGCCAAGCAGACACTGGCTGCAAAAAGCGCCTAGAGGCGATTCAGTTTGCATGTGAACGCTGTACAAGTCACTCATTCATTCATTCATTATTGCTGATACCTTCAATCTCCCAAATGTATGTAATCCTCTGTTATGTCTCCTCTGAGTTATCGAGAATGAGGAGATGAACACTGCCACCAAACTGTTTCTTAGGCTTCTTTTTTTTCTATGTCCGTAAACTTATAGCAAGGAGATGGATACATGCCGAGACTCTTACCCTGGACATCTGGATATGGTTAGTTAAAGCGGATTTGCCGCTATGTCGAATGACGTACGAGTCTCGGGGATCCCCTAAATTTTTTTTAGAAAGGTTTGGTTCCTCTGGATTGATTCTCCTGACACTTTGGAGGGGAAGTATAACATGTAATCGTAACTATTATTACTATGATAATCCAATGGTCGTGTGAATCCATGAGTATGGGAGATGTCATACAAATTTTGAGGACTTGTTATTTTTTAGTTTGGTTGATTATGGGATGAAGGCATCTTTGTGGTGGTTCTGTTTTGGTGAGGTTACTTCTCTCCAGGTGGGGAGGGAGGGGTGGTTAACTTTTAAAATGTTTGCACCAGGTTGAACAGCTTCCGGGTGGCGGTAGGAGGTATAGGGGTTGAACATTTTGGTTATTAATGTACTGGTATATTTTTTTTCTCTCCCTTTTCTCTTGAAGAGTACATGGACTCCCACCCTTGAGTATTGCATTTTATGTACACATATTATTGTATGGAAGTTGATGCTGTATGGTACTTTTCTTGTCTGATAAATAAAAAATAAAAAATAACCTCTGTGCTAGTCAATTCGTAAAATGCTTACACAATTCTCTTGCATATATTGAGTATTTTACGAAGAGAGTTCTTCTCTTATTCCAGGTCGCCTGTCCAACCAAACCTGGTTGCTTATTCAGTACCTTATCCAGTGTCCTACTCCTTGATCTTTTCCTTTACTTCCTGTCTGGGCTTAAAGTGGACATTTACCCTATATAACTTGATCCACCCTCCAAGAGAATCCAGCAGGCTGGTTGTACACAAGTTGATTGAATGATCAACTTGGTAATTCAGCCTGCCCACGAACGGTTCTAATCTCGACCGGTTCCTGCTGAACCAGCCGAGATTCAAACTGTGCATGGCTGACCTAAGATAGGTTGCTCAAGCACTATATTGTAGGAGGAAGGGGAGGGTTTTCTTTGACTGCTTACCTAGTTATATGCTACAGGCCCAGGTCTGTCGGGGTGTAGCCAGGCCTTTTCAGGGCCAAGTGTGCGGCACTATTTTGCTGAATTTTAGAGGTTTGGTATGGGATGCAGCACGTTTGTTTAGTGATTGCTATGGGCCAGTCATTGTTTTTTTTTGGCATTCTGGAAATTTTAACCAAACCAATTTCTTATTTTATATTTTTCTGCAGGAGAAAGAAACTCTCTTCTCCCTTACCTACTTGAACAGTAGTGCAGCTTGCAGCATGTTGCGTGTTTCAGTAGATTGGATTGACTGGGTTGGCACTAAGCTTATTAGCGTAAGAGAATAAGTGTGGGAACACAAGAATACAATAAATGTCCTGGTTTTCTTGCTGTACTTTTCTCTGTAAGAGATAGAATATTGCCTGTTATTGTGCTTCGTAATACTGTGTCCTAATGGATCTTTTCATCATTGTAATAGGCAGTTATGGATGGATTAGATGGACATTAAATCATATTATGTATTCCGTCGTCCCTCTGTGAAGAAGATACTTTAAAAGGCCCTGTTAACAGGCATTGAAAACGCTCCATTGTTACTGATCGGGCAGGTCAGATGTCGCTAATGGTTGCGGTCACGTGACCCATTTACAAGCCATCCGTACCAGGCTAATGAATGTTAACATGCAGCGACTAACTTGGCAGACACTGCGGTCTTGTGTGGTTAACATGACATTTTCCTTAATAGCTGCAAGTGCAATTTGTTCAGCAGTCTCTTACGTGCCAGCAAATCTAAAGGACTGTGTGGAGGAGGCATTTCCAGGACTGTTTTAAAAGAGAAATAAAACCATGAAGCGTACATGTCAACTCATTGCCCTTTATATAAATATACCCTCTACATAATGATAACCCAACAACACTATGAAGGTTTTAGTGGATTCAAATGTACTCTGACTAATGCCCCGTACACACGATCCGAAAATCGGACGACAGATCGTCCTTTTTTCTTGCATGCTAGTCATATATCGAAACTGAAGAGTTTACTAAAGTAACAAATTCTCGTATGACAGAATACAAAATCGGAAGTGATGTCTTGTGTTGTAGTGTATTTGTATTGTATTTTCGGACGACAACTGTATTAATTAAATGAAAATCGTATGATCTGGTATCATACGAGAAACATTTTCGTGTTTGTCCGATTGGATAATATCGAATGAATCGTCCTGTTCGGCTCTTGAACGCTCTGTACTAACGATCCAATTATAGCACAATCGCGTCGAAATCTGTATTTTTTGTCCGATTTTCGGATTGTGTGTACGGGCCATTAGCCTAGAAAATTGTCATTCATTAAAGAGACATCCAGCCTTTATCTCCTTGTTGCTGGTCTGTTACATCCTGGCATTTGGTTCTCTGCACATTGTTTGTTTTATCAGTCTGCAAACCATTTTAGCCTGGTCTTTTAAAACTGCCCTTTTCCATACCTGCAGACATGCAACACCCAACTTCCTAATTCCGCCCACCCAAAAATCATGTCTCTTTAAAGTGTTTATATGGCTAAACACAGAGAAAAGATCATTACATTTTTTTCTTGTTGCACGTTACTCAAAAATGAAATAAAAAAGTTTTACCTTTTTTGTTTGTTTTCTCTTGATCTTTTTGATTTTTACCAGCCTCCCTTTTGCATCATACATGTTAGGAAAAAAAGAATGCAAGTTTGGCTTTAAAGTGGTATTAAATCCAACTTCTTTCCCTAAAATTTAAATTTTATATATGCCTTGAAAGTACCTTTTTAAAAATCTTCAGTTGAGCTGTTTAGTAGATTTGTAGTCACTCGCATATGCACAGGTACCACTGGATTAATGGCATGCTGCCTGTGCCATGATTGCAGTGCATGCGGCCTGAGATCGGGCAAAGATGGAAGTGCCAGGAGTGGTGACAGCTCAGATCTAGAAGAGGGCTTTGTTTCACAGGTGAGTCTGTCATAGTGTGCAGTGCATACTAGCACACTATGACATAGCCACCTGTTGCCTGTTAAAAAAAAAAAAAGGTGGGGGGGGGGTTTAATACCGCTTTAAAGTGTAAAAAAAAAAATGAAAAAACTGTTGGTAATTGCGTTAGTTACTCTGGTCTTTTTACTAGGTACATCTACCTATGTCCAGTTAAGAGATGTACATAACAGTATTTAGGTACACTGTGGCATTTAAAGTGTTACTAAACCCAGGATCCCGCATTCATTATATCTGATCTCCCACAGTACATGGATGGAAATGCAATTTTTTTGGTAAATATAAACTGCTAAATACCCTTTCTCATCAGCAGTTAGAGCAGTCTTTTGTGACTTCTATCCGTGTCCAGCCAAGCACTGGTTAAAGCTTGTAGGAGGAGTTTTCTGACTGCTATGAGGCTGCAGGGCTCCTGGACAGTGCTGATTGTGCTGATCACATGCACCCTCCCAAGAAAAAAAAAAACCTCTAGCAATACATATCAAACTGAGCATGTGCAGCTTGACTTCATAGGCTCTGTGTTATCCGGAAATTATCAGGGGACAGTGGAAGGAGGGGAGGATCAGAGAAGATGGGATTAAACAGCCTTTTTTACCCAACGTGGAGGATTAACTTAGGTTCCACAGTGAGTAGAACATGTGTGCTTTACTGCATATACAGACTGATTTTACTGTTGTGCAGTTAGTGACACTTTAAGTGATGCAAAATTGCCCTGGTTCCCACTGATGCAAATCTGATGCTTTCCAGAACGCATAGATTTGCATACTAAGTAAAAAAACATTGTTTTATACAAAGGCCGTTCACATCTATGCAGTGCGATTCTGATGAAAAAAGGTTGTGTTTTGGTGAGGTGCGTTTTAGAGCCCTATAGACTTGAATGGAAACTGCATTCAAATTGCACAGTTGTCTAGGACTATGTCCTGTTTGAGGTCGTTTTCAGAGAGCGAAAGATTTTGTGAAGAACAGAACCGCATCGGTCCAACTGCATCAGAATCGCGCCCTAATATCGCAGCTGAATCACACCGCAACTGCTCCTTGAAAAGCATAGAAATCACACCGCTACAGTGCAGGGCTTAAGAGCCCAAGAAAATTTCTCTCATTACACAACCGATGGCCTGAACTGTTGGCACACTAGAGGATGGAGCCTGCGTTTTTTGCTGTGAGGACCCTACCTACCAGAAATTAACATTCTCCAGACCAGGAAACTTTTCCCACATTTTAGTTGTTTGTTGTTGGGGATTAAGGATAAGCTCCGGCGTGTTCGCACAGCCCACGTGCAGAGCCCACCAGGAAGTCGGCGCTGCGCTAATCACAGGCAGTGAGACATTGTCCCGATGCTCGGCTGCAGAGATCAGGAAATGTCTCACTGCCTGTGATTAGCGCAGCGCAGTGCTGACTTCCTGGCTGGCTCTGCACGTGGGCTGTGCAAACACGCTGGAGCTCATACTTATTGGGGATTGACGTCTGCTGTAGTTTCATTTTCCTGTTCTTGGCAAACAGGAGTGGAACCCAGTGTGTTGTGTTGTAGCCAGGATGAGTTTCTATGTTCAGTGATGTCCATCTCCGCACCTCTGCTGGAAAAAGTGGTGAGCGGCAGTTGACTACCTTTCAGCTTGACCAGGCCTGGCCATACTTCCTTGACATGCTGGTTTCACCCACAGCTCTTAACACATTTTTGCCCGATTCTCTGTAAACTCTACAGTAGACTAGAGGTTGAAAATGTTTACCACTTAACATTGTTTGTCATTTTATTGCTACTCAGTACTAGAAGGTCTTCTGAATATTTATCATTTGAATTTTAGGACTACTTGGCAGTGCCTGAGAACCATAGGCATGTTGGCATATTTCCACCAGTAAAGTGGACCAGCTCACATTTTGACAATAGGAAAAAAGTTGTTTCAGTAATTCAATCTTTTTTAAAATTAGCATTTGAACTGAGACTTTGAGTGACCTCTGATCTACTAAGCAGCAATGCGGACCCATCTTCTGTGGTCAATGCCTCATTGTGCCATGCGGGACGGAGTTTTCAATGCTGTTGAATGGTTACGGAGAATGAAATCCTCTTTCCCCAGCCGTGCTGGAATTCTTCTTTGTCCACCAGCAGTTTTTGCCTTGTGGGTGCAGTTTTGCTTTTGCTTTAAAACTATTATTTTTCCTCTAAATAAAAGCCCCTTTTCTTTGCTGCACTGGTATGAATGACATCAATATTGAATTATTTGATATATCTATTAATACAGTTCACAGAGAGCAAGCGTTTCCCAAGACTTCCTCTCGGCAGACAGTAATTGCTCTGCTACGTTAATGTGCTTTCTGTATTCAATGTGCCTGAGTAGGTGGTATTGTCTATAGATTATGCAGAACCTGTTCTTTTATCATTAAGCTAAAGTATGTTTTAGAAATGTAATAATGAAACATTACATGAAGGAATGCACAGAGGTTCATGATAAGTGTTGTGTGACTGTCTCAGAGTCTTATAATTGAATATTGAAGTTTCTGTTTTCATATTTACGGCCTGTATGTAAAATGCGACTACAGGAAACCAAGCTGCTGTATTGGCTGAAGGGCATGGCAAGACTTTTACTACCTTGGCAACAAAAGGGTTACAGGTTACCTTTCTGCTGTATGCACAGAGCTCTCTTTTTTTTTTAAAGTGTTACTAAACCCAGGACCCTGCATTCATTATATCTGGTCTCCCACAGTACAAAGAAATGCAATTATTTTAGTAAATATAAACTGCTAAATACCCTTTTTCATCAGCAGTCTTATGACTTCTATCAGTGTCTGGTTAAAGCTTGTAGGAGGAGTTTTCATTCTACTCTGATAGTCCTATGAGGCTGCAGGACCCCTGACCCTCTGTCTGGACAGTGCTGGTTGGCCCTGTGCTGATCACATGCACCCTCCCAAAAAATTTTTTTTAAATCTCTAGCAATATGGAGTGTCCCAAATACTATGTTCTATCAGAAGATGTACAAAAAAGAGAAATTTCCCCAAAGCAGACTTTTAAGGCACTCTCAATATTAATGTGTGAGTATACAACATTTGAAGTAGAAAAACATTTTATTAATTGTTAAACATAGTTAAAAAATATACATATAAGAATGAAGTATTGATTTATCTGAACAATATCAGCAAATATCACCGTGCTGAAGGGTATATGAAAACGCCTCCTTAAATCCAACGCGTTTCAGTGTACATTTTACTCCTCCTTCAGGGGTGAATATAAAGGAGAAGTTCATCTAAGCATAATTGAAAAATATATATAATGTCCGTTTCATAAGTAAAAAGTTGCAAAACCAATACATAACATATAGAGTATCACAGCAGTTCACTTACATGATATTTAGTAGCAGGATTACTTCATCATTGCAACTAGGGCTGGGGAAAAAAAACGATTTTAATCTTAAATCGAGTTTTGAGTTCAAATCGATTCAGATTTGAAGAAAATCGATTTTTTTTTTTAGATTTTTTTATTTTTTTAATTTATTTTTTTCCTTCAGAGTTTCCGTAGCAGGGCTGCAGGGGGCCTGTCCGGAATGGCACTGGGCGGCATTACCCCAATTACATCTACTCGCCGCAGCCGCCGCGAGTAGATGTGTAATGTAACACTAACTAACCGCAAGCTGCCGTCTGCCTACCTGATCAGCGTGTCATGCAGACAGACGGCGGCCAATGCAGTGTTCAAAAGCCGCGCCTCCCGAGTCCGCGTCATCTGTGATAGGCGGAACACTCAATTTCACAGCAGGCAGTGTTTAGCCTATCACGGACATCCTCTCATCCTCGTCTGTGTTATGAGGAGGAGGCACGGCTTTTGAATACTTGAATGGCCACCGGTGTAGCAGTAAAATCCGTATCCCATGAAAATCTGCATCAGGTACGGGCACAGTGAGTGAGGCATTGGGCACAGTGAGGCACGGGCACAGTGAGGCATGGGCACAGTTCAATTCAACTAAGAGTAACCTCAGGATTTTTTGTTGTTTTATTAGCTAAATCCAAATACAGTATTAATAATTTGGATGTTTAACAATCTTTGTTGCACACTGACTTTGCAGTTAGAGAAAGGGTTTGCCTTTTGTAATTTTGTTTGTTGATGCACTTTAATACAATAAAAAAAAATCGAATCGAATCGTAAATCCTGTTTTTTATAAAAAAAATAGCAATTATTTTTTTTTTTGTGGAAAATCGCCAGCCCTAATTGCAACATTAAAAAGTGTAGTCAGATAACACAAAAAGCTGTACCGATGGGGCTGCCATTTCAAGGCCTATGGGCATCGGTCAAGAGCCAAAGAAACTACAAACGAGTTTAGGTAAAGTGTCTATCTTCCCTGAGGAGAGACCTCCTCGTATTCCAGGTCAGCAAAAAGGCCAGTGGGATATGATGGGGCAAAACCAGAATTCCCTGGAGAGAATATATATAAAAGAGTAGTGTGTTGACATATATCTCCAAAATAGCAGTGAGTTTAAAAATTGCAGATGGTGAAGTTATACATTACAAAGAGGGGGAGATAGATATATATATATATATATATATATATATATATATATATCTATCTATCACTTTTCTGTGTATTTAAAACTGGCAGAGACACCAGTGATGTGCAGTTCCCTGCAGCCCCGCGGGTGGCGCTGTCGCCTTGGGCTGGGGTTGAACCATTGCTGTGTGCTGTGCTCCCTTTTTGTCCTCCCTCGGCAGTGGTATGGTGCTTGCTGGGAGAGGGTATAAAGGGGCCGGGCCATCTGTGTCACGGGGTCGAGTCCCAGGCCCCTTCGACCTGTGGACGGTGGTTCGTGTCGGTCCTCTAGGCCTAGAGGACGTTCGGAGATCGTGTTCCATCTCAGGCACCTTTAGCCTGGGGTGAGGTACTCGGATGGAGGTCTGGAGCTCAGTGCCCAACACTGAGTTCCGCGAGGGAAGGAGATCCTAGGGGACCCTGGGAGAGGGTACCCGAATCCGGAGGGCGTAATGGACCGGTGGGAGATGCTTGCTTGAAGACCCGGTGCAGCATATTGCCGGTGACAGATGAGCCTTCCATCGGAGACCGCCTGGAAGGAAATCCCCCCTCGCTGGGAGACCGCAACCCACTTTCAGGAAGGAAAGTGGAGAGTTCATTGTGTCTGGGCCTACTCGCATCCACACCTCCTTGTCTGTTCTGTTCTCTAAGGGGTCCAACTGATTGTGTTCACTTTTGCATTGAGAAGAATAAAGGAGTGTTGGACTTTAATGGTGTGGGGCTCGTTTTCTGGCAGACATTGTAGAAGGTAACTCTCTTTGGAGGTTCCAGGTGCAGAACACCGATCCGAAGGTAAAATAAGAACTTTGCTTCCACCACACAAACATCTGCGGTGAAGGCTTGGCGTGGTGACCCCGCACTCTCTCCTCTAAGGTACCCCTAGCAGAGGCGGCTCTAGGCTTTGTGAGGCCTTAGGCAAAACTTAGACATGAGGCCCCACTCACGCCCATAATGAGAAAAATAATTCAAGCAAGAAAAATGGCTGCAGAAAATGCACGGATCTAGCACACAGGTGATCAGCACCACTTCCTGGGCACCATAGGCATGCGCACAGTGTGTGCCGGGTGTGCCCAGGCACACCCTAATCACCCCATGCGCATTAGTGTTATCACTCTCTGTAGCAGCAGGAACATGGGAAAGATCTCCCTCTTACCAGCTCCGCCATAAGAGAAGTGTTTATGCTCCTCTTTCACTGTGCCAGCAGGCAGATCAATGTGCTGGGGTCATATATATGTAGAGACACACACACGTGTGTTTGAGCTTAAGGGTGCACACCCTAATGCAATAGGCTGCGCACACCTATGCAGGGCACCCTCCTCACCCATCAGACTTATTCAGCCAATGCAATAGGGAGGAGAAAGGGGGAGGTGCGAAAGAGAGAGGGGTAATAGAGAGATCCGATGACGCCGACATTAGAATTGATCACAGGCAAATTAGGCAGCCGCGAGGCCCCTGTGAATGCGAGGCCTTAGGCGACCGCCTAATTTGCCTAATTAGAGAGCCGCCTCTGACCCCTAGACAAGAGACAGACGAGCTGATGAGAAAGAGGAGAGAGTGGAGGCCGCTACACCAGGTATATATATATATATATATATATATATATATATATATATATATATATACCTGGATTTGGTAGATACACTCAAATGGACAAAGGGGAGATGGATTGGGGACTGTGGAAGAAGGGGAGGATCAGAGAAGACAGGATCAAACAGCCTTTTTATACAATGGGGGGAGGAGTAACTCCTTGGGTTCCACAGTGAGTATAACAAGTATGCTTCACTGCATATGCAGACTGATTTTACTGTTGTGGGTCTAGTAACACTTTAAGTGAACCAATAACTTTTGTTTGTTGGGCAAAGAACAGACCGGTTCACTTTAATTACTGAATCATTGTCTTCTCCAGAATTCAATCATACATTACACAGTGGGGTGTTGACTAAAGTGAATTGGGTTCCCAGCAGTCTTTGTGAAAATCAGAACAGCCTGACATTTAAGAGAACTGAACTTCTTTTCAGATAAAAAAGGAACTTCTAATTGGCCTGTTATATGCGAGCAGATTGACGCTTTACTCTGCTTTTTTTATTGTTTTCTGGAAGGCATTTAGTCACACAGTAGCACATGATAGCTCCTTGTCATACATGCCAGAGAGATGCCATCTGAGCAGGGAATTGTGTTCACTGTCCTGGAGCTAGTCCATCTCCCCCGGGCTTCATGAAGATTCATATTCTATAGTGACTCATTTCCTGCTCATTTGTAGATTACAGCAATGTGCGGTACAATAAACTCATGATCGGGTTAAAATAAACCCCTTTCAGATTTTCCCAAATCCCCTGATAATAGAAGCACAGCCAGACATCAGCTCTGGCCTGGGAGCGGCTGTGACCAGCAGTCTATTGCCATGGGAGACCAATGGACATCATCATCATCATCATCATCATCATCCCTTACTCATCGGACTAATGTTTACTGACTCACTTATTACTCTGGTTATTTGTACCCCATTGATTGCTACTCTGAGAACAGAGCAAAGCTTATTCCTTTTACCCTGCAGATCAAACTGTGTTTAAACGGTCAGTCTATTCAAAGCTGCCATTTCAGATCTTTGCAGAGGCTAGAAATTTGTATGTTAGGTCAAAATCGTTTTTGTGTAGAATGGGGGAGGATTAGAGACCCTGTTGGGTTTTTACTGCTTTCTGGGCCTCCATTAGGGAAATGTATCATCACTTCCTGTCCAGCAGACGGTTGGTATCACCAGACAGGAAATTAGGGAAAATCTGCAATAGGGATGCAGACCTTCCGCTACTTTTATATAAAGAAAGCATTTGTTATGTCTGTCTGTGTTCCTGTTGGAGAGTTCCACTCACTTCCTGTTTTGGTAAAACATGAGAAGGACAGGAAGTGAGGGCAAATCCTTCCTATAGAGCCCCAAGTAGCAGTAAAAACCAGACAGGGGTTTTCTAATCAAACTCAAGGAAAAAGGTTTTGGCTGGACATGCACTTTAAATTGGCTTGTGGTTTCCTGTTTCTTCGGTATGATGCTGGTGAGATATCTATGATGAGGTACCCAGGTCTGCAGAAGCTGCTTCTGGAAGATGTTCATGGCCTCTGAATGGATGAAAATCCAGGGGGTGAACTCAGCCCAGCAGAATAAAAGAATTACCACTTTTGGGATGAATGATACTTTAACCACTTTCCACCCACGCTATAGCTGAAAGATGGCTACATCATGGGCTAACCTTGCTGGGAGGGCATACATGACCAGGCTCGTGATGGTTCTCGGAATCAATTCGACGCATGCTCGGAATCATTGAACTTCATTTTTCTTGGCTCGTAGTGTTGTACGTCACTGCGTTCTTGGCGATCGGAATTTCCGAGCAACATTTGTGTGACCGTGTGTATGCAAGACAAGTTTGAGCGAAAATCCGTCGGGGGGAAAAAAATCCATGGTTTTGTTGTTGGAAATTTTGATCGTGTGTACGCGGCATGAGACCTCCTCCTGATTTACAGCATAGCAATAGAGCTGGCCAGTTGGCATGCAGAGGCTGCCAATAACACGAGATTATTGGTGTGTAGTTTACTTTGTAAGTGTCTATAGCTTCATTATTAACATGTTTATTAAAGTGTTTTATAATAAAGTATGTAGTGAGGACCAACAACTTCTTTTAAGGTATTGGTTTTTCTCTTGGAAGCCAGTCAAGGGCTTTCATTTTCTAACTTGCAATAGAAAGTCTTGGCGTTGCCTTTCAATAGACAGTTTTTTGAAGCCTGAAGACAGCCTTAAAGTGGATGTAAACCCGATTCATGAAATTTCAGCTAGGCACATATATATCTGCAGTGTTTTCTTATCTCTCTTCAAAGGCCTAAGTCCTGTGTTTTTTTCCTGCTCCATTCTTCTGTTATTAGCCTGATAACTTCTGACAAGTTCTCAGTCAACTGTGATTAAACCAGGCTGAATTTTGAGTCGGGATGGGTGCTATAAATAGATTAGCAGAGAGCTGGTCTAGTCACAGCACAGCTCTGCATTGTTGATAAATTTTTCTGCCTATGTGGAGAGGGGGTGTGTGCGCCTTTCCTCCAATCAGCTGTCTCACAGTGTATGGCAAGAATCCACACCCACAGGTAAATCAGGAAGAGAAAATTCTAATACGATGTGCACTTTCTAAACAGTATATAAAGATGAAGACAGCAGATATACATGTAAAACTTATATAGGGAGATTTGTTTCATCTCTGTGTATTATCTAAGGCTGTTCACTTCATTGGGTATATGTGAGGGTTTACACCCACTTTAACCAATTAAGGACCCCCTCCTGTAGATATACGTCGACAGAATG
This sequence comes from Rana muscosa, assembly GCA_029206835.1. Taxonomy (NCBI): domain Eukaryota; kingdom Metazoa; phylum Chordata; class Amphibia; order Anura; family Ranidae; genus Rana; species Rana muscosa. The sequence continues at coordinate 99,428,939 of CM055120.1, forward strand.
GCTCGTATAGGCACATCAATGTACCTGTACGTCCCTTTTAACTGCTCGACGTCGGGGTCGCGCTCGCGACCATGCTGCCTTCCCCGTGAGTCAGACCACGGGTCCTGTAGACTCGATCGCCGCGGGGATCCCCGCGATCGTCTCACGGAGGCATAGAGCAGGGAGATGCTTGTGTAAACAAGCATCTCCCTGCTCTGCCTAGTACTCGGAGCCGAGATCGGTGTCATGTGACACACAGCCCAACCCCCCCTCAATTAGTAACACACATCAGGGCACACTTAACCCCTGTAGCACCACCTAGTGGTTAACCCCTTCACTGCCAGTGTCATTTTCACAGTAACCAGTGCATTTTTATAGCACTGATCGCTGTGAAAATGACAATGGTCCCAAAAATGTGTCAAAAGTGTCCGATGTGTCCGCCATAATTTCGCAGTCAAAATGCCATAAAACTATCCCCTACTTTGTAAACGCTATAACTTAAACCAATCAATAAATGCCGATTGTGATTTTTTATTTTTTTTTACCAAAAATATGTAGAAGAATACGTATCGGCCTAAACAGAGGAAACTTTTTTTTATATATATTTTTGGGGGATATTTAGCAAAAAGTAAAAAATATTGCTTTTTTTTCAAAATTGTCGCTCTATTTTTGTTTATAGCGCAAAAAATAACCGCAAAATACCAGCCATAAAAAGCTCTATTTGTGGGAAAAAAAAGAACGTAAATTTTGTTTGGGAGCCACGTCACACGACCGCGCAATTGTCAGTTAAAGCGACGCAGTGCCGAATCGCAAAAAGGGGCCTGGTCTTTATGCTGCATATTGGTTCGGGGAGTCATTTTCATCAATCAACAAAATAAAAATGTATACACAATGAAGCAGGAATGCAGAGTGAAGAGCTCAGAGATAAAGAATCATTCAATACATTTTTAATAACCACTATGTCACTTAGATCTCTAAAGTAATCCTGGTGTTTGGTATTATGTTCCAGGTTTTTGCGCAGTAATACTGTGTATTGTCTAGCGTGTTGACAGTGTATTTTTGCATTTATTTTAAACACAAAACTGCCTGGGGTTTATGTTCAAACTAGTTCTTGCTGTATGATCAGCCAGCACTTGCTGCTCTCTAGCCCTGTGTTTGACTGCCACCTAGTGGACAAAATTAAATACACTGTCGCTGCAAATTAACTTTTTCTCTTGTGCAGTTTTTTGATTATGTTTATCTTTTACTCGTTAATCTATACTTCATTAACAAGAATGTTTACCAGCAGATAGTAGAAAAAAAAATAAAAAATTGGAATAATAGTTATGGGTTTAAGGTGAAACCTAATTGTTTGCAGTGAAATGTGAAACACACTTTGCTTATGCATATGCCTGTGTTGCAATTAAATTTGAGAAACCCTTACTGTGGCTTTCCATTCAAACCGCATATCTAAAAAAAGAATATAAATATATATATATAATATATATATATATATGTATATATATACGCACACACATATTATATGGGATTCCTGCTGCCACCTTGCATTTATGGATGCAGCATTTTATATATTTTCTGCCCCCCTTCAGGCTGCTGAATTTCAAATGATAAATCTTTCAATGGATATAAGTGAATCCGTTTCTCTGTTTGTTTGTTTTGCCTCTGGGTCACATATGCGTAGTACCAACAGTTAAATTTTTATTTTATTTTTTATTGGTTTTCAAAAAACAAACTAACAGTAAAACATTCATTGGTCTTACATAGTGTCAATTCAATCCTTGCAAGGAGCACATCCGCTCAACGTCAAGCAAAGCATGTAATATGGATTATGATAATGATTTTAACAACGCGGCTCCTGGGGCCATGAGAAAGTGCATTTCATAACTGTACAGTATTAGGCAATACAGTATGTATGTATCGGTGTTCACCCAGCACCCAACGGGGAGCTATTTAGGGAGCTGGAACATTGGGGGGTTCCGGGGGCAGTGGATGGATCCGCCAGCCGTTTGGACCAGACCTTGTCGTATTTGTGTGGGCAGCCTCTGTTGGCCAACCCCTATACAAGGACACGTATGCCATCGTTACTTAATCGTTTTCACAGGAAATGAGGTGGGGGGTAGATTGGGGCAATAGCTTTGCGGGCATAGAACAAGGGCAACCCTACAACGGTTACATTTTTAACGGGTGAGAAACACATTAACCTTCTCATTTATTATCCGTTCAGTAGAAGTTTTCCAAACTTTTACATGTTTTTTTTTCTTTTGGCTCAAAAACGTTGAAAAAACGATTTCTCTATGTGCTCGTTAACGGGCTGAAAAACAAACTGTCCAAATGACAGATTTTTTATTGATTTTCTGTCTAGTGTATGGGCACAGTAAAGCCCCATACACACGATCGGACTTTGTAACAACAAACTTCAAAATGACCAGGTTTTTCAGAAAATCGGACCGTGTGTACGCTCCATCGGACAAACTTTTTCGGTTTTCATCGGACAAATGTTCGCTCTGCAAACACAAACTTTTCGGCAACAAAAGATGGTGCAAAGTCCGATCGTGTGTACAGAAATCCATCGGACTTAAGTCCAAAGTACAAACACGCATGCTCAGAACCAATGCAAAAGATCAAGCAGCAGTAGCAGAAGTTGCCCAAAGGGTGGCACTAAAAAGCAGAAAAAACACATAGTACGTCAATTACGTCACTACGTTCATGTTTGTTGGCTGAAAAAGTCATGCCGTGTGTATGCATACCAAGTTCACGGCCAACGCCCTTCGAACAAAAATCCACAGAAAAGTTTGAAGTCCAATCGTGTGTAAGGCTTAAGGCTGCCCATACATTCTGCATTTTTCTTTCATTCAACCGTGGGTTGAAAATCCCTCTGTCTGCGCCATTGTATTCTAAAAGCGGGAGATTTCCCCATCGTTGGAATACAGTGATCACTGTTGCCCCCCCCCCCTCATGGTTGTAGGAAAGAAAATCGCACCATCTGTGGCCAGCTTAACTCGTTGTTATGACAGACCTTGAAGATTGGGAATACCACTGTAGTAGTGCTGACTACTACAGTCATTTCCAGCTTCCCCATTGGTCTCACAGGTATGAGATATGCATACTTTTATAGAACCAATGAAAGTATGCAATAAAGATCATTCCTGGAGCCTTAATTTATCCCTGACTGTACCTTGAAGTCCAATGAAGTAACCTATTTTTGGATAATAAAGTGTACCATATTTTCTTAGGAATAGCCATTGTGTCATGCTTCACAAGTGAGTCCTGTTCAAATGCTTCCCTCTGCTGGCAATGCTTCATAGTAGTAAAGTTACATCTGCAAGGGCACTGCTTGAAAAACTTGGTGATACAACCAGTCCATGCCATTTACCGTAATTATTCTTCTACATTCCTATACATGGCTCCCTGCTGTCCCTTGTATGGTGGAAGGCCCCTCTTGTGGAATCATATTCCTCTGTTCTGCTATAATGTACTTGACATATTTACCTTTTTATACAAACGTTTTATTCAATGACCAAAATTGTTAGACCGCACTGAACCTTTTAACCAACATTTAAATCCTGCATGTGTTTTAACAGTATAGAAAGTATAACCAGAACAGACAGTTTAAAAAATAAACAAAAAAATATACACACACACACACACACACACACACACACGTACACAGGTATGTATGTGTATGTGTGTGTGTGTATGTAATATATATATATGTGTGTGTGTATATTATATTCGACTTTTTAATAGTTTTTATAAGCGCTTTTGCTTTAGAAAAAGCACAAGAAAAGCTTAAGAAAAATGCATCCCTTTAAATTATATCTGTCTTCACACTGGCCTGTTGCGCTTACATTGTGATATAACACACCTCCCTATTGAAAACGCAGAAAAAAGTATACAAAACGCACCTGTGTGCAGATGGTCCTGTGTGTAATTGCAGGGGGGGCTTCTCTATGACTTGCTCCGTGGTCTTGTAGTTTCATCTCTTCTCTTGTACTTTTTATTGAACAGGTGTAGAGGAACACCTACTGCTCCTCTCTTAGGCTGCTTTCACACTGGGGCAGGGGCGCTGCTTTACCGTCATTTTTGCAGAGGTATTCGACCGCTAGCGGGGAGCTTTTACCCCCCCCCCCCCGCTAGTGGCCGAAAAAGGGGTTAAAACCATCCGCCAAGTGGTGGTTTGGCCGCGCTGCCCATTCATTTCAATGGGCAAGAGCGGTGGAGGAGCGGCGTACACACCTCTCCTTCACCGCTTCAAAGATGCTGCTTGCAGGAGTTTTTTTAACGTCCTGCCAGTGCACTTCCTCTGTGTGAAAGCCCTCGGCTCTCGCACTGACACTGCAGGGGAGCCATTTTTCAGGCGCTTTTTTTAGCCCAAAAGCGCCTGAAAAACTCCCCAGTGTGAAAGGGGTCTTAAGCCCTGTACACACGATCGGTTTTACCAATGAAAACAGTCCGATGGACTTTTTTCATCGGACAAACCGATCGTGTATGGGCCCCATCGGTCTTTTTTTCCCATCGGTGAGAAAAAATAGAACATGTTTTAAATTTATCCGATGGAAAAAAAAAACGATCGCAAATTTACGATGGTCTGTGTGGAACTCCATCGGACGAAAAACCCACGCAAGCTCAGAATCAAGTTGACGCATGCTCGGAAGCATTGAACTTCATTTTTCTCGGCTTGTCAGAGTGTTTTACGTCACAACGTTTTGGACAGTCGGATTTTTGACTGATGGTGTGTAGGCAAGACTGATGGAAGTCGGCTTCATCGGATTTCCGATGGAAAAATCCATCGGATTAGAATCCATAGGAAATCCGATCGTGTGTACAGGGCTTAAGTGTTGATATCAAGTCATATGCTGCAAATTATGAATAAGACAATCACTTGGGCAGTGATGAAACATAAATTATGCTCATCACTAAAACTACATTTTATTTTTAAGTAAATAGACACGTTGGATTTTTTCGAGCTCTTCAAGGCTTGGAAGTGGACTTTTAGCAGCTGTTATTCTATTAAAATCTGTTTTCCATAAATGCAATTTAAATGGAACTGTCTGTTCTCTGTACACTAAGTTTGTGGTGTTTGTATTGCACTCATGCTGACTTTTTCCCCTCTGCCTCCTGTGTTTGTAGATGTGAAAGGACCCCCCACTCACAGGCTGTCGTGTGGCCAGTCTCCATATACAGAATGCACAACATGGGAGAGGAAATACTGCATCCTGACTGAGAGCCAGCTGGTGCTTCTCAACCGCGAGGATGAGGTGAGGACCGGACCAGGACCATTAATCTGTACTGGTGTAATTGAATCCTATTACAGAACACAGAACTATGATCTCTTCTCCAGTATTGGGAAGTAGGCAGGAATGCTGGATTAAACCCCCATCCCTGATGGAAAGCGTAATTACATCTATTCACACCTCGTTAATGTCACGGCACTAACCTAATTATATGAAAGTGCTCTCAGCACACAGAAGGCAGGCGGTACGAGCGCTGAACGCTTTCACTGCGCATTACATGCCATCAGTTACACCATTGACTCCATACAACACCTTTAATAAGGCTCTTTGCACTGCAGGGGATTTCATATCTATAACTTAAATTTATCACATTTGCTAACTGCCCATTAGAGTCAGGCCTGGGGAAACCATTGCCGCTTTGTAAACTATTAAATAATCTTGATTATGGGTCTGTCATGTTTTCAAGTTTTGCTCCACTTCTTCAAAAAGAAGCTTACTCGTCATCTTGGATAGTTTGGTCCTCGGTAGCATTACTCCCCTCTTTGGTCCTTCCTTCCCAAAGGAAAGAATGGCAACAGTTTTTTTAAAATAATTTACCATCTTGCTAAACGGGTATATGCCATCTAGTATATTATAATCTCAAAATATTTTTTTTTTTTTTTAAATAAACATGTCTATACTTATCAACTCTGTGCAATGGAATCGCACAGAGCGGCCAGGTACCTCCTCTTTTCGGTCCCCCGCCAGCGCTCCTGGCCCCTCTTCTCTGGCCTGTGCGCCCATGAGAAAGTGCTTCCCATGGGGGCACTCATGCGTGCTTGCACCCGAATCCTTCTGCTGCGTCCATTGACACAGACCGAGGGACTCTGCCCCGCCCCCTACGCACTCATCACTGGCTTTGATTAACAGCATTGGGAGCAAATAACTCCCAGTGCCCCAGCAAAGCCAGCGAGACCCGGAAGTAAAGGGAGAAAAGATCTGCAGACGTGCACAGTGCTAGGTCAAATGAGATCTCAGGTAAGTAAAGGGGGGCTGAGGGGGCGATGCTGACACTTAAAAATGTTTTACCTTAATGTAAGGAATGCATTAAGGTAAATGTTTAGACTTTGCAACCACTTTAATTTTGACGTCAAATTTAGATTTTGTTTTAGTCATATATTCTTTTTGCCCAAAATGCCATTTTAGTTTTAGTTGTATATTAGTCATTTGAATTGTTTAGTGATATTTTAGTTGACTAAAATCATTTTAGTAGACTAAAATATAATGGATTTAGTTAAATTGTAATGCATTATTTAACCATTTCTCTAGAATTTCCAAACTCATTATATACTCCTGGGTTATAGGGATATACCGATAACAAGCATTTTCACGAGTACTCGTGAAAATGCTCCCGATACCGAAACCGGTGCAATTTGCGTCAATACAAACTGGGCACAAATCGCACTGCAAAGAATCGCATGTGATTTGAACAGTAAAGCAGTGCAGTTCCTGTCCGAATCACATGCAATTTCCCTCACCGCTCGTGTGTGTGTGTGTGTGTGTGTGTGTGTGTGTGTGTGTGTGTGTGTGTGTGTGTGTGTGTGTGTGTGTGTGTGTGTGTGTGTGTGTGTGTGTGTGTGTGTGTGTGTGTGTGTAGGGAAAAGTGCCATCTAGTGGGCAGTTTAATAAAAATGTTAGAACTCGCAGTACAGTTTAAATGCAAAATCTGCATAGGTGTCCCGGTCCCGTCAATGATGGCAAATCTCAGCTGCTGGAGAAGCTGTAGAGGCGGTCCGCCCCCAAACTGGCATCACTTCTGCCCTATACCCACAGGGTCCTGGAACTTTTCCTCCAGCCGCCATGATTTCTATCATCGGCGTGACCGGGACACCTATGCAGATTTTGCATTTGACCAGATATGTATTATTTTGAGTTCAAACATTTTTAATAAACTGCCCACTAGATGGCAATTTTCCCTTTCTATACCCACACACAGGAGCGGTGGGGGAAATCGGACAGGAATCGCACTGAATTCCTGTTCAAATCGACGCAAATCGCACCGCAAAGTATAGGTACTCCGGTATTGGCGAGTACTTGACCTAAAGTATCGGTACTCATGCTTGCCAATAAAAAAAGGGTATCGGGGCAACCCTAACATTTTTATTATTTATGGTATTAAGGTTTGAACATGCACTACAGACACAGATTTACCTGTTGCGATATATAACCAGTGTACATTTTGACATCAAATTTCGATTTAGTTTTATTCCGTCTTTTTTTTACTAAAATGGTATTTTAGTTGTATTTTAGTCACCTGAATTGTTTTAGTTTGTCTTATTTTCGTTGATTAAAATAGTGTTAATTTCGTCAATGAAAATATTTTCGTTGACTAAATTAACACTGTTGCCCAGTTATAATTAAATGATAATAGACTGGCTTGCTGGAAGTAATATTTCAGATGTAAGAGAGGTTTGATGGTCGTTTTGGGACATCGGGAAGATCATCTCTCTGGTTGGGTCCTCTCTCTGTTCCTTGCCAGCTTGGAGTTTTGGGTGTTGCAGTTTCCATCAATAAAATAAAAATTGCAAGAGTGTGAACCTACTTATAGTATCTGCCGGAGGTATGCAGGCCAAGGAACATAGATATTTCATTATGGGTCTCACTGGGATATGAGCATCTTCGACAGACTTAAACATGGGCACACTATTGGATTGCATCAATAAATTACTTACCGGGATGACGTCATATGACGGCATCCCTTGCATGAGCTACCTGTGCGCCCCCTGTGATCATCGAGTCTGAGACTTGGCTGATCACAGATCGGAGTAAGGGGCCGATCCCAACCCTTTACCACGTGATCAGCTGTCAGCCAATGACAGCTGATCACGTGATGTAAACCGAAGTTCGGTAAGCTTTTTTCGTTTTTTTGAGGGACATCAGTCCCTCACACAGAGAGCCGCGGCTGCCTCATCTGTGCCCACCAGTGCCACCTGTCAATGCCCACCAGTGCTGCCAATCAATGCCCATCGGTGCCACCGATCAGTGCTGACTATCGGTGTCACCTACCAGTGCCCATCAGTGCAACCCATCAGTGATCATCAGTGCAGCCTGCACGCCCCCGAAGCGCACACCAGCAGCTTGTTCTGAAGGACGTCATATAATAATATCCACTCAGAACAATGAAACCCCCGCCCAGCTGTTATTTTGCTACAGGCCGGGTGGGGGTGTGTAGCGCGGCGATTGGTGGTACACACCACATCACCGCTCATGGTAAAGAGCCATAACATTGGCTCTTTACCATGTGATCAGCTGTGTCTGATCACAGTGTAAATAGGAAATTACGATTTATCGTCATTCCTTTCCTCACGCACTGTCAGTGGCTTTCCTCACGGGAGATCTGCACCGATAATCAGTGCAATGATTATTAGTGCAGCCCCATTAGTGCTGCCTCATCAGTGACCGTCGGTGCTGCCTCATCAGTGCCGCCTCATCAGTGCCCGTCGGTGCTGCCTCGTCAGTGCTGCCTCATCAGTGCCCATCGGTGCTGCCTCATCAGTGCCCATCAGCGCACATCAGTGAAGGAGAAAAATTACTTATTTACAAAATCTTATAACAGAAATCAAGAAAAAACTTTTTTTCAGTCGTTTTTCGTTAATTTAGCAAAAATTAATAAACACAGTAGTGATTAAATACCACCAAAAGAAAGCGCTAGTTGTGTGAACAAAATGATAATCTCGTCTGGTTACAGCCTTGCATGACCGCGCAATTGTCATTCAAAGTGCGACAGCGCTGAAAGCGTGTGATGTCTGGGCATACAGCCAAGATGGCTAAAATTGCTGATTGGAGGAAAGGCACACACCCCCTCTCATCATAGGCAGTGACTCTCGGAGGTGTTTTGTAATAGGACCTGCTCCCTGCTAATCTATTTTAGCAACCTCCCGGGACAAAAGATTCAGGCTGCTTTTATCTAATGTATCTGAGAATTTGTCAGGAGTCATCAGGCTGATAACAGAGGAACGGTTCAGGAGAGAGCTACAGTTCAGGAGAGAGCTACAGGACTTGGCTCTTTAAAGAGAGATAACACAAAACTGCAGATATATGTGCCCAGCTCAAATTTCATGAATCTGGTTTACATCCACTTTAAAGCAGCATAAGAAAAAGACTTCATGGCTTGAATGGGCAGAACATGGAGACCTGGCTGGAAGGGCTCCTGGAGATTGTGAGAGATGTTGGAGGCCCTCTGGAATCCCCCATACGTGAAATATCATCTCTGAATTGACTGACCCTTCAAACTTGACAGTAAAATGCTTATTTTTTCTTCTGGTAAAACAACTCGGCTCTTACTTTAAATAGAATCTCTGCCCTTTTAACCTGAAAAAATACACTTTTGAAATGTGTTGTGTACAGAGATTGGCTGATTTGTGATCGTCATTGATTTACAGCTCTGTATGACTCTATTATATAGTCCTAGGAGGTTGTATATGTTTCCAAGTGAGGAGAACACATTGTCACCTCCTGCTGCACTGCGATACATTCCAATACACACTGATCTCATTACTGACACTGAAAGGTGACCTCTGTGCACTACATTATTATTTTCTGTCAGCATCTGACACCAGAGTAAATTCCTACTGTCCGTACTGGATGGAAGCCGACTTCTCATTTCCTCCTGGGTCCCCCCTTTGTTGTTACAGTGGAAAGTAAAGGATTACATTTGTTAGAGACGCATACAGGCTTAGGCAGCAAGGCAGTACAAATATAAACTTTTTCCAAGTTGTAGCAACCCAGAAGAACCAGCCAGAGGCCATCAAATGATATGGGCTCAACCAAATGGAGTCCTATGTAGATGCTGTGCCTTGGTGCATTACCATTGTTCTTGCATGGCCTTATCAACTAAGCCGCATGGTGTTATTTATAAAGCCAGGAAGTAATCCTTGTGTGCAATGGAAAGAATTAGTAGATTGCAGATAAGGACCAACTTGAGGTAACAGGGGTCCTACTTGCTCTTATTTTCATGGCAGGCTAGGCCACTTCATGCAGGTCTTTAGTCTCCACGTGGTCATTTGGTTGGGAGAAATAGAAAATCTGGCCATGGACAAGCATTAAGATATCCATTTGTCTTATGTTTAAATGATAGCCCATCCAAATCTGCTGATTACCGCATTCTCCTACCTTGCCTGCAATATTTAGCTGCCCAACATTTATCCGAGCAGTGATGTCACCTGCCCCTTGCCAAAATCCCTGTAGGGATATACCATATATACTCGAGTATAAGCCGACCTGATTATAAGAAGAGGCACCTAATTTTACCACAAAAAAACGGTGAAAACGTATAGACTCGAGTATAAGCCTTATGCCCCGTACACACGATCAGAATATCGTACAACCTTTTTCGCTTAATAGTCGCAAGTAGAAATTAAATGGATTATTAAAGTCACGAAAATTCTCGTACGACAGAAAAAAAAATCGGAAGTGATGTCATGTGTTGTAATGTATTTGTATTGTATTGTATTTTCGGACGACAACTGTACTGACTAAACGAAAATCGTACGATCTGGTATCCTACGAGGAAAATTTTCGTGCATGTCCGATTAAAATAATAAGGGAATGAACTGTCATGATCGGCTCTCGAAAGCTCTGTACTAACGATCCGATTATCGTACGATTCTTCCTCAGACGACATTTTTTGTACGATATTCGGATCGTGTGTACGGGCCATAAGCCTAGGGTGTCCATCTGCATGCCTCACTGTGCCTCACTGTGTCCATGTGTGTGTGCCTCACTGTGCCCATGCCTCACTGTGCCCAATCTCCCTACCTGATCTCCGGCGCTGTGTGACTAGACTGACGTTTAACATGGGAGTCAATGGAACCTGGACCTAGGGCCGGCCAGTACCGGGTCCCCAAAATCACCAGAGAAATTACCATTTAACATGGGAGTCTATGGAAGGGGTGCCCGGCTTTGAAAAATCGGTGCTACCCGGCCGTCGGTCCCCCGGACAACAACCTTTGCACACTAGAGGAAGAACAGGGCTACATGTGTGCCAAGTTTGGGGTCTGGCCAGGATCAGACACACAAAGGTGAAGATGGACACAGACTCGAGTATAAGCCGAGGGGGGCATTTTCAGCACAAAAAAATGTGCTGAAAAACTCGGCTTATACTCAAGTATATACGGTATGCAGATTGGGTGATGCAGTAAAACCTTGGATTGTGAGCATAATTCGTTCTGGAAACATGCTTGTAATCCAAAGCACTTGTATATCAAAGCTAATTTCCCCATAAGAAATAATGCAATCTCGGATGATTCATTCCACAACCATTTATTCATAAGTCCTTCAGTTTATAGTCCATATAAAATGATTATTGCATCATCAACCATGTGAGTTGCTAAATGTTGTACCTTCATTAAATGTAACCATATTGCTACACTTAGAGGCGCCTCTCTTCTCTTTTATAGTCTGTTATGACATGACGCTACTTGTATATCAAGACGTTGCTTGTTTTATCAAGTCAATATTCATTTTAAAAAAATTGGCTTGTCTTGCAAAACACTCAGACCAAGTTGCTCCCAATCCAAGGTTTTAATGTAGTACGGTTTTGGTAGAAAGCTTGGGGGGCTTTCTGAGGCGATTTACCCACTGGAGCCTCAAGGGGGGGGGGGGGGGGTGGGGGGTTGTGAGTTCAGGTCTGGTTGTTCAGTGATTGGATATCTGGATTTTGTTTGTGCTGTGATACAGGCTTGACTGTAAGACACTCTGAATCTCTTAGGGGAGACTTGCCTCGCCTCATGGCATGTTGCCCAAAAGTAGATCCTGAACTATTTTTTGGGCGACACGCTTCCCACGATGCGACAATCGTGGCAGACCTGCATTGCGATTTTAGATGTTACTCAAATAAATGGCATCTTAAATGCAAGTCCCGCAATTTGTCATTCACGCATCGGCGCTTTCAAATCGCGGGCAGAATCCATGCTCTCTGCATCTTCAGGAGCAATCAACAAGTGCAGTACTAGTGCTGGGCTTTCTCATTTGAAATACCAGCATTGTTTGAACACTCTAGAACAAATTCACTGTAATAAATTTGACTTGATTTTTTTTTATTTTTTTTACAATATTCAAATTAAAATAAATAGGTTCACTTTGCGCAGAGGTGGCAGTCACTTTATGAACTAACTGAGAATCTTTTACATTTTGGGTGGAATAGCTGAACTTTATGATAAACAATAGATATTCACACAAATTTGAGTGTGGACCAGGGTGGATCCAAATCAATGATTTTTTTTTGATTTTTATCAAATTAATTTTAATGCAATGCTTTTGGAGTAAAAATCTATCTAAAGATAGTTTTCTATTTAAGATACATTAATAATTTAGTTTATTCAGCATGCAATGGAGCTTAGTTATGTAGCACGAGGCTGTATATTCTGCAGTATTTACATTTTTGGTAAAATCATTCAATGAATCCAAGCTCTGCCTGCTAAGATACCATGTATTGCATTGATGCAGTCACACAATTTCACAGTAACCATGAGATAAAATAAAGTTCAGGAATATCCCTTTATCCCATTGTTTTTCAAATCTATGTATTATTATTATTATTATACAGGATTTATATAGCGCCAACTGTTTGCGCAGCGCTTTACAACATCAGGGAAGACAATACCGTTGCAATACAATTCACTACAGGAGGGATGGGAGGGCCCTGCTCGTTAGAGCTTACAATCTAGAAGGGAGGGTCAAGTGGGACAAAGGGTAGTAGCTGTGGGGGATGATCAGGTGGACAAAATGAAAATACAGTTGTTAGGTGTGGGTAGCATAGGCTTCTCTGAAGAGGAGGGTTTTCAGGAATCGTCTAAAAGCTAATAGAGAAGGAGATAGACGGACAGATTGGGGTAAGGAGTTCCATAGACTTGGAGAAGCTCTGGAAAAGTCCTGGAGACGAGCATGGGAGGAGGTGATAAGAGAGCTAGAGAGCAGGAGGTCTTGAGAAGAATGAAGAGAACGATTAGGTTGGTATTTTGAGACTAGGTCAGTGATGTAGCTGGGGGCAGAGTTGTGGATGACTTTGTAGGTAGTTAGTATTTTGAATCTATGTACACTACAAACGGTATAATTGAATCAGTTCTCATATTGCTATTTTACTAACCTGACCGCTTATTATTCTAAATAGGAAACCTTAATTTTGTTTGCAAATATTAAAGATTCTAACTACCAGCAAGAATGAGTCCTTACATTTTAAAGAACACCTGTCTTTTCAGATCCATCATGGCAGCGCCTGTTAGTGGGCATCCACTCATTCGCTGCCGCCATGTCCCTCATCTTGTTGTGTCACTGCCGCATCACCAGCCGTCCCATTAAAGTGAATGGGACTGTCGGTGAGTCAACAGCGGGTCAGAGGAGGAGCCACTGCGGGACAAAAATTACAGTTGTTCTTGAAAAACTTTGAACATTTGTAGTGATTGATATACAGTATATGTTGATTATTTGTATGCTGGCAGTGGGTGGTATAATCATTCTAGTGTTGCTCTATAATACTTATTTCAGATTTTCGGTTGATTTACCAAGTGCCGACCACCTATATATAGCATAACCATCGATCCTGGTGGCAGCGCAGGAGAAAATGTACAGTTATTGTGTATTCTGATGGGGGCACATGATGCAAGAGGGCACTCTGATGGGGACACCTGATGCAAGGGGACATTCTGATGGGGGCACCTGATGCAAGGGGGCACTCTGATGGGGGCATCCGATACAAGGGGACATTCTGATGGGGGGACCTGATGCAAGGGGATATTCTGATGGGGGGACCTGATGCAAGGGGATTTGTAGCAGGACATCTGTCATCCTCACTGCTGCAGACTGCTGAGGGGGGGGGGGGGTGTCAATAATGCTGCCTCTATTCTGCATCCACAAGGAGTACATTTTATTCAGGCTAGCTTGACACCTGGTAAAATGCAGTGTTTTACCACACAGGATAGTGTCAGCGTCGTCACGGAGCGATGTGACGCACGTTGCAGAGCATCGCTTACTTGTACAGGTCACTGCACATAGTGTGAAGGAGCCCTAAAGATCTTCTGTTAGTCTGATGATGTACTCACTGTCCAGGATATATTTTTCAAACCCATCATCCTGTACAATCCACCTTAGATTTACCACCGCCATCCCCAGCATTGCTGAATGGATTACTCGGCAAGTAAGTTAATGCGACCACACACACAGACGGGATCTCTCCAGAAACTTGGTGTTACTGCCAAAAACTTGTTTTCCTGTTGCTGTTTGTGCCCAGAGCTGGCGAGAGGGGTACTTTTTCTCTCGCTGTGTAATTATCATTACATGCTGCTCCTTAGAAGCAGGAATAAGTATTTGGCGTGCGAGTGAAAGCCTGCAGATATATCTATCTGTATGTTATAGTTCAACTGCTCCTGGGCGATAAATATTCCAAAATCATCCACTGTCACAAAGCAAACGGGGTTGGTATTTTAAAGATACAAAGGGTCTTGTGTGGGTTGAAGTCGACACTCTGAAGATTCTTGTGGATTTTTCAAGCTGGTGATTGTATCCTGCAGCTCTGGCTCTGTGTGAGGCCTACAGTTCCACAATTATTAAGCCTGACGGAGTCACTTAATGTGTGGCATGTTCCCATGGCTCAGGGCACTTAATTCCTGTGTTTTCCTCTCTCTCTCTATGGGCCTAAATATTACCTACCATGCAAACCAGTCCAAATAATACATTTCAACATCTCTAGAGGTTTTACAAAGTACAGCTGAGTCATTTTTCATCTAAGAATGGATTCTCAGCTGGTAAAATGACCTGCTTATGTTTTTGATGGCCTGCAGGAGAATTGGCCAATTTGTAAAAAGATATTTCAAGTAGTAAACATTGGCTATAGTTCTGCAGTGTAGGTGACTCCAGAGTACCCCACACAGAAGAGTACTAATGTTATACCATAGCAGTTGGCTATTGGTATGTGTGATGGCAAATGTGCCATCCATATTCTTGGGTCTATCGGTGATGGAGGCCTGGTGGTCTCATTTTGCATTCCCTAATGTTGGTTTTGACCTTTTGAGTGGACAGTGCATTGTGGAATTTCGGAGTTAGCATTTTAATCTAGAAAGCAATAGCACATTTTCACGCTAGAAACACCACTGATGATTTGCTGTTTAAATCTGCAGGTTTGGAGGTTGTGATCTTGATCTCGAGTTACTGACCTGAAATGGGCATGCAAGTTTGACATTCAGATTCTTCTAAATCAAAACCAATAGGGGGCGCTACATAAACAAATATATCAATCCCAAATATCCTTACTAGTAACAGCATTTCAATACCAAATGTGAACTGCCAACTCTCCTGTTTTACCAATCTCCCTAAAAAGACGTATCCGTATACCATATATGAGTGAATATATACACATATATCATAAATAGATCTGTGGAAAAATACAGAAATCAATACATAGGTGAAAATAAGTATTAGTACGCGATATTGGTAATCAATCCTCTTGATGATGAGGTAAAATCAGTGAAACATTTTATGCATTAAGATTAAAAACCATCTCTATGCAGCAGTCCCCTTAGCCCCCCTAAATAGTTACCTTAGCCCCATCTCGATCCAGTGATGTTGCACGAGAGGCCCGGCTGTCCCTTCCGATTGGCTGAGAGATACAGCGGGCGCCATTGGGTCCCGCTGCTGTCAATCAAAGTCAGTGAGCCAATGAGGGAAGGGGCGGGGTCAAGCTGTGGCTCTGTGTCTGAATGGACACAGAGCAGCAGCTCGGGTGTCCCCATAGCAAGCTGCAAGGGACCTGAGAAGAGGAGGATCTGTGCTGCTCTGTGCAAAACCATTGCACAGAGCAGGCAAGTATGACAAAGAAAAGACTTAAGTATCACTTTAATATTTAACCTTTTCCTACCGGCCGTACACATATATGCGGCCTCTCTGCAGGTGGGCTTTAATGGCGAGAGGCCGTATATATGTGACCCTATGTAAACATCTTTTCTCTTATCGTCCATGGACTGACACAGCTCTCATACTGATTACATGTGGGTATATGTCCCCGCTTGCAGGAGAAGACCTAGGCAGAATGTTAGATGTTAAAACATGCTAGAACAAACCAGAGCTGAACAGCCCTGCCCAGGGGGGCGGTCTCTCCGGACATTACCCTCCCACCTGTAGCTAGCAGCCTCAGTTTTTTTTCTGCCTAGCAGAAGGAGAAGACGTGGCTCTCTCAGGAGCCAGTCCCCTGGAAGATTTTACTTTTAATTTTTATTCCTTTGGGAATTTTATTATTTTATTTTTGAGACCTTCAATCAACTGTCGGCTGGGCAACAGGTTGGGTACACTGGTATCCTCGTAGTCTTCCCTGTCCGACCATCGAGCGTGCTGATCCTCTCCTTGTGTGCGTGAGACTCAGTTCACGACATGCCCCATGACTCCAGGGGTGGCTGGGTTGCTTTCATGCTCCCGCAGTCCTCTCATGATTGAACAGTACCTGACTGACTGTATCTCTTGCGGTGGACCGGACCGACAGCTACGCAGTACTACTCTGTGATAGGTCTGTCTGAAACAAGCCAGTGGGTCCCTCTAGGGACGGGTAAGTAGTCTCTCCTGATGCAGGTGAGTACATGCTGGCTGTATTTCTTTGTGGGGGGTTCTCCCTGTCTCCCCCCTGTTATGCTGCTCTCTGCACCATGTACTGGTGCTGTGCTGTGTGGGGGTGCTTGGGGGGTCGCTCTGGCCTGGGGGGGGGGAGGCGCTCATGGCTGTTGGTGAACTCTGGGAAGTGTTCTGGTGTGGAGTGTGTGAATCTGTATTGCGTGCGCCATTAGCGCTGTTTTTTTTTATTTAAATAGTGCGCTCGGTGGCCATCTTGCCACGGCTCAAATGCGCAGTTATACAAGCGCCCGGCGGCCATTTTCTTGTAGCCACGGCGCTTTCACTTTCGATTTCGGCCTCTAGCGGCGCTGCTGACGGCGCAAATTTCCTCAGTCTCCTCACAGATTCTTCACTCTCCTCAGGCTTCACTCGCGCTGCAGCGCGGCTCATACAGCGGAACCGAGCGGTCCCTAAGGGTGGTGAGTCCTCTGGGTATCCCCTCCTCGTCCACCCACTGGCTGTGCTGAGGCTTATATTATTCACTGTAATAGTGAATAAGGTCTCAGAGGGTGGCAGTATGGAGTCTGGTTCACCTGCTTCTCCACACTTGTCAGAGGCAACTGGCAGTGCTCCTGCACCTGCGGTCCCTATGGACCAGTTGTCGACAGTCCTGGAATATCAAGGACGCTTACTTGCACGTTCCAATCTGCGCAAGCCACCAGAGGTTTCTGCGCTTTGCCATAGGTGAAGTCCACTATCAGTTTGTGGCTCTTCCCTTCGGCCTAGCATCGGCACCACGGGTTTTCACCAAAGTGCTTGCCCCGGTTCTAGCTTTGCTGAGACAGCGAGGAATTGTTATCGTGGGCTATCTGGACGATCTCCTTCTCAGAGCAGAAAATGGCTCAGAATTGGAGGAAAATGTGACAATAGTCAGTCAGACCCTCCGGGACTTCGGATGGCTTCTGAACACAAAGAAGTCGGTTCTAGTTCCGACTCAACGTCCTCCCCATCCCATGGACGGTGGTTACGACGGACGCCAGCCTGACGGGCTGGGGAGGAGTGTGGGGAGTCCGGTCAGCTCAAGGGCTCTGGACTCCGGACGAAACTCGTCTCCCAATCAACGTCCTGGAATTGCGGGCGATCAGACTGTGTCTCTCCGCATGGTCGAAGAGGCTACAGGGCCGCTCGGTCAGAATCCAGTCGGACAACGCCATGGCCGTGGCGTATGTCAACCATCAGGGGGGCACTCGGAGCTCGGCTGCGGCGTCCGAGGTCCTAAGGTGGGCGGAAAGAAGCGTGTCGGCCGTCTACATTCCGGGCGTAGAAAACTGGCAGGCGGACCATCTGAGCCGCCAGTCCCTGGACCAGGGGGAGTGGTCCTTGCATCCGGAGGTGTTTCAACTCCTTTGTCGGCGGTGGGGCACTCCGGATGTGGACTCTCGACTCAATCGCAAGGTGTCGAGGTTTGTGGCCAGGTCCAGGGACCCCTGGGCGGATGCCTCGGATGCGTTAGTGGCCCCGTGGGGTCAGTATCGCTTAATGTATGTCTACCCTCTGCTGCAGTTGCGTCGTCGTCTGCTGCGCAGGGTAGTGGCCGAGGGCATTCCGGTGATCCTCATTGCCCTTGAGGGATGACATTCTATCTCAAGGTCCTATCTTTCATCCTGCTTTACAGTCTCTGGCTTTAACGGCATGGCTATTGAGAGCCAGGTGCTGAAGGAGCGAGGCCTGACGGATTCGGTAATTTCGACCATGCTTAGGGTAAGGAAGTCTTCTTCTAGGAAGATCTATCACCGTACCTGGAGAGCTTACATCGCTATGTGCGAAGAGCTAGACTGGCGTCCACGGACATACTCTGTCCCCAGAATCCTGCGGTTCTTGCAGCGTGGTGTTACACAAAGGCTGGCTTTGAGCACTATTAAGGGTCAGATTTCGGCCTTGGCCATTTTCTTTCAAAGACCCATAGCAGGTCATTCCTTAGTTAGCACTTTTGTGCAGGGGGTACGGCATGTGGTTCCACCTGCCAAGCCTCCGCTCCCTCCTTAGGATCTGAACTTGGTGCTCTCGGTTCTTCAGGAACCTCCTTTTGAAAATATCAGAGATATTCCTCTTTTAACTTTGCCCCAGAAGGTGGCTTTCTTAGTGGCCATCACTTCTGTTAGACGGGTGTCTGAGTTGGCGGCTCTGTCATGCAAGTCGCCTTACCTGATCCTCCATAAGGATAAGGTGGTGTTGCGACTGCGACCGTCCTTTCCTTCCTTGCCCAGCTCTAACATGTACCCATTCAAGTGACTAGTCTTGGATCATACATAGAGATGAAACAAATACTCCTGCATAAGTTGGACCTATTAATCTGAAGCCGTCTTTTCTCTACAATAAAGTTCTTATTTATTTATTTATTTATTTTAATCTTTATTTATCCTGACCAGGTTACAGAGTAATACAACATTTACAAACATCCCAATCAGCTGACACATGAACATACCGGCTAAAACAGGTTACATTTTTAAAGAACAGTCTAAGGTAGGGTGACCAGACAGCCCCGGTTTCAGGGGACAGTCCCCGGATTGAGGACACTGTCCCCGGACCAAGTCTGTCCCCAGTTTTGTCCCCGGATTGGATTTGAACAGGGGCCATGGGGCAATTTCACAGACAGTCAGTGCAGGGGGTGTATTTTTCCATTTTCTGTTCCCCTTTCTGATGATCATGTGCTGGTCGGAGCGAAGGTAATATTTCTTCAGTTTCGGGTGCATGCCCATTCAGCTCCGCTCGCATGTTCTTCTGCCTTGGCTCAAGTCCCAGCCAGCCGCCTGCTTACCTCCTTGCCTTCCCTGGTGGAGTGATCTTCCTCCACTCCCCACCCAGTAGTAGCCGGGGCCCAGAGAGTAAGACTTGACAGTCTGTGAGGCGGGCGGCGGCGATGGGCAGAGAGTCGCTGATTGCCGCCATTACTAGTAAAAAAAAATATGTCCCCGGATTTCATTTAAAAAATCTGGTCACCTTAGTCTAAGAGTGTACAGCTTTCAGGAAAGGTCCATCAAGTAACCTGTTTATACTCCTACTTTTGGGCAACACCGGCATAGGGATGACGTTTTGGGGGTGGATCGTATGTAAGAATTGAGGCGGTTTGTACCACCTGGTGAGCATTTTATAACCGTTTTTCTTTTTGCACACAAGGCCTCATTGGCAAACACATCAAGAATTCTATCTTTTTTGGGTGGGGGAGTCCATCACACCTAGATTTTGTTCCCATTTTGGCAGAAAGCTTGGTAAAGTTCAGAAATGACACCGCTTTTCTAAGCTTCCAGAGGCAGGGGAAGGGATCAGAAGTCGCACACTACTCAGAGAGCAGGTGAATGTAATCTGAGACCTGAGTGAAGGAACACGCCCCCTCTACACTTTCTCATAGAGAGACCTGCACAGCTAAGGATGTCAATCACAGGTTGTGTGCTGGAGGAACCTGTCCCTCTCTTGGAGGTGGCCCCATCTGTCAGAAATGATTGGTGCAGAGAATTGAGACTGGAGACAGAAATTGCACTCTGTGCTTTGGACGGAGGCAAGTACATACTATAGAAAGATATGCTTGTTCATATTTCATATCTGATGTTTACAAACTCTTTAAGTTTTACCAGATGGACGATCAGGCCTGTCTCTGATGCCAGTTTTAGCAGCAAAGTGCTTCAAGCTGCTTTTAGGGCCCTTACCCATTTGTTGGAGTGTGTTTGTTGTGTTGCCCACACCTCAGTTTGATTGCTTTTGCATGTCCCAGCAGTCGAATACTAATCCTGTGTCTTAATGCACCTTTTAAGAAATGTTTTAATTTGTATGTTCATTTTTTTGGAGTGCAGTACAGGACATAGGTCCCTTTTGTCTGTTGCTGGTAATGGGAGGAGGACTGTCCTAACAACTTTGCTGCTGGTGTTTAACCACCTAAAGGTGGTGGCTTAAATATCAGTAGCCTAAAGCCTGGAACACAGTACTCGTTATTTTTTTCGCTCAACCCAGCGGGCTGAACGAAAAAAAAATGGAAGAGCTGAGGAGGCGCTTGCTGTACTAACTGTGTGATGTTAGTACGACGATCTCTCCACTGCTATTGTGTTCTGACAGTGGAACTGCCAGCGCTGGTTGGATGCTGATCAGCTGCTGGTTTTCCAGCATGCCCATTCGACAGAAGTCTGCCATTTGGCCGGCTTCTGTCGGGCAGGCTGATGTAAACACGGGCCGAATGTGGGCTGGTTTCTGTTGAACTGGACAATATTTGGCCCGTGTGTACCAGGCTTAAAGTTAATCCCATACTGTACTCCAAAAACGGGAATTCATCAAAATTTCAAAGCCATTAAAACTATCCTAGTAAAGGTGTGAAAATGTTCCCATAGCTCCACCGTCTGGCTGGAAAAATGAAATGTTCATTTGCAGAATTTTTATTTCCAGCTTAATAAAAATTGTTTAAGGCTAACTCCACTTTCGTAGGGAAACAAAAATAGCAGATAAAAAAAAATGTATATAGCGTACACAAGTGATATTGTAACTGAATGTTATTAAAAGTTACCTTTCCTTTTCAATCTGCAGTACTGTAATTTTCAGTAAAAAGCAATGCAATATGGCTACCTGGAGGCATTCAGTACACCGTCTGTGTGCACAGATTTGTCATTTACTGCTTGTGTGATTGACACACTGATTTTCCCAGAAGTCTACACTATGATACAAGTCAGGTTTTTGGCATCCCCTGCACAAAAATGTAAGTTTTGGTGTGATGCTCCCAAAGGGATGCAGACCCTGCCACCTTCCTCATTAGAGCCCTGCAGGTGCAGCAGCTGATTGATTATAAAACCAGTCCCATACAGATTCACATGGACACAGAAATACAAATCGCTTTTCCTTCGGAATAACAAAAGGTAGTAATCTGCAACAAAGTTTGTTAAAATCCCTGCAATGTACAGAGATCACCCAGAGGGGATTGTTGTTGTTTTTGTTTTTTTCTCAACAAAGGTAGAGTTCCTCTTTAGTAAGGTTTTGTTGTAAACCCTTTCAGATTATGGCGATATTGAGGGTGAGCACACTGGCTGCAGACATGGTACGAAGGGGATAGAGCAAGGGTGATAACAAAGTATCAGCCTCTTTTGTGTGCAGCTGTTAGCCTGGGTTCACACTTGTACGTTACACACAGGAATCGCACCGTGTTCCTGTGCACATCACATTCGATGTCTTACGGTGCGATTTGAGCCATGCATTTTGTATGGCTCAAATCTCATCGCATCCGCACAAAAACGGTGCAGTACCCCCCCCCCCCTTTTTTTTTTTTTTTTTTCTTCCCTGCGCCTGAATCGCTTTTGAATGGGTGTTCTCACCTATGCGATACGATTTTGCCAATCGCACTGCATTTTGCAATCTGTTTTCAGGGTGTCGTTAATCTAACATTGATACCCTCTGCAGATCGCATGGATGCCGTGAGATTGCAATGCAGTGTGGGAAGCGCACAGGATTCGCTGCGTTTCCCTCATCAGTGTGAACCAGGGCTTGGCCATATAATGTGAAGTGTGATCATGGGTGTGACATTCCAAAACATTTTCAGTAACTTCTTTTAGCTCATCATAATGGCCAACCTGCAACTAGGATGTTCATCCCCATTGTTTGCATGCTTCTTGCAGTGAAGTTAAACAAAGGCCCTTTTAGCGTTGTGATGAATGGATAAAACCTGATCCGATATGATCAGACTGTTATTCTACCATTAGAGTAAATGGCAAATACTTTCTGCTGACAGTCTGACACCTTTAATAGAGTATCGTTTACACAGACACTGGGCAGGGTCAAAGAACGCAGATATGGAATGTGACAAATAAATTCCGCTTTTGTGTTTCATTTATTTGTCTGTGTTGTAATCTCTGCAAACTTGTCTAGCAAGGTGCTATAAACAAAGTGATGCTACGTATATCTATATCAGTACCATCAGATGGCCTCTAGAGGGAGTGCAGGAGTTATGAATGACTAGCCATATTGGTACTTTACCCAGGCTGGTAATCACACATAGGATAAAGGATCAAGAGAGGGGGGGGCTGACTTATCTGTCTTAACTGCAGGGAGATTAGCATCGATGTTCGTGTACGTAGTCATCTTAAACCCTGTCCCTTGTCTTCTTGTAGATGTCTGGGGAAACCGCACAGGACCTACCACCGGAAAGCAGCAAAAGTCGGAGTCTCCGCAGGACTGTGAGTGTCCCTTCAGAGGGGCAGTTTCCAGAATATCCCCCAGAAGGGGTCTCCAAACTGGGTAAGCACTCAATGGAACTTGATAAACTTCTTTAAGTGTTGCTGATATTTCTGCCTTTTATATTGCCAAATATAGAGTGCATGTACACTATTCATAAGTGCATTAGATGGGTTAGTAGGATAATGACCTTAATGACTCTCTAAATTCAAATCGCCCAATTTAATGGCGTTTAAGAACTCCAGACAGACATAAATATGAGCTACGTATGGGAGATGGTTTCCTTGATGATTCTGTTCAGCTTCTCTTGTGATTTCACATGCCAAATATCAGTACCACGATTCTAAGTCTGCAGTTCTGCACCTCTCTATCCGACTGCGAATAACATGATGGGAATAGAGATCTTTCTCACCTGCCGAAAAATATTATCCTTAAGATTCTGGTGTCTGAAATCTGTTGGGATCACAGGGATTATGGGGACAAGAGACGTTTCAGCTAATAATACTACCAATATTTAGGGATATATGGCATTTTATATAAATAGATACCTACATTTCCGATAATTAAAGTAATAGTGTTAGTAATGCGTTGCTTGCCAACTACGTGGGTACATTCCTAGACTAAATGACTAGAGTTCTGTATTACAAACTATTTCACCCAAAACATGTCAGATTTTGGTAGATACAAAAGAATCCCCTCCATTTTTCTTACTGCGTTCCCGATGAGAAAATAAAATCTGAAAGTGAGAAGTTGGACTATTGGGTAATTGCCGCAGCAGGCAGGGAGACCTCAGAACTTCTCTGCCGTGTCCTAGAGACATAAAAGAAGCAGGTGGCTGATTACAATATCCACCATCACCAAATATGAAAGCAAAGCTTTTGGATCGAGTGATCACATCATTTACGAATAATTCTGTGATTCACCTCTTGACTATAAAGTGGGTCAGGTTTTAGGTCAGTGACAGAGAGGGACTGAAAAGCATCCCTGACATTCCAAACACCCTGCTTTGTTTTTGTGCCTGTGACCCAAATTTACAAAGCTTAAATTAGCATTGTTTTTTTATGTGCTCATCCCAGTTCTTTAATAGAGGCCAAACCTTACTGAATTAAATTTTGGGCAACCTGTCATTAATGAACTTTATGTAAAATAACATTGTTTCTAAGCAATAACAATGTACTGGTAATATGATCACCCCATGTCTTTCTTGGGGTGACCCCCTGATGGTGTGCTGCTCCACTGTGTGACACCATCTTGCCTGACTCCTTTTCAAGGGTTGTTTCCTTTTTCCTTCACTTAGCATGCATGACCTGTTATATTAATTCCCTATTTGAAAAAAAACTCTTGACTTCTGCATTATCCATAAGCCCTGGTTCACAACAGTGTGGCTTTGAAATCGCACTGCTTGCTTTGATGAAGGCTTCATAGCTGAAACGCCTCAGCGTATAGCCTGTACCCATGTAACAAATAAATTACTGTATAAACTCGAGTATAAGCCAAGGCACCTAATTTTACTACAAAAAACTGGGAAAACGTATTGACTCGAGTATAAGCCTAGGGTGTCCATCTGCGTGCCTCACTGTGCCCATGCCTCACTGTGCCCATGCCTCACTGTGCCCATGCCTCGACTGATGTTTAACATGGAAGTCTATGGAAGGGGTGCCCAGGTTTGAAAAATCGGTGCTCCCCGGCCGTAGGTCTCCCAGACACAAAACTTTGCACACTTATAGAGGGCTACATGTGTGCCAAGTTTTGGGTCCAGGGGACCTACGGACAGCCGATAAGGGGTCCCTAAAGTCCGGGAGATCAGGCGCAAAAAGGTGACTCGAGTATAAGCCGAGGGGGGCATTTTCAGCACAAAAAAAGGTGCTGAAAAACTTGGCTTATTACTCGAGTATATACGGTACTTTTATTCAAGAGCATCCAAGTTGCCAGCCTTCCTGATTCAAGTATTTCACCTGTGGGGTCTGAATACCCTGGTTGGAGCACCAGATCACAGTACGTGGACTCTTATGTTGACAGTGGAGTTGGGGTAACATTTTGATTTCTTCTTAAAATCGCGATTGGCACGATTTCAAAACCGCCCGATCAGTCCGATTTTATTGTGGCTTGCAACTTCTGTTAAATGAAGTCAATGCAAGTCACAATGAAATTGCAAAAAAAGTCGTGCAGGAACCTTGAGTCGCAATGATTTGAATGGTTCCATTTCTGGCAATGGGGGTGCGACTTGTCATGCGATTTTGAACTGTCAAATTGCATGACAAATCACACTGGTGTGAACCAAGGCTTAAAGGAGACACCACTTCAATCACATTGTGTGGCCATCTAACATCACTGGAAGCCATACAATGCAAGATTACCACAGGTGGGGGTGTGTGGGCCACAGCAAACTCAGCCAGAAGTCGGAGAGGGTACCTGTCAAAACCAGGTACCCCCCGTAAGGTGCCAAATGTGGCAGCGGAGGGGAGGCAAATAAGCAGGGCTTCCCTTTTTGGGTGGAGCTTTGCTTTAACAAGTGAGAGGTAATTCCTGTAGGCTCTGCTTGTGTAGTGTGATCACTGCACGGCCAGAGAGATGTGTCTGCTGACCGCTCACATCCCATACAACAGGTTACACTTGTCAGGGATCTGCGGCAGGTTTCTATTTGGAAAGCTGCCGTATTGCCTCTGTTCATTAGGTGCAGACCTGCTCTAGTTTGTTTCACTGTGAAATAGAAACTGGTGCAGGTGGCACAGACAGGTGCAGGTGGCACTGAAACAAGACAATCTGCTTAGTTAATGTGGCGCACGCCACCCTTGACCGTTTCTGGCGCAGGAGGCTTAGTTTACTCCCCAGAATGTGCTGATAAATAAAGTCTAATAAGACCAGGCATTGCAATTGTGTAGTGCTTCAGCGGAGTGAACCTGTAGCTTTGTCCTGCATGCCAATCTAGATTTGAATATAAATTTTTTAAATGGTGTGACATATTAGTTTTCCTTTCATGATTACTTGTAATTACTAAATGCTGGTCCAGTTGACAGGTGATTTGTTTTTGTTTTTCATTGGCTTTCTGTTTCAGATTCTGTGTCTTATCTCATTAGTTCTTCTGTCATACAAAAAGGCCTGTTTCTTGAACATTGATTACAGGGTAAATGGAGCAATGCACTTGTTTGGTGTTGACTTTCCTAGTAGAAACGATCGTTTTCTGTGCTCCGGCTGAGTATCTCACATCCTGTAGAGCAGCGATGTAACGGATCATTTCCTTTCCTTTTACAAGCAAACTTGTGTTAATTACTTGTACTTTTCTTAAAAGCAATGAAATCTGTGCATACGAAAATGGAAAACTCCACTGTAATCAAAATACATGAACTCGCTGGCTCATTTGGAAAAACTATACAATGTCTTTTGGCCTTGCCTTTCAGATTGCAGCTGCTGCTTTCCTGCGGTTTGAAAACCAGCCTAATTTTACGCATTAACACTAATTTCTAGCCAATTTAGTTTCAGATATAGTGAGAAATGGCTAGAACAGTTTTGTCCCATTCCAGGGACACCCTGACACTTCATACAATGAATGTCCCAGCACACAAGGTGGATGGAAATCTAAACAGGGAACCAGATAGAAAGGAATAGAACCTGTTAGGTTTTATTAGTATTAGTTGCCTTTAATTTAAAGTGATACTAAAGGTTCGCTTTTAATAAAAAAAAGAAATTACACACATCATACTCTCCTCAACTGTGCAGCTCGTTTTGCACAGAGTGGCCCCAAACGCTGTTTTCTGGGGTCCCCCGGTGGCTCTCTCAGCTCCTCCCCGCATCAGATAACCCCCTTTTGGGAAGCGCTCTCCCAAGGGGGTTACCTTGCGGGCGCGCTCTCGTGTCCAGCATTCGGCATCCATAGCCGCCAAATGCAGGACTCGGCCCCACGCCCGTGTCATTGAATTTGATTGACAGCAGCAGGAGCCAATGGCTGCACTGCTTTCAATCTATCCAATCAAGAGCCGAGAACCCCGGGCAAAGATGCAGCGCGTCCTCTGCATGTGACATTCCAGGGCTCAGGTAAATAAAATGGGGGGGGGGGGGCGGTAATTGTCAGATGTTTTCTTTATCGTACACCACGGGACACAGAGCTAGTCATTACATAATGGGTTAAGGGTCACCAGCGGTGATTGGACACTGGCACAACCAATGGAAGACAGTTCCCCTCCATATAACCCCTCCCATCAGGGAAGTACCTCAGTTTTTTCGCCAGTGTCGAAAGGTGTTGGACGCGTTAGGAGGTGCTAAAGGAAAGCTCTACCAAAGAGACCCTCTGGGGGTAAAAGAGCTATGCTTTCGGATCCATCCAAGACGCCTACAAATGAGCTGAATCTGGATGGGATCCGGGCCTCATCCATGAGGCGTCGCCTGTAATGTCTCTCTTCGGAGGACTGGGCTCTAAGATCCAGCACTTTCGCTATTTCGCTATAAAGTCCTGGTAAGAGTCTTGTACAAGGCCCAGGGGAGAGGTATCCTTTAAATAGGAACCCATATCCCTGAAGGTTGGCACACATAGCCCACCGTGAAGGGTGAAGTTTGGTATCTGTCTGAAATCTTTCAGCAGAAAAACCTGCGGCGTGGATAAGGTGAGATTAGAAGGTCCATAACTAGGTTGGGACCTTTTTCAAAAAGTGGATGTCTTCTTTTTTTCCACCACTGGGGGGAGTAAAGAGCTGAATATACTCACCTCACTCTGTTCAGTGTCGGCTTCGGCGAAGTACACTGCTCGTCACCTCCGCTGCTGAGCTTGCTGGGGCACCCCGATCCTCCTTTCGGTGGCCGACCAGACACCTGCAGATGCAGGTAAGTGGGAACAAGGGCTGATGAGAGTCCTCTCTCACTATGGCCACCGCCATAGCGCTAAGGGCCGCGCGCGCGGGAGCGCGCTTTATCGGAGGGGGGGGCGAAGGCGGGCACGTGGCGCGCGCAGGCACAGAAACGGCGCCAAATTTAAAAGACTGTCAGTGTGAGAAGCACTGCAGCAGCAAGCAAGCTCGTTGGTTCTCTTGTTCCTGGCAGAGAAACACAGCAGCTATACAGGGACGTAAGACTCCATGTGGTTGGATTGGGTACTTCCTAGAAGACATCCATGTTATGCATAGTTATGTGTTAAAAGTTGCATACTTAATGTATTTGCTAAACTGAACACGGTAGTATATGCATTTAGGTACCTTGTATTTTGTCTAAACAGTAAGCCTTCCAGGGGAAGTAATACGGACAAAAAGAGATAAGAAAGCACCACCGCCTGAGAGGAGGCTCTAACTGTGCTGACTCGGTACCTTTCTCTCCTGTGTTGCTAAATGCACTTGTTCAGGATGAGCCATTACCTCTGTCAGGTATGGCGGCTTCCCCAGTGAAGCCTGGGCCTGTATATGTCACTGAGGACACTTTATCAGCTGCCCTAAATAATCTGGAGGAAAAAATTGCTACCTTAATCGCTAAGTCCTCTAAAAAGGACAATAAGCGAAGCAGGTCTCTTCCAGTATTGGACCTCCCTTCAGAAGTACCTGAGGGAGGAGGATGAGGAGGAGGAGGCTACATCAGCAGAGGATGAGGAGCCAGATTTTAAGGTCACAGGTACAATGCTATAGCAGTGCATTTAAGTTAACCTCTGCGGAGGTAACGGAATTACCTGTCTCCTCCCTAGGGTCATTAAGATCCCTGCAAGGTGCATGCTCCTTCCCGGTTCATCCGTTACTAGAGGATCTAATATACGCAAACTGGCAACATCCAGATAAGCGTTTCTCACCTCCAAAAAGGTTTAACATTCTTTATCCTATGGGGGAATTTTTTTTTTAAAGAAATGGAGCCTGCCTGCGGTAGTTGCGGCTATTTCTTGTGTAAATAAAAACCTGACATGTCCGGTGGATAATGTACAAGGGTTTAAAAGATCCTTCTGAGAGGAAGTTGAAATCCTCCTTCCTTTTGGCCGGCTCAATTACCCAACCTGCAGTAGCAGCAGTCGGTATGTGTCAGGTCATCAGCCAACAGGTAAAGCAGGGGCTGAAGGAACTGCCTTCAGAGCAGGCTAGAAATTGGGAAAATTTGCCTAAAGCCTTATGCTTCACAGTGGATGCCATGAGAGATTCTATCATACAGGCATCACGCCTTACACTCCAGCTGGTACAGATGCGCAGAGTACTTTGGCTTAAGCATTGGTCAGCGGAGACCCCATGCAAAAAGCTGTTGGCAAGTTCCCGTTCCATGGCGAACGCCTATTTGGGGAAGATTTAGAAAAATAGATACAGAAGATCAAGTGGTAAAACGACTTTTACCTGAGAGAAAGAAAAACAAGAGATCTTGTTTTAAACGCTCTCTCCCCAGCTCCCGGGAAATCTGACTCCAACCAGTGGCGGCGGCCTGTTTTAGCCGCCCACAAAAGCCAAGGGGCAAGCTCAGAAGAACAAGAAGCCGTGGGGTGCAAGAGCTAATAAGCAAGCCCCCAAAGCCTCTCAGTGAAGGGGCGCCCCCGCTCGGCCGAGTGGGAGGAAGGCTTTGTCATTTCTGAGCAACTTGGTGGTCAGAAATCCAGGACAATTGGGTAGTATCCACAATATCCTCAGGGTACAAACTGGAATTTCGAGAGATCCCATCTTCTCAATTCCGAGGTTCAAGACTCTCCAAGGATCCACAAAAAAGAGAATCCTTCTTCAAAGGTTTGAATCACTTAATGGCTCAAGGGGTAGTTACAGACGTACCCCAAAAAGAGCGAGGTTCAGGTTTTTACTCAAACCTCTTTGTGATTCCAAAGCCAAATGGAGATGTCAGACCCATCCTGGATCTAAAATCCCTAAATCGGTTCCTGAACGATCGCCATTTTCGAATGGAAACGATCCGATCCGTGGCCGCCACTTTAAAGGGCGGAAAATTCATGGCGCCCATAGATATCAAGGACGCACATTTACACATACCCATCCTCCCCGCTCACCAAAGATTCCTAAGGTTTGCGGTAGAAGATCGCCACTTTCAATTGGTGGCTCTGCCGTTTGGTGTAGCCACCGCGCCTATAGTATTCACAAAGGTGCTAGCTCCTCTGTTAGCAAACCTAAGAACACGGGGCATTGCGGTAACAGCCTATCTGGACGATCTACTAGTAATAGATCAGTCAAAGGAGGGATTGGGTCACGCTGTACACACTACAGTAGGATACCTGGAGCATTTAGGATGGATTATAAATTTACAAAAATCCTCTCTCCAGGCCCAAAGAAGGATAGTGTACCTGGGCATGATCATAGATACAGCCCAAAACGGGGTATACCTGCCAGAACCGAAGATACAGTCTCTGAAAGACCTGATCCACAAGGTCAAAGCAAACAAGAGGCCGTCTATTCGCCTTTGCATGAGACTATTGGGAAAGATGGTAGCCTCCTTCGAGGCGGTCCCTTACGCCCAGTTTCATTCGAGACTACTTCAAGGCAATATTTAGCTTCCTGGAACAGGAAGAGCCAAGCTCTGGATATACCCATGCGCCTGTCCTCACAAGTACGCCACAGCTTCGATTGGTGGCTAGAAGCCAGGAATTTACGGAAGGGAAAGTCCTTCCTCCCAGTGGCCTGGAAGGTGGTATCTAGGGATGCCAGCCTATCGGGCTGGGGTGCAGTATTCGAGGAGGCTTCTACCCAGGGAACCTGGGCCAAGACTCAGGGGATCCTGCCCATCAATGTGCTAGAGATCCGGGCGGTATATCTAGCCCTCAAAACCTGGACATACAGGTTACAGGGCTACCCAGTTCGGGTTCAATCCGACAATGCTACTGCAGTAGCTTACATCAATCACCAAGGAGGCACCCGCAGTCGGGCAGCCCAAAGAGAGGTGAACCGGATCCTGGCATGGGCAGAAGAGCATGTACCTTGCCTTTCTGCAATCTTCATTCCAGGGATAGAAAATTGGCAAGCAGACTACCTGAGTCGTCAGCAGCTGCTACCAGGAGAGTGGTCTCTTCACCCCGAGATCTTTCAGGCCATATGTCTGAGATGGGGAAACCCAGATGTAGACCTGCTAGCTGCCAGGTTCAACAAGAAATTGGACAACTTTGTGTCCAGAACGAGAGATCCTCTAGCCTACGGGACAGACGCTCTAATAATACAGACGCTCTAATAACTCCATGGAATCAGTTCTCACTGATCTATGCATTCCCTCCGATCCCTCTTCTACAAAGACTGCTTCGCAGGATCAAGGAGGAGGGAATACCAGTAATCCTAGTGGCCCCAAACTGGCCCAGGAGGCCTTGGTACGCCGAGATTGTAAAAATGGCGATAGGAAGGCCCTGGAAGTTTCCACTTCGACACGACCTGCTGTCACAGGGTCCAGTATTCCACCCTTCCTTACAAAGGCTAAAGTTGACGGCCTGGCTGCTGAGACCCACATTTTTAAAAAGAGAGGGGTCTCTGGTCCGGCTCTTTCTACGCTCATTAATGCTAGAAAGCCAGCCTCCAGACTCATCTATCAGAGAGTCTGGAGAGCATACGTTTCCTGGTGTGAATCCAGATGTTGGAATCCTCAGAAGTATGAAATAAGTAGGATTCTTGCTTTTTGCCAGTTAGGAGTGGATATGAATTTAGCCCTTAGCACCATCAAAGGGCAAATATCGGCTCTATCAGTCTTCTTTCAGAGACCATTGGCATCTCACTCCCTAGTTCGGACATTCATTAAGGGGGTACTGAGGATAAATCCTCCAGTTAGGACTCCCTTGTGTCCATGGGATTTGAATTTGGTATTGTCAGTGTTGCAAAAGCAACCTTTTGAACCTATTCGCCATATTCCTTTAATTATATTAAGTAGGAAGTTGGCCTTTCTGATTGCTATAGCTTCTGCTAGGAGAGTATCAGAGCTAGCAGCTCTTTCTTGTAAAGAGCCTTATCTAATTTGTCACAAGGACAAAATCGTACTACGACCCCATCCGGCTTTTCTACCTAAGGTGGTGTCGGCTTTTCACTTGAATCAAGACATTGTTCTGCCTTCCTTTTTTCCAAACCCGCGGACGGCGGGGGAAAAATTATTACACTCTCTAGATCCAGTGAGAGCGGTAAAGGTGTATCTGCAAGCAACCGCTCAGATACGTAAAACAGATGTTTTGTTTATTTTACCAGATGGGCCCAAGAAGGGCCAAGCGGTATCAAAATCCACCATTTCCAGGTGGATTAGACAAGTAATTATTCAAGCTTATGGTTTAAAGAACAGGACTCCTCCTTTTCCTGTTAAGGCGCACTCTACCAGGGCGATAGGTGCTTCATGGGCAGTGCACCACCAGGCTTCGATGGCTCAGATCTGTAAAGCTGCAACTTGGTCTTCAGTCCATACATTTTCCAAATTCTATCAAATAGATGTGAAAGGACATGAGGATTCCGCCTTTGGGCGAAGTGTGCTGCAGGCAGCAGTATAGGGCTTCTGGTCCGCAAGCGGCCTGTTTTGATCTGTGTCTCCCCCCCTTCATATGAGCATTGCTCTGGGACGTCCCATTATGTAATGACTAGCTCTGTGTCCCGTGGTGTACGATAAAGAAAATAGGATTTTTATAACAGCTTACCTGTAAAATCCTTTTCTTGGAGTACACCACGGGACACAGAGGTCCCCCCCTTCTTATGGGAACCTTACTGCTTTGCTACAAAACTGAGGTACTTCCCTGATGGGAGGGGTTATATGGAGGGGAACTGTCTTCCATTGGTTGTGCCAGTGTCCAATCACCGCTGGTGACCCTTAACCCATTATGTAATGACTAGCTCTGTGTCCCGTGGTGTACTCCAAGAAAAGGATTTTACAGGTAAGCTGTTATAAAAATCCTATTTTTTCACCTTAATGCATAGGATGCATTAAGGTGAAAAAAACAGGAGGGTTTACAACCCCTTTAAAGAAAAGGTAAACCCAACATTTAAAATTCCTAATATGTGGCTGCTGTACCATGTACTTGTATGAGAAATCTTCTGTTCTCTTTGTATTTCATCCTTTGTGTGAAATCCCTGGTGCTCCTACCAGTCCCTCTGCTTTCCTATTAAAAAATTACCACACTAGGCAGCAGAGCACAGCATGGTAAGTTCTCTAGCTGTTCATTCACTGGAAAGTTCAGTGTACTGCTGTTTCTCCTCCTCCAGCTCTTATGCAGTTGAATAAAAAAAAAAAAAAGAGGGGGGGAAAGGTATTTATAATAATTTTTTTTTGTATCTATACACAAATGTTTTCCTTTTCATTTCTATTTTAACGTGATTTGGTTGTTTTACATGGTAAAGGTTTACAATCACTTTAAATATCCATTCAGACATGGAGCCGCAGCCTGGCTCCACCCCCTTTATCTTCCCATTGGCTGACTGACTTTGACTGACAGCAGCGGGAGCCAATGGTTCAGCCAATGAAGAGGGGAGTCCCAGGCAGCTGAGACACTCCTGCAACGTCTCTGGATCTAGATGGGGCTCAGGCAAGTATTGGGGGGGCTCCTGTGCACTGAAGGCTTTTTATCTTAATGCAGAGAATGTATTAAAATAAAAAAAACCTTCTGCTATTACAACCACTTAAACCACTTTTATTGTTTTTTTTATTGTTTTTACTGGTAATGGTGGCGAGCTGCGATTTTTAGAGGGACTGCGACATTGCGGCGGACAAATCTGAGCCAAAATTACACTTTTTGGGGGCCAGTGACATTATTACATTGATCAGTGGTATAAAAATGCACTGATGAATGTATAAATGACACTGGCGGTGAAGGGGTTAACACTAGGGAGCGATCAAGGGGTTAAATGTGTTCCCTGGGTTGTGTTCTGTAGGGGGGGTGGGCTGCCTGGGACATGACAGAGATCACTGTTCCCGATCACTGGGAACAGCAGATGTCCCCTGTCAGAACGGGATTCGCATTCTTTACAATGGCAGATCACCGTTCTGCCTCTGTATACAGCGATCGCGGGTGGCCGGCGGACATCTAGGTGGGCGCTCTCCTGCGGCAAGCGTGTCTGTGATCTCACTGGCAGGGACCGACGTACAGGTTAAAGTATTACTAAACCCAGGGCCCTGCATTCACTATATCTGGTCTCCCACAGTACAAAACATGGAAATGCAATTATTTTAGTAAATATAAAACTGCTAAATACTTTTTCTCATCAGCAGTATATAGCAGTCTTGTGACGTCTATCAGTTTCTGGTTAAAGAGCGTAGGAGGAGTTTTCATTCTACCCTGACTGTCCTATCAGGTTGCATGGCCCCTGACCTTCTGGACAGTGCTGATTGGCCCTGTGCTGATCATGTGCAACCTCCCAAAAAAACTCTCTAGCAAGACGCACCAAACTGAGCATGTGTGGAGTGACTCCAAAGGCTAGGTCTTTATCAGGTGGTTGATTTGGGACTGTGGAAGAAGGGGAGGATCAGAGAAGACCGGATCAAACGGCCTTTTTACACAATGCAGAGGAGTATAACCAGCATTCTTTACTGCATATACAGACTGATTTTACTGTTGTGGGTTTAGCTACACTTTAAATAAAGCTTGCTGTGACTGATTCAGTAGCTGCAGTACTTTCTAAACCACCAATTTGGAGCAGATATTCAGGGTTCTGACTTCATGCTGACATTCCTGATCTGCGAGCTTGTTCATGATCAAATCATCGCACACTGAAGCCAGAGACAACCTGGCAACTAGCTTTTTTACATGAAGTCGGCAATGAAAGCCTCTTTAGTTGTGTCAGTACAGGATTCTTATGAGAAAAGGGAGGACAATTTAAAATGTGTCTCTTATCCAGGTCACAACTTGTTTGCACTTGACTTATGCAAGAGGTAGGCAGGTTCTTAGTTGACTTCGGTATATGGTATGTTCATATGTATTTTGGCATTCACAGTGAAATTCATAAATGGTGTCTATGACACTCTTTAGGCTATAATCACACTGGTCATTTTGATTCCTGCTGTGGCTAGGTGCGACCTACAATGAAAGGTCGCACCGGTGGCCACAGGTATTCGCTGCTGTCCGCACAACCAGCGATTTACCTGTGTACCTTTAACCACTTCAGCCTCGGAAGATTTTACCCCCTTCCTGACCAGAGCACTTTTTACAATTTGGCACTGCGTCGCTTTAACCAATTAAGGACCCCCTCCAGTAGACATACGTTGGCAGAATGGCGCGTACAGGCACATCAAAGTACCTGTACGTCGCCTTTAACTGCCCGACGTGGGGGTCGCGTGCGCCCCCTGCGGGGTGCTCGCAACCCTGCCACCTTCCCCTTGAGTCGGACCGCAGGTCCCGCGGACTCGATCGCCGCGGAGAATCTCCGCAATCGTCTCATGGAGGGATGGAACGGGGGAGATGTTAGTATAAACACGGAAACATGAAAATCATATCCACCCAGAGTGGTACTGGGGATACAATGTAATAAAAAATTGCCACGTCCCGAGATTGTAGATTAAATAAAAATAGGATAAAAAGATGGACTTTATGGGCACGACAAATTGATATAAAATTACTCAAGTTTTATTAAAAATTAACAAAAGAAAGGATAACAAAACATACAAATAAAATGAATGTTATATAGAACTATTCATCAACCTAATGTTGACACACTTATACACATCACCCAATAGCCAAAATTCAATGAGAAGTTAGAATTTATACTGGGTAGAATGACATCAAGGTCAATTCTTTCAGTATATTGGATACCAGTATTGGCTGGTGGCATTGATTGGTGGTGTGTCGTCAGAAATTCATTCCTAAACCCGACATGTTGCGCGACACAAGTCGCTTCTTCAGGAGTTTTTTGAATGTATGGGTTAAAAGGTTTTTCAAGTCAAAACGGAGGTTTATAGATGGTCAGGATGGCAATAGTAGTAGTAGAATAATGCCTCTGGGTATCTTGAAAAAACTTGTAATAGATGTTAGTGGGAGTGCCTCCGTTTAGTAGGTAGCAGCCCTCGGTAGTCAGGGATTATCTGCACTTAGATAATGTGCAGATAATCCCTGACTACCGAGGGCTGCTACCTACTAAACGGAGGCACTCCCACTAACATCTATTACAAGTTTTTTCAAGATACCCAGAGGCATTATTCTACTACTACTATTGCCATCCTGACCATCTATAAACCTCCGTTTTTACTTGAAAAACCTTTTAACCCATACATTCAAAAAACTCCTGAAGACGCGACTTGTGTCGCGCAACATGTCGGGTTTAGGAATGAATTTCTGACGACACACCACCAATCAATGCCACCAGCCAATACTGGTATCCAATATACTGAAAGAATTGACCTTGATGTCATTCTACCCAGTATAAATTCTAACTTCTCATTGAATTTTGGCTATTGGGTGATGTGTATAAGTGTGTCAACATTAGGTTGATGAATAGTTCTATATAACATTCATTTTATTTGTATGTTTTGTTATCCTTTCTTTTGTTAATTTTTAATAAAACTTGAGTAATTTTATATCAATTTGTCGTGCCCATAAAGTCCATCTTTTTATCCTATTTTTAGTTAGTATAAACACAACATCTCCCCGATCGCCTACTGACACTGTCACTGATTTCCGCTCTGTGTAATCATAGCGGAGATCAGTGACGTGTCACTCATAGCCACGCCCCCCTAACAGTAATCACTCCCTTAGACACACTTAACCCCGTCAGTGCCCCTAGTGGTTAACCCCTTCACTGCCAGTGTCATTTTTACAGTAACAGTGCCTTTTTATAGCACTGATAGCTGTAAAAATGACAATGGTCCTAAAAATGTGTCAAATGTGTAAAAAGTGTCCAATGTGTCCGCCATAATGTCGCAGTCATGAAAAAAATCACTGATCGCCGCCATTACTAGTTCAAAAAATATTTTTTTAATAAAAATGCTATAAAACTATCCCCTATTTTGTAAACGCTATAACTTTTGCGCAAACCAATGAATAAACGGCAATTGCGATTTTTTTTTTTTTTTTACCCAAAATATGTAGAAGAATACGTATTGGCTTAGGCTCCATGTACACAGAAGCTGATAAACTGCAGTTAATGGGCGTTTTGGCGTTTTTTTTAAAAGCCCATTAACTGCACTCTATGTTAGCCTATGTGTTCATGTACACATAACGTTTTTTAGCTTTAATGAGCAGTGGAGTTAATGGGCTTTTTTCTGAACGCAGGAAATTTGCGTTCAAAGTGCCGTTTTTCGGCAGAAAAAAACGCAAAACGCCGAAAAACACTCATAAACGCTCAAAAACGCTGGCCGCGAGCGTTTTTTAGTCCATTGAAAAAAATATTTTCTTTTTTTTTTTTTTTTTTTTTTTTTTTTTTAAAACCTAAAAAAAGCTACACTGAAAAACGCTAATAAAAGCTAGTAAAAAAACGCTGATAAAAGCTAGCTTTTTCTGCTGCTTTAAAAACGGCCGTTTTTGAGCTTCTGTGTACATGGAGCCTTAAACTGAGGAAAACATTTTTTTTATATATTTTTGGGGGATATTTATTATACCAAAAAGTAAAAAATATTGAATTTTTTTTCAAAACTGTCGCTCTATTTTTGTTTATAGCGCAAAAAATAAAAACCGCAGAGGTGATCAAATACCACCAAAAGAAAGCTCTATTTGTGGGGAAAGAAGGACGTCAATTTTGTTTGGGAGCCACGTCGCACGCCCGCGCAATTGTCAGTTAAAGCGATGCAGTGCCGAATCGCAAAAAGGGCCTGGTCATTAACTAGCCAAAATGGTCCGGGGCTTAAGTGGTTAACGAACAATTGCGCGGTTGTTCGATGCTGTACCCAAACAAAATTGACGTCCTTTTTTTCCCACAAATAGAGCTTTATTTTGGTGGTATTTGATTACCTCTGTGGTTTTTATTTTTTGCGCTATAAACAAAAAAAGAGCGACAATTTTGAAAAGAATACAATATTTTTTTTACTTTTTGCTATAATAAATATCCCCCAATTTAAAAAAAAAATAGAAAATTTCTTCATCGGTTTAGGCCAACATATATTCTACATATTTTTGGTAAACAAAATCGCAATAAGCGCAAAAGTTATAGTGTCTACAAACTATGGGAAAGATTTATGGCATTTTTTATTTTATTTACTAGTAATGGCAGTGATCTGCGATTTTTAGTGGTATTGCGACGGACAGATAGGAGACTTTTGACAAATTTTTGGGACCATTGGCATTTATACAGCAATCAGTGCTATAAAATGCACTGATTACCCTGTAAATGTCACTGGCAGGGAAGGGGTTAACACTAGGGGGCGTTCAAGGGGTAAATTGTGTGTTCCCTCAATGTGTTCTAACTGTGGGGGGATAGGATTGACTAGGAGAGGAGACATATATATCGTTTTTCCTACTTAGTAGGAACAAACTATATGGCTCCCCTTCCCTGATAGCACAGGGATTTGTGTGTTTACACACACAAATCCCCATGCTTGCGCTCGTGCACGTGGCCACGCGCATCGGGTCCCCCGCCGTGCAGCGGGCACACGCGCCCTCTGGTGGCCGCTAAAGGAATGGACGTACCCATTTGGGATTTCACCCAGGGGAGCCATTCTGCCGCAGTATATCTGCGTGAGCCAGTCCGGAAAGAAAAGAAAGCATCACACATTAATAGAGCAAGTCTGCTTTACAAATATGTATTGGGCTTTGCTTGCTTTGGAACTTCAAAGCAAAGAGAGTGGCAGGGCCACTGTTAGAAATCATGGGGCCCCATACAGCCTTCCCCCAACCCCCCAGGGTGCAGCGGAACAGCGCCTTTGACTTTATCTACCTACGCCCCACAAATTAAGAAAAAGGTCCCTCTTCTGCTCCCACCTCCTGGGCCCCACTGACCTGATGGGGCCAAGGGAAATGTAATGTAAGCTCTGGTAAGCAAGTAGGAGCGGGGTTTGGTCTAGTAAAATCCATTTAGGCAGAAATTAACAATAAAGCTGCCCCCGGCCCTACATGTTTAGCTGATGGGGCCAGGGCCCAGTACAACATTACCGGTTGTACTGCCTTACCAGCAGCCCTGGAGAGTGCTAATCATAATCATTAGTGATGGGCCATGGCATGGTTAGATCGAACCCACCAGGAAGCCACCACTGCACACCGCCAATCATAGGCAGTGAGGCGTTTCCCGACCGGCAGCTGCACCTACACACGCTGCCTATGATTGACAGTGTGCAGTTCCACACTGGTGGGTTTGATCCAAACACGCCTAAGCCAATTCCTAATAACGATGAATGAAGGGAAAACAAAAAGCCAGGAGGCGATCTCAGTCAAGCGACCAGCTTTTCCTCCAATATACTGTAGGAGTTATCTTTGCAGCAGTAAGATCTCAGGGGGACAGCACAGGCTCTCTATACTGCAGTCTGTACACCGTGGTCTGAATTTATGAATGGGACAGAACATGCAGGTTTCAGTGTGGAGTAACATTGATGTGTCCACTATAAAAACCCCTTAGGGCCCTTACAGAAGTATGGCAGGGGTGCCGTAAAATAGGCTACATGGTTTTGCTTCCCTCCTGACCTGTAACGATACAGCTGGACAGGGCTGTGCATAGGCCATAGCCACAGCATTTTCTAACTCGGGTTGCAGCGTTTGATGGATGCTAATTTCCTTTTTTTAATGTATTGTATTGATGTGCAGGATTTTTGTTCCATGCATGGCTGTGTGCTGTGATGTGTTGCATTTAAATGCAGCATGCTTAATTTTCACAATGCAACGTATGAACTGAACCTATTGGAAACCTTGGATTATGGATGGTTATTGCATTTGGACCAGTGTTGAGCAACGCCACCCAATTCATATGTTGTGAATGGGCTCTGAATGAATTGGTTAATTAAATAGGAGCCTGTGCTGAATGCAAGATAAGACATCTATGTTTTGCATGGAACAGGTCAGGTTGACCCGTGCACAGGTGATAAAAAGTCACAAATACACCTACGCTCCTGAAAGATCATTGTACTGATACATGGGTGAAGGACGACGTTACTGGTGTAATCTGTCGCACTGCAAACCTTGTCTCATCAGGGCTACCAGGCTTGAATTAAATATAAAATAAAATACGGGTCTTGATTAATCTAATGCGTATCAAAAGAAAAAGAAAACACACCCATTTTTATTTCATCTATAAAGCCTGGTACACACGATGAGAATATCAGACAAATTATCATTACTCTTTCGTCCATGGACCGACACAGCTTCTCTATTGACAAAGTGGGTATTATCCGTTAATTAGGAGTGACTAGGCAGAAAAACTTGTAAAAAGTGTTGCATCACACCTTCTACAGTACCGCCCAGGGGGCGGACCCTCTGGGTATACCCTCTCAGTCTGCACATCGCAGATCAGTTTTTTTCTGTCTAGCAAGGAGTAGGACATGGCTCCCTTCGGGCCCATTGGTCCGGGGAAAAAAGATATATATATATATATATATTTTTTTTTTTTTTGCTACATTTGTTGTTTCCTGCGATCTTCGATCAACTGCCGACTGGGTGACAGGCTGGATCCTCGATCCTTGTAGTCTCCCCAGTTTCGGCCATCGAGCGTGTGCCGACCCTAGCTACGCGCTGGGTTTTCCACGAGATGCCCGTCGCTCCACGGGTGGCCGGTGAGCCTACGCTCCAGGGCCTGCATCGGACCGCTCAGCTTCGGCTGACCTAACGGCCGAGTCGCAGCAGCCTGTCCGGTGAGCGTCATGCTCCAGGGCATACATATGATCGTCCCTTCTGGGTCCAATCACAGCATGCCTGGCCAACAGTCACCTTCCGTGCGCGGACGATGATCTGTTTGGAATGTCTTCCAGCAGAATACATGCAGGATAGGTAAGTAACTCCCCTGCCTCGGCTGGGTGATTTAGCTGGACATTCCTGGAGAGATCAAGTAAGTGGTTGTGGCCCCTTTCTTCCCTCTCTCCCTGCCTTTCCCTCCTCCCTGGGCTTCTAGCTAAAGGTTGCTGGGTGCTGGGGGTCACCTAGGGGGTCCCACTGGAGCGGGGCTGGCTGTAACTAACATTTAAAAGAAATGTCATTTTTGCTTACCTGTGTTTCTGTGTCTCCATGCTGTCGGCGGCCATTTTGAGGTGGTCCATGCCAAGTTTGGCCTCTTGTAACTGCCTGGCGGCCATCTTCCTGTGGTTCGGCCACACCCACTGGCCCCTATCAGGTGATCGGCGGCCATGTTTGTCCACCCTGTATGCAGATATTGTCGTTCGGCGGCCATCTTTTTGTGGGCTATGGCTGCCTGACCTCTATCTTCTGTCGGCGGCCATTTTCTTAGAGCCCACATTATCTTCCATACAGACGTTTTTGGCAACCATTTTGCGAGAGCCTCCGGCCTCTAGGGTGCATTACACTGGTGCGAAAATTCACACAGGAAGTGCTGATAAAAGAAGCAGACTGACACAGCAGCAAGGGGACAGCATCACAGGCGCAGCATAGCAGTACCTATCCAGGGTGGTGAGTCCTCTGGGTAACCCAGCATCTCTGCAGCGCAGGAGGGTGGCCTATTGATATCTTGCCTGGAGCCCTGTGAGTGTCAGCGTGTGGTCAGCATGGCATCTGAGCCAGATGTCTTCTCCCCTGAAACACCAGATTTAGCAGCTGGTGTCCCTGAGGTGTCTATGGACGCTATGTCGGCAATCCTAGAGGCGTTTGCTGCCAGGGTGGAAGCAGCACACGGGAATACAGGGGGTAATAAACGCCCCCGTCCCCTGAAATCTTCTGGGGATATTTCTGATGCAGAACCAGGTCCAGCTACGGCTCATGGCCCAGATTCTGATGCATCAGAGACTGCAGACCGTGACCGATCGGACAGTGAGGAGGACTCCAAGTCCAGGTCAGTACGCGAGACGGCTTTGGTATCTGACCTTATTACTGCAGTGCGGGATACGCTAAAGTTGGAAAGGACTGAAGAAGTAGCAGATACTCCAGTCCCCTTTGGGTTTCGTAAACCTGCCCGCACTGCTAAGGTGTTCCCTTGTGTGTCTTATTTTGACAAACTCTTATACAAGGAATGGGAGAACCCACTGAGGGTCTTTACAGCCCCAAAGAGGTTTGCAGTACGGTACCCCTTTGAGGAGAGTTTTCTGAAGATATGGACCTCTCCCCCTATAGTGGACCCTTCGGTGTCCAGACTTAATAGAGCCACCACTATTCCAGTAGAACGGGCTCCTGTTTTCAAGGACCCTGTGGATAAGAAGGCTGAAGCACTCGCTCGCTACCTATACTCAGTGGTAGGCTCGGCAGTACGCCCGGCATTGGCGGGGGCCCTAGTGTCTCAGACACTTACTGAATGGGCAAAATTGCTACTCCAGGGGTTAAAGGAGTGAGATGCTCCTCCTAATGAGATAACTTTGGCCGACCAGTTGGTCCAGGGCCTTAAGTTTGTCTGCGAGTCAGACATGGATACTATTCCCCTGCTGTCAAGAGCTTTGGTTTATGCAGTAGCAATACGCCGCCTGATCTGGCTAAAGGGCTGGTCTGCGGACCAGACTTCCAAGAAAGCCCTATTGGATCTGCCTTTTAAGGGCGACAGACTTTTTGGGGCTTCTCTGGATGACATCATCAAGGATGCCACAGGAGGTAAAAGCACTTTGCTTCCCCAAACTAGCAAGGGTAGGGGACCACGCCAAGGGCAAGGGCCCTCCTTTACTGCACGTAAGCGGTTTTTTCACCCCCTTAAGGCGACAGGGAAAAGACCCCAGGCCGATAAAGCGCCTGCCCAAGGACAAAAGCGTCCTTGGTCCCGCAGACCCAACAAGCCTGCGGACAAATCTGCGTCCACATGAAGGTCCGCCCCCACCCAGCTCTCGGGTGGGGGGACGTCTTCGCAAATTCGCGACTCAGTGGACTGCTCTAGTCTCCGACAGGTGGGTTTGCGAAGTAATCTCCTCAGGCTACAAGATAGAATTTCTCTCTTGTCCACCAGACA
Source organism: Rana muscosa (assembly GCA_029206835.1). NCBI lineage: Eukaryota > Metazoa > Chordata > Amphibia > Anura > Ranidae > Rana > Rana muscosa. Next base: position 99,471,762 of record CM055120.1, read on the forward strand.
GATTCATCACCTCCAATCTCCAGCTACTACCGACCCGTCGGGAGGCCCTGTATGGGGCGGTCCAGGGTCTACTGGAATGCGGGGTAGTTATTCCAGTTCCAGAACAGGAACGGGGTCAGGGTTTTTACTCAAATCTGTTCATTGTGCCAAAGAAGGAGGGGGTTCGTCCAATCTTGGATCTCAGAGCCCTCAATTGCTTTGTGAAGGTACAAAGATTTCGGATGGAGTCGGTTCGATCCGTAGTCACGGCTCTCCATCCGGGGGACTTTCTGGCCTCCTTGGACATCAAGGACACATAGAGGTTTCTGCGATTTGCTATCGGGAAGAACCACTACCAGTTTGTGGCCCTCCCGTTTGGCCTTGCCTCAGCACCCAGGACGTTCACCAAGGTGCTCGCTCCGATTCTGGCACTTCTAAGACAGCGGGGTATCGCTATCACAGGTTACTTGGATGACCTTCTGCTGAAGGCCCCTTCAAGCTCAGAATTAGAGGTAAGCGTGTCCATTACCTGTCAGACGCTTCGAGACTGTGGTTGGATACTAAACACGCAAAAGTCAGTATTGGTGCCCACTCAACGCCTAGTGTACCTGGGGTTGATTCTGGATTCCTCAGAGGCAAAGGTATTCCTCCCTGTGGAGAAGTTGCAGACCCTCCGGGCTGCAGTACGGCAGCTGACTTCCAGGAATTGGTCGTCACTCCGTTTTTGCATGCGAGTGTTGGACCTCATGGTAGCCTCCTTCGAGGCGGTCCTATATGCTCAATACCACACTCGAGTGTTACAGAAGGAAGTTCTGTCCAGATGGAACAGATGCCCTTCATCTCTGGATTATCAAATCCGAGTGAGCCACCTAGTCAGGAGATCCCTGGTATGGTGGCTGACAGCACCGGCTCTAATGGCCGGGAAGTCATTTCTTCCGGTTTACTGGATAGTGATCACGACGGACGCCAGCCTTACAGGTTGGGGCGGAAGTCTGGGGTGTCCAGTCGGCGCAAGGTCGCTGGACCCCAGAGGAAGCCCTCCTGCCGATCAATGTCCTGGAGTTCCGGGCGATCAAGCTGTGCCTCTTCAAATGGTCTCAGAGACTGCAAGGGCGTCCAGTCAGGATCCAGTCAGACAACGCCACAGCAGTGGCATATGTCAATCATCAAGGAGGAACAAGAAGCTCAGCTGCAGCATCGGAGATCGCTCGCATCCTGAAGTGGGCAGAGAGGAGCGTACCGGCACTGTCGGCCGTGTACATTCCGGGTGTGGAAAACTGGCAGGCGGACTACCTGAGCCGCCAGATGCTGGACCAGGGAGAATGGTCCTTACACCCGGAGGTGTTCCAACTCCTCTGCCAAAGATGGGGCACACCAGACGTAGATCTTCTGGCTTCCCGACTCAATCGGAAGGTATTGAGATTTGTGGCCCGGTCAAGAGACCCATGGGCAGACGCAACGGACGCGTTGGTAGCATCGTGGGGTCAGTATCGGCTAATCTATGCCTTCCCTCCCTTAAGGCTTCTTCCTCTTCTGCTCCGCAGAGTGGAGGCAGAGGGAATTCCAATGATCCTAATCACTCCAGATTGGCCTCAGCGTCCTTGGTACGCCGATCTAGTACGTCTGGTAGCAGACGTCCCCTGGCGCCTACCACTACGGAAGGACCTGCTATCGCAAGGTCCCATATTCCATCCTGCTTTACAGTCATTGGCTTTAACGGCATGGCTGTTGAGAACCAGGTACTGAGAGATCGGGGCCTGTCAGACTCAGTAATCTCTACTATGAGAAGTGCTCGGAAACCGTCCTCTAGGAAGGTCTATCACCGCACTTGGAGGGCCTACATCTCCATGTGTGAGGAAATGAAATGGCATCCGCGTACTTATTTGGTTTCCAGAATCCTGCTGTTTTTACAGCATGGGGTAGACCAAAGGCTTGCCCTAAGTACGATTAAGGGACAGATATCTGCCCTGGCTGTCTTTTTTTCAGCGACCCCTGGCGACTCACTCTCTCGTGAGTACATTTGTGCAGGGGGTTCGACATGTGGCCCCTCCGGTCCGCCCCCCGTTACCTCCGTGGGACTTGAACCTGGTCCTCTCGGTGCTTCAGAAGGCACCGTTTGAGAATATTAGAGATATTCCCCTGTTGACACTTTCTCAGAAGGTGGTCTTTTTGGTGGCTGTTACGTCAGTTAGACGAGTCTCTGAGCTGGCAGCCCTGTCCTGCAAGGCTCCCTATTTGATTTTCCACAAGGATAAGGTGGTGCTGCGGCCGCAACCTTCCTTTCTTCTGAAAGTCGTTTCGGCTTTTCATCTCAACGAAGACATTGTACTTCCATCCTTGTGTCCTCAGCCGTCGAATCCTAAGGAGTCGGCGTTGCATTCCTTGGACGTTGTCCGAGCTTTGAGAGTATACATATCTGCTACTTCCCTGTTCCGGAAGTCAGACTCACTGTTTGTTTCGGTGGCTGGTCCCAAGAAGGGCCAAGCAGTCTCATCGGCCACCATCTCTAGGTGGATCCGACAGATAGTAATCCAGGCTTACGCCTTAAAGGGTCAGGCGCCCCCCTTTCCTGTCACGGTGCATTCGACCAGGGCAATAGGTGCCTCTTGGGCTTTCCGACATCAAGCGTCTGTTTCCCAACTATGTAAAGCGGCGACTTGGTCGTCCGCTCACACTTTCACAAAATTCTACAAAGTTGATGTAGGTGCATCTTCGGATGCCTCTTTCGGCCGCAAGGTTTTGCAGGCGGCTGTTTAGAGTTGCAACTCCTCCGTTGGAGGAGTGCTGTTTTGTGTTTTGGGGTGAAGTTTGTTTTTATGCTGTTACCACCCCTCGTTTTTTCTCTGACACTGCTTTGGGACGTCCCACTTTGTCAATAGAGAAGCTGTGTCGGTCCATGGACGAAAGAGTAAATAGGATTTTTTACTCACCGTAAAATCCTTTTCTCTGAGTCCATGGACCGACACAGCACCCACCCCTCCTTTTAAGTTTGTACTGCTTTTTGACGAACTGATCTGCGATGTGCAGACTGAGAGGGTATACCCAGAGGGTCCGCCCCCTGGGCGGTACTGTAGAAGGTGTGATGCAACACTTTTTACAAGTTTTTCTGCCTAGTCACTCCTAATTAACGGATAATACCCACTTTGTCAATAGAGAAGCTGTGTCGGTCCATGGACTCAGAAAAAAGGATTTTACGGTGAGTAAAAAATCCTATTTTTTTCTTTTTTTGTTGCATGCTAGTCTCTAGAAAGAGGTTACTCAAATTCTTGCAAAATAGAATACCACTTCGGAAGTGATGTAATGTATTGTAATGTATTCTTTCGTTTCCGAGCATGTGTGGTCTCTTCCTATTTTTTTCGAATGAAAACTCTCCTGATTAAATTAAATCCTACGTTCTGGTATTGTAGGAGATTTTTTTTTTTGTGTTTGTCCCTTTGGATAAATTCGGATGAACTGTCATGACCGGCTCTTAAAAGCTGTGTACCATAGCTCCAAACTGTCCCTGATTTTGAGGGACTGTCCCTGATTTGGAGCAATGTCCCTCTGTCCTCCTCATTTGTCCCTCATTTTGGTCTGATCTATATAGTTGTATATAAAATGCACTTTTTATCTTTCAAAAGGTGTTTCCCAGCGCTAAACCTTTCATCCAAATTCTAAATTGCTGCATTTGTAAATTCCAAAAGCCAATATAAAGGAATAGTAGTGGTAAAAAAAGTCCTTGTGGATTTAATTAACCTTTTTTTTTTTTTTTTTGGCTAATTCACCTTTAAGAGGGTGTGTCAGGGGGCATGTCCTATGCCTACATACGTTTGCAAGTAGGTGTCCCTCATTCCGATCTCAAAATGTTGGGAGGTATTGTGTACTAACGATCAAATGATCGTTTGATCGCCGGCGCTGTTGATGTCTACTCTACACGTCAGCCCTGTGCAGCGACCAATAGGTCCCGTGTAAGCTGGATGGATGTAAATATTAGCATAAATGTTTACATGTGCACAACGTCAAGTACACGATCTTTACGCAGGACTCCGCAAACAAGTTCTTCTGTTTTTCGCTCATGTGGCCATATGCTACACACCAAAACGGGGCCCATAGAATACAGTAGTGCTGCATTCTGATCCGTATAAATCACAGAAAGCAGATAATTCTGCACCTATAGGCAGGAGTCATTATAAAGGCCAATTCATTAGTTCCACAAACATAAAGAGGACATGAACAGGACATAGATAAAACCCTCATGTTTCTGAAGCACTTTTATCTGTGTTCTTTGCTCCAGGCTGTATATGTAACAGTTTTGTTGTGTACTGTATGAATAGAAGCTTTTAGTTAAAGGGCATATGATTGTCCAAAAATATGGGCATGTCAGTGTATTCACACATTCTGTATTTATCTCTAAACCCCTAGTGTCTGACAGCGTCTTTTAGCAGGACTTGTGATGTTGTCAGCATCTCACATGCTGGTAATTTTGTGCTGTAGGTACTCTGCATTCCAGGGCCATTTTCACACATTCCAAAAATAAAATTCCATTTTGCGAACACGAGGTGCTGATTGGCCCAGTTTCAACTCTAAATGCAAACGTCTCTAATAAACATGAAATAGATAAGCTTATATAAAATACCACCAGTCTCTTGGCTAAAGTGGATAAACAGGCTGGTAACTGGTTACTTACCATTCCAATAAAAAAAAAATGTTTCCCGGTGTCCTGTTGAGAAATACACCCTACCGAAAAATGCCCGGCCGGAAATGCGCATGCGCAGAACGGAGCTTCAGCACAGCTGAGTTTACAATCCGTTGTTGTCTAGCGTGACGGAGGCACGTTCATGTAGGAGAGGGGCGGATATTTACATGAAGGGGGGGTGGATATTTCAATGATGGCAGTGCTGGGGGCAGAATTTTTATCGATGTCCAAACAAATCTGCTAAAGAAATCTTTATCTGCTATTCATTTTGAGCGCTTGCGGGGCGTGTTTAGTCAATTGAAGGGCGGCTTTTTCTATATTGGATAAAGATTTCTTTAGCAGATTTGTTTGGCCATCGATAAAAATTCCACCCCCAGCACTGCCCATCATTGAAAAATCCGACCCCTTCATGTAAATATCCGCCCCTCTCCTACATGAACGTGCCTCGGCCACGCGAGACAACAGCTGATCGTAAACTCAGCTGTTCTGCGGCACATGCGCAGTTCCAGCCGGGCACTATTTGATAGCCGGGCACTTCTCGACAGAACACCGGCAGTTGCAATGGCTGTTTTTTCTGTGAAGGTCTTACAATCGGTGTTAATTTCATCGACTAAAATATTTTAGTCGAAAAAATGAATACTAAAATACGACTAAAACTAAAACAATTCAGATGACTAAAATACGACTAAATCTAAAATGGCATTTTAGTCAAGACTAGGACTAAAATTAAATAGAATTTGAAACCGCCAAATCTGTGTCTGTAGTGCATGTTCAAACCTTACTACCATAAATAATATAAACATGTTGTTATATTTTTACTCTAGGAGTATATAATGTTTGGCAGTGCTAAAGGAATAATGCATTAAAATGTAAGTAACTCATTAAATTTTAGTAGACTAAAAGGTACTGGAGATATTAGTCGATTAAAATACGACTAAAACTAAAATGCCATTTTAGTCAAAAGACCAACTAAAACTAAATTGAAATTTGATGTCAAAATGAACACTTAGAATGAGTTTTTTTTTTTTTGGGAAAGACCTGACTGTTGCTTCAGACTCTTGAGCCCAACTCCATACAACGGTTATAACCTACATTAAGTTTTCATTGCTGTCTAGGGCCCGGTTAGGTCAATCTCCCCTCTCTTCGTGTCCCTGTGACCACATAGGAAGCTCAAGGGGAAAGCGCAACCTGGACCAGTGCTATAATTGCTTTCTGAATGCCTTCTTGTATGAGATGCCTTTACTTTGTGTCCCAGTACTACACATGAAGTAACGGGAGATCTCCACATAGGATCTAAGCCAGTGGTTCTCAATGCCTGTCCTCAGGACCCACTAACAGGCCAGATTTTAAGTATTACTTTGGGGAGATGCAGACTAGAATACTGCAATAAATGGGCAGCGAATGATATCACCTGTGATGTATTTCAGTTATCTTGCAAACCTGGCCTGTTAGGTGCTTTCACACTGATGCGCTTGAAAACTGCTAGTAAAACTGTAATGGAACGTCCCACACTCCGCTTAAATGCTTCCATCATATACCGCTTCTTCCAGTTTGAATATAGATATTACAGCCGCTTGCAACCAAGAACTAGGCAGTACTCATTTTGGCTTCTGAACTGGAACATGAACTGTTTATTTGAACACAGGTACAGAGATATAACTCGGATGACAATCCGTCCTCCTTTGCATAATGACACAGGGCGGGGGTAAACTACATTAACAGACACACAGGTGTATTCAAACTTCTCATCAGTAGACTGTCCTATCAGCGGGGAGAGCTGTTGGAGGAATTCCCCCCTCCCTCCCCACAGCTAATCCACATACACATATACATCCCATAATGCTTTTCTCCCAAGGCAGACAGACACAATAGAACAATGGGATACAGGCACTTAACAAACACAGCAACCCCCACCCCACCCCAAACCATCTAGAAATGGTCTCTGACGAACGATGGACTTTATCTTCATATATCCTTAAATGATATTGTTCAGAAATATTAATGTCCCAAGTGAATGAGCACCTTCATTCCTTCAGCACAAATCACACATAAAGAATCCAGGACAACAGTGTTAAAGGGAAATGCCGAGTCTGGTGTGGTTGTACGGTGAGTCGGGTTAAACGGACCTAACTAGGGTTCTTGGTCACCCATTTCCCCTAATAGACACCGGGGGACTTACACATAGGAGGGGCTGGGGGAGCTGGACAAGGAGCTTTCAGTGCTCTCCAAGGTAAGCTTGGTTCAACAAGCCCCCGCCCAAAGTGACTCCCGTCACAAAAACACAGAGCTTTTGTGGCGCTTTTGAAGAGCATTTTGAGGCGCCTCCCATTCAATTCAATGGATAGGGGCGTTTGAGGCTTTTTTTTTTAGTGCTCCAAAGATGCTGCTTGCAGGAGTTTTTTCACCACCCCGCCAGCGCACTGCCCCAGTGTGAAAGCATTCATTGGTTTTAATAGAAATACGTTTTAGGGAGCTTTTCAGGCGTTTTTTTTTTTTTTTTTGCCTTAAAAGCACCTCAGTGTGAAAGGGGTCTTAGTGGGTTTTGAGGACAAGTGTTGAGAACCAATGACCTAACCGATTGTCAAACCTGACGGGGGTTTAACGCTCGCCATTTAAATGTATATTTATAATGAGATTAAATTGGTGGTAACGCGCCAAGCCAGAATATAAAGGAATAAGGTAGGTGGGTAAAAAAAAAAAAGCATGAATGGTACCAAAGTCATGTACTTCTGGTTCTACTCAAACGATAAGAGCGTGCAGTGGTTCACAGCAGAGCAGCAGCTGGTGTGCGGTGCGATCTGTCTGAGATCAGCGCCGTGATGAAACACTCAGCTTGGCGGATTGCATTGTTTCCTTCTTTTTTTTTTTTAAACAAACAAACTTTGAGATGTCACACAGACATCTCATAAAGTTCAATTGCCAGTCACACAGTGTGAGGCAATGGATTGCCTTGTGCTGCGCTAAAACAAAAAAAAAACATCACGCAGCACTTTTTTCAGCGCACCGTGCAACACACTGGTGAGAATTGGGCACATAAGAGACAAAGCGTTTTGCCATGCGCATGCGGTGGGACTGCACTGGAATAGCTGGTAGGAACCAGCCCAAAGGTTTGTTTTACTTCTGTATTAGTTCTGTATTGTTAGGTTCCGTATGTATTGATATGCTCTGAAAATGAAGTCCTCCCTCCTAGCTCATGAAATGGAAAAGGTAAGACCTCATTTAGCCTTTTACCTTTTGTTCTGTTTTCCAAAGTTATGAGTGCCAGATCTCCACTTTACCAAGTGTCTCCCTAGTTCTGGTGTCCTACCAGCTGACACCTCTTGTGATTGATTTGCAGCTTATGTTGTGGTTTGGCAACTAAGAATGATGTGGTGGTTGTTGTAGTTGTTTTTACATGCAGCGTTGTCCCCACCTTTCTCTAGTCTAAATAGCAAAATAATTTACACTGATACCTGTGGATTGTTTTTCTTTCATTTTACTTTACCATCCACATTCCACTCGGGCCTTGCAATGCTCTGCAGCGGCCAGAGTACAGCTGGCAGTGATAACAGAAAGTGATAGATGGACACGGCTTTACACAAATGCTGTAATAAATAAACCCAAGTCCTAATAAAATACTTGGCAGAAGCAGTTACTGAAAACATTTTGTACAGGTGCCGCATACAGACCAAAGAATATATTTAATAAGCACCCCTCACCCATGAGTAGAGCTAGACCCTAAGACCCGGTTCATACAGGGGCGACTCGTCAGGCGACTCAGCCGCCTGACACTGAATGGGTTGTTTTACACGGTTCAATGGAACCGTTCCGCTCTGTTCAATGGAACCGTTCTAATAGGAGCGACTCAAGGCGCTCCGACTTAGAAAAAGTTTCCTGTACTACTTTGGGGGCGATTCGGGGCGACTTGCATTGACTTCAATACAGAACTCATTTTGCAAATCACCTCTCAAGTCGTCTTGAGATCGCCTTGCCGAGTCGCCCCCAAAGTCGTGCTGCCCCAGTGTGAACCGGCAGTAAAGGGCCTGTTTACATCTTTGTGGAGTGTTTTGCCTTGCTTTTAGGCTGCATTCACACCTGGGCGTTTTCAGGCGTTTTACAAGCCGAAAACGCTCAACAAGCAAAATCCCATTCATTTCAATGGCACCTGTTCGCAAATGGGCGTTTTGTCATCTGAAGCAAAATGCCTGAAAAACGCCTTTAAGCTCAAAAAAAGAACATGAGCTTCTTTTGGGCAGATTACAGACGTTTTCTGCCTTGTATAAATTGGTGACCTGTACAAAATCGTGGTAAAAACGCGTGACTTTGAAACGCTCAGGTGTGAATGCAGCCTAAGGCCCCTTTTACACTTGTGCGACTTGGGAGCACAAAGTCGCTTGACGAGGGGTACCTTATGATTTCCAATGAGTACCATTCATATCTGCGACTTCAAGTGACACCGACTTCAAAGTAGTCCCTGTACTACTTTGGTCCGACTTTGAGGCATTCCCTGAAATTGCGGAAAAATCGCACGACTTTGAAGTCGCGGTAGTGTGAAAGGGGTCCAAAGAGTAACTCCACTTTTGTTGAGAAAAAAACATTCCACTCTGGGTGATCTATGTACATTAACACGGATTTTAGCAAACTTTTTTTGTCGTTTCCTACTTTTGTCTGTATCCATGTGATAAGTCAGTCTAATGGTAATGGTTTCATAATTATCAACCAGCTGCTGCACCTGCATGGCTCTAATGAGGAACATTGTTGGGTCTGCATCCCTTTAGACGTGATTTCCTAATGGGAGTATCTCACCAAAAATGAAATTTTCTCTTATCATCCATGGACTGACACGGTGTCTCTTTACAGTTTACACGTGGGTTATGTCCCTGCCTGCAGGAGAAGACCTAGGCAGAATGTGAGATGTTATACATACATTCTAAAAGCCAGAGCTGAACAGCCCCACCCAGGGGGCGGTCCCTCCGGACATAACCCTCCCACTACAGTCAGCAGACTTCAGTTTTTTTCTGCCTAGCAGAAGGAGAAGACGTGGCTCTCTCAGGAGCCAGTCTCCTGACCTATTTTTATTCCTTTTCTGGAATTCTTTTTTATTTTGTTTTTGAGAATCTTCTATCAACTGTCGGCTGGGCAACAGGTTGGGTACAAGATATCCTCGTAGTCTTCCCTGTCCGACCATCGAGCGTGCTGATCCTCGCCTTGTGTGCGTGAGACTCAGTTCACAACAGGCCCCATGACTCCAGGGGTGGCCGGGTTTGCTTTCATGCTCCCACGGTCCTCTCAAGACTGAACAGTTCCTGACTGACTGTATCTTTTCGCGGTGGACCGGGCCGACAGCTACTCAGTACTGCACTGTGATAGTCCTGTCAGAAACACACCAGTGGGTCCCTCAGGGGACGGGTAAGTATTCTCTCCTGCCTGCAGGTGAGTACAAAAAGCTGTGTGTTTCTCTGTGGGGGATTTTCCCTGTCTCCCCCTGTATTTCATTGTCACTCTCTGTCACCATTGCTGGCGCTGTGCTGTGTGGGGTGCCTGGGGGTCACACTGTTCTTGGAGGGGCTAATGCTGGTCTGCAGATATGCTTGGGGCCTTTTTTTGTGTGTTTTGGGGCCTGAGCGCCGAGTGGCGCTGTGTGTGTGCTGTTTTTTCACTTTTGCTGAGTCATGGCGGCCATCTTGCCGCGGATCGCCTCAGTGAAGTGCGGCGGCCATTTTCTTGTAGCCCGCGCGCTCTTCAGCACTAGTTTTGGCCTCTAGCGCTGCTGTAACAGCGTGAATCTCCTCACAATCTCCTCACAGCTCACCAGCGCTGACACAGCGCGGTACAGACAGCGGAACTGAGCGGTCCCTGGTCCGGTTTGGTGAGTCCCCTGGGCGCCCCCTCCTCAGTCAGCACAGCCTGTGGGTGGACTTTTTATCTGAGGAGTCTCAGAGGGGGGCAATATGGAGTCTCTGTCACCAGCTTCCCCTAAATGTCAGTGGACAACAGGCAGTGCTTCAGCACCTGTGGTCCCTAGGGACCAGTTGTGGGCAGTCCTGGAATCATTTCTGACCAGGATGGGAGCTGTGTGCAAGCGCAAGGGAGCAAAAAAGCGCCCTCTCCCCACTTTACTTCATGAGGGCAGTGCGCTGATTCAGATATGGGCCTAGCCACTACCGCTCAGGACCCTAGTTCTGAATGTATTGGATGGTTTTGAACAGGACATTCCTTATGAGGAAAACTCCAGTTCTGACTCAGTAAATGACAGGGCGCTTGTTAGTGTACTCATGACTGCGGTGAGGGACACTCTCAAGCTAAAATTCTGCGGATGCAGAACCTCAGGCGGATACACTCTCCTTTGGTTCTTTTAAGGCCAGGCCTTCTAAAGAGGTTTTTCCATATGTACTTTCTTTGACCAGCTCATTGATAAGGTCTGGGAAAAGCCGCAGAAGAATTTTTTTATGGTCCCGCGGCGTTTGTCTATCAGATACCCCTTGAAGATGCCCTACTTAAAAAGTGGGCTTCTCCCCCAGTGTCGACCCTCCAGTCGCCCGGTTGAACAAGGCCATCACTCTCCCGATGGAGGGGTCTCCTGCATTTGAGGACCCCACCGACAGGAGGTCAGAAGTGGTGAGCAGAGCCATGTTTGCCTTGTTGGGATCCGCCCTACGGCCTGTGGTAGCGGCGACCCTTGTGTCTTAAACACTTACAGGTTGGGCAAAAATGTTGCACCTAGCTGTACAGGAGCATAATCTTCCTCCAGACACAGTTGCTCTGGCCCACCAACTGGTTCAGGGCCTGGTTTATGTGTGCGACGCCACGTTGGACGCGGCCCCTTTAATATCCAGGGCCTCTGTCTCGGCGGTGGTATTGCGTCGTCTTATCTGGTTGAAGTGCTGGTCTGCTGACCTAGCCTTAGGAAGCTCCTGATGGATCTACCATTTAAAGGTGGTAGACCTTTCGGTGCTGCTCTGGATGACATCGTCATGGATGTCATGGGAGGTAAAAGCACTCTTCTTCCTTAGACTAGCAAGAGTGAGGAGGCCTGCCGCAAACGGGGGCCTTCCTTTCCAGCAAAACGGGGTTTTTTCGTCAGTCAGAGTCCACGGGTAGGTCCTCTCAGACTGATGGCAGTGCGGCTGGTGGGCACAAGTGCCCCTGGGTGCATAAGCCGAACAAGCGGCTCCCAAGCCCGCCTCCGCGTGAAGTCTTGCCTCCGCCCGACTCTGGGGTGGGGGGACGACTTCGCAGGTCACGAATCGGTGGTCCTCCCAAATCTCCGACTGGTGGGTGTGTGAGGTGGTCACCTCAGGATACAGGATAGTATTCCGATCCTGGCCCCCAGACAGATTCTTTCCCTCGAATCTTCCTCTCCTTCCTACCTGTCGGGCAGCCCTCTTGGGGGCTGTACAGGATTTGATCAGGTCCGGAGTGATTGTGCCGGTTCCGTCACAGGAGAGTTTTCAGGGATTCTACTCGAATCTGTTTGTCGTCCCAAAAATAGGACGTGGTTCGACCTATCCTGGACCTCAAGGCCCTGAATGCCTTCGAGAAGGTGCAGAAATTCCGCATGGAATCCATTCGCACGGTGATCGCTACACTCCACCAAAGGGATTTTCTTCTGGCGTCCTTGGACTTCAAGGACGCCTACTTGCATGTTCCGATCTGCGCAAGTCACCAGAAGTTTCTGCGCTTGCGATCAGCGAAGTCCACTATCGATTGTGGCTCTTCCTTTCGGCCTAGCCTCAGCACCAAGGGTGTTCACCAAGGTGCTTGCTCCGGTTCTAGCCTTCTGTTACAGTGAGGTATTGCTGTCGTGGGCTATCTGGACGATCTTCTGCTAAGAGCAGAAAGTGGCTCAGACTTAGAGGAAAGGTGACTATCGTCAATTAGACCCTCAGGGACTTCGGGTGGTTCCTGAACATTCAGGAGTCAGTCCTGGTCCCGACTCAGTGTCTGGAGTATCTAGTTCTGATTCTGGACTCCTTGGAGGCAAAGGTATCCTACCTCTGGAGAAGTTGCTGACACTTCAGTCTGCGGTGCGGGTGCTGACATCCCGAAAATGGTTGTCAATACGTTTTTTTGCATGAGAGTCCCGGGACTCGTGGTGGCCTCCTTCGCGGCCGTTCCGTATGCCCAATCACACACCAGGGCATTGCAGAAGGAGATCTTGTCCACCTGGGACAAATCCCCGTTGTCCTTGGATCTTCAGATCCAGGTGATTCACCTGGTCAGGGTGCCCCTGACATGGTGGTTGAGATCCTCGGCTCTTCGGTCCGGAAAGTCGTTCCCCTCCCATCCAATGGACGGTACTCACGACGGACACCAGCCTGACGGGCTGGGGTGGAGTCTGGGGAGTCCTGTCGGCTCAAGGCCTTGGACTCCGGACGAGCCCGTTTACCAATCACTGTTCTGGAAATACGGGCCATCGGACTGTGTCTCTCCTCAGGTCGGAGAGAGTACGGGGTCGCTCCATCAGGAGCCAGTCGGACAACGCCACGGCGGTGGCGTATGTAAACCATCAAGGGGGGACTCGGAGCTCAGCTGCGGCTTCCGAGGTAGTCCGTATCCTGAAGTGGGCCGGAAGAAACGTGTCGGCTCTGTAGGCCATGTACATTCTGGGCATAGACAATGGGCAGGCGGACTATCTGATTCGCCAATCGCCGGACAAAGAAGAGTGGTCCTTGCATATTTCAACTCCTTTGCCGACGGTGGGGCACGCCGGATGTGGACCTGATGGCCTCTCGACTCAATCGCAAGGGTCGAGGTTGTGGCCAGATCCAGGGATCCTTGGGCGATGCCTCGGATGCGTTGGTGGCCCCATAGGGTCCTTATCGCCTGATATAAACTCTGGTGATCCTAATTGTTCCGGATTGGCCTCAGCATCACTGGTACGCTGATCTGGTACGTCTCGTCGCGGACGTTCCCTGGCGGTTGCCGATGAGGGAGGACCTTCAGTCTCAAGGTCCTATGTTTCATCCGGCTTACAGTCTCTGGCTTTAACGGCAGGGCTGTTTAAAGCCAGGTGTTGAGGGACCGAGGTCTCTCAGACTCGGTCATTTTGACCATGTTAAGGACACGGAAGTCTTCCTCCAAGCAGATCTATCACCGTGCCTGGAAAGCTTATATCGCCATATGCGAAGCGCTGGACTGGCGTCCTCGGACGTATTCCGTCCCCAGAATCCTGCGTCCTCTGCAGTGTGGAGTGACCCAAAAGCTTGCTTTGAGTACCATCAAGGATCAGATTTCGGCCTTGACCGTCTTCTTTCAGCGACCTCTAGCGGGTCATTTCTTGGTTAGCACCTTGTGTTGGGGGTTCGCCATGTGCTCCCTCCTGTCAAGCCTCCTCTCCCACCGTGGGATCTGAAGTTGGTGCTCTCGGTCCTCCAGGAACCTCCTTTTGGGAATATCCGGGATATTCCCCTCTTGCCTTGTCTCAGAAGGTGGCCTTTTAGTGGCAATCAATTCTGTTTGACGGGTGTCTGAGTTGGCGGCTTTGTCCTGCAAGTCGCCATATTTAGTCATCCATAAGGATAAGGCGGTGTTGCATCCGTGACCTTCCTTTTTGCCAAAGGTGGTGTCGACCTTTCACCTACATGAGGACATTGTCCTCCCTTCCTTGTGTCCTCACCCATCGCATCCCAGAGAGTTTGCACTGCACATATTGGATGTGGTACAAGCCTTACGGGTGTACCTGTCTGCTACTGCTTCTATTCGAAAGTCCGACTCACTGTTTGTGACTGTCTTCGGTCCATAACAGGGCCAAGCGGTTTCGTCTGCCATCATTTCTAGGGGAATCAGACAAACCGTCATTCAAGCCTATGCTCTCAAAGGGCGGGCGCCTCCCTTTCCGGTTACGGCGCATTCCACCAGGGCAATTGGTGCTTCCTGGGTTTTCCGACATCAAGCGTCGGTTGCACAAGTGTGCAAGGCGGCGACCTGGTCGTCTGTTCATGCCTTTTAAGTTTTATAAGGTTAATGTGGCTGCATCTTCGGATGCTTCCTTCGGCCGCAGGGTGCTGCAGGCCGATGTTTAAAGTTGCGACTCCTCCGTTGAGGAGCTCTGCCTTCTTGGAGTGAAGTTTTTGGTTTTTCCATTTTATACTGCTCCCATCCCTCTTGACACTGCTTTGGGACATCCCACGTGTAAAGTGTAAAGAGACACCGTGTCAGTCCATGGATGATAAGAGAAAATAGGATTTTTTGTACTCACCGTAAAATCCTTTTCTCTGACATCCATGGACTGACACGGCACCCACCCTTCCTTTTTAAGTTTGTACTGCTTTGTTACGAACTGAAGTCTGCTGACTGTAGTGGGAGGGTTATGTCCGGAGGGACCGCCCCCTGGGTGGGGCTGTTCAGCTCTGGCTTTTAGAATGTATGTATAACATCTCACATTCTGCCTAGGTCTTATCCTGCAGGCAGGGACATAACCCACGTGTAAAGTGTAAAGAGACACCGTGTCAGTCCATGGATGTCAGAGAAAAGGATTTTACGGTGAGTACAAAAAATCCTATTTTTGTTGCAGAGGATGCCTGAAATCTGGCTTGTATCCTAGTGCAAACTTCTAGGAAAATCAGTGAGCCAATCGCACAAGCAGGAAATTACATATCTGGGGGGCATTCTGTGTACAGAATACCTCCAGGTAGCCATATTGCATTGCATTTTACAGAAAATTGCAGAGCTGCAGATTGAAAAAGAAAGGTCATTTTTAATAACATTCAATTACAATATGACTTGTGTCGCAATTGTATACGCTATATTATTTTTTCTATATTTGCACTTTTTTGTTTCCCCCACAAATGTGGAATTACCCTTTAACCTCTTAAGGACCAGCGGCAATGTGGCTGGTTCCCGCGAATCACCGTCATTGTACGTCGGCTCGTACACAGCGATTTGTGGGAGCGCACACTGGCCAGCAGGGGAGCCAATCGGCGTGTGGGGCGGACTTAATGTCCACTGGCCACCCACGATCGTTCCCCGCAGTTACAGAACGTTTTGACAGGGGAGATCACACAGATCCGGCCTTTCTGTTATGCGGGAAAAAAGATCTGTGTATTTCTCCAGTCACACAGTCCCCCATACAGTTGGTAAACACACACACTGAGGGAACACATTTAACCCCTTGATTGCCCCTGACGTTAACCCCTTTTCTGCCAGTGTCATTAGTACAATAACAGCGCATATTTTTAGCACTGACTACTGTAATAATGTCACTGGCTCCCAAAAGAATGTAAAAAATGTCAGGTGTCCGATCTGTCCGCCGCAATGTCGCAGTCCCTCTAAAAATCACTAATCGTAGCCATTACTAGTAAAAAAAAAAAAAAGCCATAAATCTATCCTCTATTTTGTAGATGCTAAAACTTTTGCGCACACCAATCAATATACGTTTATTGTGTTTTGTTTTTTTACCAAAAATATGTAAAAGAATACATGTTGGCTTAAACTGATGAAGGAAGTAGTTTTCTTACATTTTTTTAATATATTTATTATAGCAAAAAGCAAAAAAAAATAAAATATATATATATATATATATTGTGACAGCAGGAAGGTAAAGTCACCTGGTTGCATCCAGGGGGGTAGATATATTTCGCCCAGATTCAGGCTTTACGCCGACTTATACAACTAGGTGGAGAGTTGTATAAGCCCAGCTGAGGATAGTGGGCTCATGGATGACTCATACCTCTAGGGAGAGTGTGGGGCGTCGTGCAGACAGGGAGTTTATGAGACCAGTTGAAGCTTGTCAGCTCATTTAGGCCTCTATAAGAACTCCCAGCTTCATTAGATGTTAGCTCATGCCTGGAAGCAGACCTGTGTGGACTTCCTGGAGAGAGTGAACCCTTGTGCGGTGAGACAAAGCCTGTGTGGCTATTTGCTTGGACATTTAAAACCAGGGACTTAGGGACTAGGACAGCACTAGGCTGATCCCAGTTGTTAGTTAGGAAACCTGTATGTTTAGTCAGAGGTCAAGTTGACCAGGATTTATTTTGTTTATGTTTCTTTTGGCTTTGCTGTGTTTTGTCACTGTAAATAGAAAATAAACCGCACCTTTTTTTTGATTTTGAAAACCACAACCTCCGTTTGCTGGGCCTGTTTTTGTGTGGGGAGCCCATCCCGGGGGTCACACACACCCGCTGCCGAGCTAACCCCCTCACAGTTGGTGGAGAATGCAGGTAGTTTTTTTTTAAGCCAGCATGGAGGAGATACTGAAGCAGCTGGCTCTAGCAAATGCCAATCAACAGCAGACAAATGCAGGTTTGCAAAAGAGCCTTGCAGCTCATCAACAGAGCCTTGCAGCTCAACAACAGAACTTCGCAGCCCAGCAGCAAGCTCATCAACAGAGCCTTGCAGCCCAGCAGCAAGCTCACCAACAGAGTCTGGAAGCTCAGCAACAAGCCCAGCAGCAATCTGAGGCCCGCTTCATAGACCTGTTACAGAAGCAAGAGCAGAGACTACAACAAATGGAAGCAGTAATGCAGCAACGTCCGCAGACCAGTGAGGGAAGCCGTCCCACTAATACCGCGTCCTTTGGGGTGAGTCGTTTATTGACAAAAATGACTGGAGAGGATGATCCAGAGGTATTTTTGACCACATTTGAAAGGACTGCTGAAAGAGAAAAGTGGCCTGAGGAGCAGTGGGCTGGACTGGTGGCTCCTCTGTTAACTGGTGAATCGCAGAAGGCTTACTATGACCTAGAGCCTGACCAAGCAAAAGACTATGTGATGCTAAAAGCTGAAATATTGGCAAGGCTGGGTGTCACCCAGGCTGTCCGGGCTCAGCGTGTGCATAACTGGACTTTCCAGCTTGGAAAACCCCCCAGGTCTCAAATGTATGATCTCATTCACCTGAGCAGAAAGTGGCTACAGCCAGAGACTTTGTCCGCACCAAAGATTGTGGAACGTGTTGTAATGGATCGGTTTGCTACCGCTGCCGGCAAGCGGGACATATTGCAGCCAATTGCCCGGTTGTGGAGGAACCCATGCAGTGTGACTTTCTGACGGGCAGACGTCAGTCGCTGTGTGCGACAGTCGCATGCACTGCCATTCGAGGAACTGAGAAACATTTATGCAAAATGTGTGTTAATGGTAGAAATGTTGTGGTATTGCTGGATTCAGGTAGCCTTGTGACCCTGATAAAGGCTGAGTTAGTTAAAACAGAGGTCTCTGGGAATAGCAAGGTAGCTGTTATTTGTGTGCATGGGGACACCCGAGAGTATCCAGTGACTACAGTGTGTTTCGAGACCCCCAAAGGTACCCTCTCTCATCCAGTGGGCTTAGTATCTCAGTTACCGCATGACGCCATTGTGGGAAGGGATTTTCCAAAGTTCTGGGAACTGTGGGATGATCCTGAGCCCCCCACTGGTGCCCCTATGTACCAGGAATGTGATAGCCAGAACTCCCCTGAGAGTGGTGAGGACTCTCCGGAATTTCCCTTATCAGTATTGGCAGGGGAGACTCAAGAAACTGGAGAGGAGCCCACCTTCTCAGACGAAAACCTACCATCTGTGGAGTTTTCTGATCTTGAGGTTCACAGGGAAAACTTTGCCACAGAACAGTTGAAAGACCCCGCCCTAATAAAGGCACGGGAAAACGTAGTGAAAATAGATGGCGAGTTAGTGAACCCAGATAATACCTGCACTTACCCATACTTCAGCGTAGAGAAGGACCTACTGTATCGGGTGGCAAAAAGGGCAGAAGAAACCGTTGAGCAGCTTGTGGTGCCCAAACCTTACAGGAAGTTGGTGTTGGAGTTGGCCCATGGGCACATTCTTGGAGGTCATCTGGGGACAGAGAAAACCCGAGAGAGGGTATTACAGAGATTCTATTGGCCGGGGGTGATGAAGGACATAGAAAATTATTGTTCCTCCTGCCCTGTGTGTCAGAGGTCGGCCCCGATGCCACATTTCCGTAGCCCGCTGGTCCCTCTACCCATCATTGAGGTCCCGTTTGAGAGGATCGCCATGGATTTGGTAGGTCCTATAATCAAGTCCGCTAGGGGGCACCAGTACATATTAGTTATAATGGACTATGCCACCCGTTATCCAGAAGCAATCCCTCTCCGAAATACCTCGGCCAAAACCATAGCCAAAGAGCTATCTCTTGTGTTTAGCCGGGTGGGTATTTGTAAAGAACTGCTTACGGACCAAGGTACACCCTTTATGTCCCGGGTTATGAAGGAGCTGTGTAAATTGTTCAAAGTGACGCAATTACGTACATCTGTGTATCACCCCCAAACCGATGGGCTGGTTGAAAGATTCAACAAAACCCTAAAACAAATGTTGAAGAAAGTGGTGGATAGAGATGGAAAGGATTGGGACTGTCTACTTCCTTATCTGATGTTTGCTATTAGGGAGGTGCCCCAATCCTCTACGGGATTCTCCCCCTTTGAGTTACTGTATGGGAGACACCCAAGAGGGCTGTTGGATATTGCCAAGGAAACTTGGGAAAGTGAGAGTTCTCCCCACAGGAGTGTGATTGAGCATGTCGCCCTGATGCAAGACCGAATTGCACAGGTAATGCCCATCGTGAAGGAACATTTGGCCCAAGCGCAGTTAGCACAGCAGAGAGTGTACAACCGTGGAGCCAAGACCCGTACCTTTTCCCCGGGGGATAGGATACTGGTACTTGTCCCTACGGTTGAAAGTAAATTCCTTGCCAAATGGCAAGGCCCCTACGAGATAATGGAAAAAGTGAGCGAAGTGAATTACAAGGTCAGACAACCAGGAAGGCAAAAGCCCGAACAGATCTATCACGTTAATCTGTTGAAAGCCTGGAGGGATAGAGAGTCCCTAGTCGCAGACACTTGGTCACCAGCTCAAACTGGTTGCGTGATTCCTGAGGTTGGAATAGCAGCCACCTTGTCACAACCCCAACAACAGGAGGTTAAGGAGTTTGTGCTTCGCAACAAGGAGGTATTCTCTGAGCTGCCGGGACAAACATCTGGGGTAGAGCATGACATCATTACCCCGCCCGGTGAAAGGGTGAAGTTAAAACCCTATCGGATCCCAGAGGCCCGAAGGGAGGCAATACGGGAGGAAGTACAGAAAATGCTGAACTTAGGGGTGATAGAGGAGTCCCAAAGTGATTGGTCTAGTCCCATTGTGTTGGTGCCTAAACCGGATGGGAGCTGGCGATTTTGTAACGATTTTCGTCAGTTGAACAAAGTTACAAAATTTGACACCTACCCCATGCCACGTATAGATGAGGTTGATCGACCGGCTGGGAACAGCCCGATACATGACGACTCTTGACCTCACAAAAGGGTATTGGCAAATCCCCCTGGCCAAATTGGCCAAAGAGAAAACCGCATTTGTAACCCCAGACGGGGCGTTCCAATATAAAAGAATGCCGTTCGGGTTAAAGAATGCGCCGGCCACATTCCAGCGGAAAATGGACCAGATGCTGAGGCCCCATCGGAAGTATGCTGCGGCTTACCTGGATGACGTAATTGTCCATAGCACAGATTGGGCCTCACATCTGCCAAAAGTGCAAGCAGTCCTGGACTCTGTTCGGGAAGCGGGGTTTACGGCTAACCCCAAGAAGTGTACCATTGGGCAGGAGGAGGCCAAATATCTTGGGTACACCATTGGGAGGGGAGTAATAAAACCCCAACTCAACAAAGTCGAGGCCATCCAGAGTTGGCCACGTCCCAACAGCAAGAAGCAGGTACGAGCCTTTCTGGGAATCGCTGGGTATTATCGGCGATTCATTCCCCACTTTGCTTCTAAGGCTGTGCCCCTAACCAACCTGACGAAGGGGGAAAGGGTCGGTCATGATTAAATGGACCCCCGAGGCTGAGGCAGCATTCCAATTCTTGAAACAAGCCTTATGTAGCCAGCCAGTGTTGTACTCACCCGACTTCTCTAAAGACTTTGTCGTACAAAGTGATGCGTCAGATGTGGGGTTAGGAGCAGTATTGTCCCAGGTCTGGAACGGGGAAGAGCACCCAGTCATTTACCTCAGCAGGAAGTTGAAGTCCCATGAGGTAAATTACGCCACCGTTGAAAAGGAGTGTTTAGCGGTGAAGTGGGCTCTAGATTCCCTTCGGTACTACCTGCTATGTAGGCACTTTGACATGGTTACGGATCACGCTCCGTTAAAGTGGATGGCTCAAAACAAGGAAACAAATAGAAGAGTGAATAGGTGGTTCCTGGCCCTCCAGGAATTCAACTTCACAGTAAAGCATCGCCCTGGCGTTCAAATGGGGATGTGGATGCTTTGTCTCGAGTACATGAATGCCTGATTGCTGGTGTTCCAACCCCGAGGTTAAAACAAGGGGGGGGGTATGTGACAGCAGGAAGGTAAAGTCACCTGGTTGCATCCAGGGGGGTAGATATATTTCGCCCAGATTCAGGCTTTACGCCGACTTATACAACTAGGTGGAGAGTTGTATAAGCCCAGCTGAGGATAGTGGGCTCATGGATGACTCATACCTCTAGGGAGAGTGTGGGGCGTCGTGCAGACAGGGAGTTGATGAGACCAGTTGAAGCTTGTCAGCTCATTTAGGCCTCTATAAGAACTCCCAGCTTCATTAGATGTTAGCTCATGCCTGGAAGCAGACCTGTGTGGACTTCCTGGAGAGAGTGAACCCTTGTGCGGTGAGACAAAGCCTGTGTGGCTATTTGCTTGGACATTTAAAACCAGGGACTTAGGGACTAGGACAGCACTAGGCTGATCCCAGTTGTTAGTTAGGAAACCTGTATGTTTAGTCAGAGGTCAAGTTGACCAGGATTTATTTTGTTTATGTTTCTTTTGGCTTTGCTGTGTTTTGTCACTGTAAATAGAAAATAAACCGCACCTTTTTTTTGATTTTGAAAACCACAACCTCCGTTTGCTGGGCCTGTTTTTGTGTGGGGAGCCGATCCCGGGGGTCACACACACCCGCTGCCGAGCTAACCCCCTCACAATATATATATATATATATATATATATATATATATATATATATATATATATATATATATATATATATAATATTTTTTTTAGTTTTGTTTTTTGTCGTATGTAGTCTGCATTTTGCCTTCAAGCAATAACAACCTGTTTGCCTGCATCTCGTTCTCTTTTGTTTTAGTTTTGTTTTCTGCTAGTACAGTAGTTAATGACACTTTATTTTTTGCTCTATAAAAAAAAAAAACGCAGTGATCAAAAACCACCAAAAGAAAGCTCTGTTTGTGGGAAAAAAAGGACATCAATTTTGCTCGGGTACGTCGTCGCAAGACCGCGCAATTGTCAGTAAGGCCTCTTTCACACTGAGGAGTTTTTCAGGTGGTTTAGTGCTAAAAATAGCACCTGAAAAACTCCTGCCCTGCAGTCTCAATGTGAAAGACAGAGTGCTTTCACACTGAGGGGATACGTTGGCAGGACGAGAAAAAAAGTCCTGCTAGCCGCATCTTTGAGGCGGTGAAGGAGCGGTGTGTAATACCGCTCCTGCCCATTGAAATCAATGGGACAGCGCGGCTAGCGGTTTGCGGGCGGTTTTAACCCTTTTTCGGCCGCTAGCGGGGGTTAAAATCACCACGCTAGCGGCCACAAATCACGGCAAATATGATGGTATAGCGGCGCTATTCTGCCAGCGCGCCTCCCGCCCCAGTGTGAAAGGGGCCTTAAAGCAAAATATGGCCTGGTCGTTAAGGGGGAAAACCTTCCAGTCCTTAAGTAGTTAATGTGCATTGCGTTAGGTCACCAAATTGTTGAGAAAAAGTTGGATGTACATTACCATGTGTCATTGGAAGTGATAGAAAAGCAGCATGTGTAATGTGCATTGCTGAACATCACGGTAGGGAGCGTGCATTACTACAGCACAACTGTGTAAATGGGAACTGAGGCTGAGGGAGATGTTTCACATTAACGTGTGTTGTGGTAAAGTAAACTCCTTGTAAAACAACCCATTCAGTTTAAAAATAAAAGGTAAAACATTTCTGTATAGAATAGGATTGGACTGATACCGGTGTCGGTGCCGATAGTAAGCGTTTGCATGAGTACTCCTACACGTGCAAATGCTCCGATACCTGAAACCGATACCTTTGCGTTGTGATTTGAGCCCATACAAAATGAATGGGCACAAATTGCACTGCAAAAAATCGCATGTGGTTTGAACAGGAATGCGGTGCAATTCCTGTCCAAATCACATGTGGTTTCCCCCACCGCTCCTGTGTAGTCCCAGACTTGTCCTAGTAACTTCAGCCTGGGCTCACACAGGAGTGGTGCGGGAAACCACATGCAATTCAGACAGGAGGCGCACTGCATTCCAATTGAAATCGCATGCGATTCTTTGCATTCATTTTGTATAGGCTTAAATCGCACCCCAAAGGTATCAGTGAGTATTTGAGCGCAAGTATCGGTATCAGGGCCGGATTAACATAGGGGCTATTGGAGCTGCAGCTCCAGGCCCCTTCCCCAAGATAGGCCCATTTGCCCAAAAAAAAAAAATCTCAAAAAAAATCTCAAAAAAAAAAGATAGACTTCGAGGTTTGTAGCTCGGCGACCAGGGCCCACAGAGACCCCATATTTGGGGGGTATGTAGCTAAAGACCCACCCCATCACTGATCAAAATATGGGGCTGCTATCATTTATGGTTCCGGAGATACGGGGATGCTTGCGCAGCCTGTCAGAAGCTATATACAGAAAGGCCAGTTTAAATACAAGCTGACACACTCTGCAGCAGAGAGGATGAGCTCACAGTGCTTATCATAATTATTTGTATGTTACTAAGACTGCTTTCACACTATGCCGCTCCGAGCGTTGGTGGTAAAATAGCGGTAAAGCGCTGCTATTTTACCGTCGGATTTGTGGCACATTTCGGCCGCTAGCGGGGCGCTTTTAACCCCCGCTAGCGACTGAGAAAGGGTAAAAACCGCCTGAGATGCGCCGCTACAGCGGCGTATTGCCGGCGGTACGGCGGTGCTGCCCATTGATTTCACCGCTCCTAATGCGCTCCAAAGAAGTTGCTGGCAGGACTTTTTCTGACGCCCTGCCAGCGCACCGCTCTAGTGTGAATAGAGCAGCTGTTTAAGGGCAGATTGCAGGCGCCATTTTTAACGCTATAGCGCCTGCAAAACGCCCTCAGTGTGAAAGGGGTCTTATAGTAATTAACCCCTTGCCACCCAGGCCAATTCTGACACTTCTCTCCTACATGTAAAAATCATAATTTGTTTTTTGCTAGAAAATTACTCAGAACCCTCAAATATTATATATATTGTTTTAGCAGACACCCTATGGAATAAAATGGTGGTCTTTGCAACTTTTTATGTTACACGGTATTTGCGCAGAAATTTTTCAAACGTGTTTTTTTTGGAAAGAAACTGTTTCATTCATAAAAAAAAACACTAAAGTTAGCACCATTTTTTTTGTATACTAAGCGATGCTTTCATTTTTTTTTACAGGTTACATGTTTAGAGTTATAGAGGAGGTCTAGTGCTAGAATTATTGCTCTTGCTCTAATGATCGTGGCGTATGTAACCTGTGTGTATCTGGCTCTGATACTAGCCAGGGCCTACCCAGCCACTGACTAGTATCTCTCACCAGCCTGTCCCCACACACCCTCTCACCTGCTGAACTGTGGATGGGGGAATCACTCCTGCAGTGTTATTGTGTTCTGCTTGCGAATACAATGATCAGTGTTGCTAACTATAGCTGGCAGCACTGATTGTTTTGGGAAAAACCTGACAGGCTGGTTGTACTCAAGTCAGATAATAGATTGACTTGTGAAAAACCAGCTAGCCCATACATAGATCGACTATGACTGGTCTCTGCTTAATTGGCAGTCCCTAAACATCCTTCCACAAACCTTTACATTTTTCCTTCCCAGATTCCCTTCATCTTCCTCACCTGTACATACTCTCCACACTTCTCTCCTATACATACTGCTCACTGTCATACCCTCCACACTCCTCTCCTGTACATTGTGCTTGTTGTCATACACGTCTCTCCTGTACATAGTGCCCACTGTCGTACTTTCCACACTCCTCTCCTGTACATACAGCTCACTGTCATACCCTCCACAATCCTCTCCTATACATAGTGCCCACTGTCATACCCTCCACACTCTTCTCCTGTACATACTGCTCACTGTCTTGCCCTCCACACTCATTTAATGTACCTACTGCTCAGTATCATACTGTCTACACTCCTCTCCTGTACATACTGCCCACATTCATAAACTCCTCTATTGTACATAGTGCAGATTGTCATACCCTCCACACTCCTCTCCTGTGCATACTGCCCACTATCATACCCTCCACACTCCTCTCCTGTACATACTGCCCCCATTATACCCTCCACACCCCTCTCCTGTACATACTGCCCACTATCATACCATCCACACTCCTCTCCTGTACATACTGTAACCCAACCTTACCCTCCACACTCCTATCCTGTACATACTGTAACCTAACCTTACCCTTCACACTCCTCTCCTGTACATACTGCCAACTATCTTTCTCTCCACATTCCTCTCCTGTACATACTGCCCCAATCATACCCTCCACATTCCTTTCCTGTATATACTGCCCACTGTCATACCCTCCACACTTCTCTCCTATACATAGTGCCCACTGTCATACCCTCTACACTTCTCTTCTGTACATACTGCTCACTGTCTTACCCTCCACACTCCTCTCCTGTACATACTGCCCACTTTCATAAACTCCACTATTGTACATAGTGCCGGCTGTCATACCCTCCACACTCCTCTCCTTTACATACTGCTCGCTCTCATACCCTCCACATTCCTTTCCTGTACATACTGCCTATTGTCATACCCTCCCCACTCCTCTCCTGTACATACTGCCCACTGTCATACCCTCCACACTCTTCTCCTGTACATACTGCTCACTGTCTTACCCTCCATACTCATTTAATGTACATACTGCTCAGTATCATACTGTCTACACTCCTCTCCTGTACATACTGCTCACTGTCATACCCTCCACACTCCTCTCCTGTACATACTGCCCACTATCATACCCTCCACACTCCTCTCCTGTACATACTGCCCACTATCATACCATCCACACTCCTCTCCTGTACATACTGTAACCTAACCTTACCCTTCACACTCCTCTCCTGTACATACTGCCAGCTATCTTTCGCTCCACATTCCTCTCCTGTACATACCACCCCCATCATACCCTCCACATTCCTTTCCTGTACATACTGCCCACTGTCATACTCTCCACACTCCTCTTCTGTACATACTGCCCACTTTCATACCCTCCACACTCCTCTCTGGTACATACCACCCTCTGTCATACCCTCCACACTCCTCTGCTGTGCATGCTGCCCACTGCCATACCCTCCACACTCCTCTCCTGTACATAGTGCCCACTGCCAGACCCTCCACATTCCTCTCCATTACCTGCACATACTTCCCAGGTTTATACCGTCCGATCACTGCACTGTGATCAATCCGGTGGGTCCTGGGTGCTTCCATTTTCACCCGGTCTTCCTTCTGGGTTCTGTGCCTTCGGTTACTTACCTTGGCTGGGCTGCGTTGATGTCATTCCCATGCATGCTCATGCGCATCCTCTCTCTCTCATCCCCCCTTTCTCTCTCATCCTCCCTCCCTTACCCCTCACTCCTCTCTCATCCTCTCTCATCCCCTCTCTCTCTCTCTCTCTCTCTCCCTCTCTCTCATCCTCCCTCTCTCTTTAATTTAATTTGTTATAACAAAAAATTGTTTGCATATTTATTTATTTATTATTTATAAAAGGCCCACCAAAATCCTCAGCACCAGGCCCATGATGTTCTTAATCTGGCCCTGATCGGTATGCATACTCGGTATTGGTGCAACCTTGGTATAGGTATAAAAACATTCTAATTACCCCTTTTTTATAAGTGATCACATAACCTTTGTTCTCAACTGTATAAAGAGCTCAGAGTTGGAGGAGGAGAAACAGCAGCACACTAGTCCTCCCAGTTAATGACTTGCAAGGGGGTGTGTAAGCACAAGCCTGAACATTGGATTGGTTCCCAGCACAGCTAGAAAACTGACCACACTCTGTTTTCATGCCTAGTGTGGTCAGTTTGAATAGGAAAGCAAAAGGACTGGCAGGAACGCCAGAGATTTCACATAAAGGAAGCAATACAAAGAGAGCAGGTTACTTTAGAACAAAAATACATGGTACAGCAGGCACAAATCAAGAATAGGAATAGTTGGGTTTACATATTCTTTAAAGCAGCCCGTTGAAATTGATGAGCTGTCAATGCCCCACAATAGAGCTGCACGATTAATCGTGAACAATCAAAATCGCAACCTTTTTCCTTCCCGATCTTCAAAACAGCATGTCACGATCTTTCTAATGGCGCGTACACACGATCATTTTTTCCTTTGGACGAGAAAAACAATCGTCTGTGGGCTTTTTGTCATTTTTCCCGACGGAAAAAACGGCATTAATCACGACGAGAAAAATTAGAATATGCTCTAATTTTTCTCGTCGTGATTCCCGTCGTTTTTTTCCGCGGCAGTTTTCCCATAGGGAAACACTGCCGGGGAGCCCACACACGGTCGTTTTTTTCGACCAAAAAAAAAGTCATTTAAAACGGCCGTGTGTGGGGGGAACAAGCTGTTCCTCATTTTTCACGTCGATTTTCTCGACAGTGTTCACCGTCGGTCGAAAAAATCGATCGTGTGTACGCGGCATAACAAGTGCAGAGAGTTCTCACAGCTGAATAAACAAAATCCAGGCAGCCTGCCAAGTTTTAATACAACACTCTAATAAGTGGAAACAAAGTATCTCTTCATTCTTTTTTCAAAGGAAAGAACTCCAGCGTGTAGATGAAGGAAGTTTAACTATTTAAAGACCAAACCTTTTCTGACATTTGTTGCTTACAAGTAAAAAATCATTATTTTCTGCTAGAATATTACTTGAAACACACAAACATGATTTTTTTTTTTTTTTTAGCAGAGACTCTAGAGAATAAAATGGTGGTTGTTGCAATATTTTATGTCACACCGTATTTGCGCAGCGGTTTTTCAAAGTAACTTTTTTTTTTTTTTTTAAATCCACTTTAATGACTTAAAAAAAAAAAAAATAAACAGTAAAGTTAGCCCAATTTTTTTGTATAATGTGAAAGAAGATGTTACACCGCGAGAATCGATATCTTTATTCTAAACTAAAAAAAATCGTGATTCTCATTTTAGCCAGAATCGTGCAGCTCTACCCCACAATGTCCTGAAAATTAGACACATGATAACATGTAATCACCGAAAATGCATTATGGTGTATTGCGGCAATGCATGTGTGTCGCCTTAGTTTGTTGGGCTACAACCCAAAGTGAATGGCACAGCAATGCATGTAAGGGGTGTTACCACAACGCTGTAGTCTAAATGAGCCCTCAAAGATTTGGCTCTAGTGACAAGTGTGGTTTGAGAGGGTTAAAAAGCGTCTTTGTTTTTACATCTGGGGTTTATTAAGTTAATGGATGGTTCAGTTTTATAGCCATTCTGTAGAAACGACTTGATGCACTTTCACCAGTTTGAGGATAAGTTAGTTAATTTGTCGGATGTTTGTCTTCAATTCTGCGCCAGGCATTAGCTGCTCGGGCAGCATCAGATCGCTTCCTCCATCTGTGCACGGAATGAATTGGATTGATTTCGAATGAGTCAAAGAATATCATTCTCATCGGCTCCTCTTTCATTACATACAAGATTGAGGCTGCCATTAAACACTCATTTGTAAGCTACACAGATGGTGACTTCATTGTTTTAAAATTAACTCTGCGAGTACCATAGATCAGGATGGTTCTCCATCCATGTCCTTGCCCACCTGATAGTGAGCAATGTTGGGGAGTCAAATAATAGGATTGCCATTGTTATCACAGCCATCCTCATAGGCAAGATACACTTTGGGGGAGATTTACTATAACTGGAGCACATAGAATCTGGTGTACCTGTTCATGGTAGCCAATCCGCTTCTAACTTCAGCTTATTCAATTTAACGCAGAGTTGCATCCAAAAATTGAACTTCCGCTTCCCCCCTCCAGTGTCACATTTGGCACCTTTCAGGGGGGAGGGGGGAGCAGATACCTGTCTAAGCCAGGTATTTGCTCTCACTTCCGGGCATAGATAGTAGGGATGAGCTCCGGCGTGTTCGCATTGAACACGTGCAGAGCCCGCCAGGATGTCGGCACAGCGCTGTGCTAATCACAGCCAGGGAGACATTTCCCGATCTCTGCAGCCGAGCATCGGGAAATGTCTCTCTGCCTGTCATTAGCGCAGCGCGGTGCCGACATCCTGGCGGGCTCTGCACGTGTTCAATGCGAACACGCCGGAGCTCATCCCTAGTAGATAGCTGCAGTATCTGCGGAT
Source organism: Rana muscosa (assembly GCA_029206835.1). Classification (NCBI taxonomy): domain Eukaryota; kingdom Metazoa; phylum Chordata; class Amphibia; order Anura; family Ranidae; genus Rana; species Rana muscosa. The sequence continues at coordinate 99,500,689 of CM055120.1, forward strand.
ATCTACGCCATGTCCGGCCCCTCCTTTGTCCACCCCTGCTGTCTGCTGGGAGATGCACAGGTCCCAGAAGACAGCAGGGACCAGTGAGGACGCGACTCGCGCATGCCGCAAGGCTTTCCTTCCTGATTCCTTTACCCAAGATGACGGCGCCTCCACCTGAGAGCCGAGGGACAGATCGGCTTAGGGTGCCGACATCCCGGACGCCCTGGACAGGTAAGTGTCCATATTTTAAAAGGCGGTAGCAGCAGCTGCAGTATTTGTAGCTGCTGACTTTAAAAAAAAAAATAATAATTTTGGCGGAACTCTGCTTTAAGCTTTGACAATAAGGCCTGGTTCACACCTATGCATTTTTTAGTGCGTTTTCAGTTTTGCAGAAACACACTACAGTCCATTTAACACGGTTTCCTATGGGTCACTTTCACATCTGTGCATTTTAGGAAAGGGCCAGGGATTTGTTGATGACGTCACACTCTAGCTCCGACCGACGCGTTTCTCCATAATAGGAGTCCTCTGGAATTGGAGAGGATTCATGTAGCATTTACTTCCAGGAATCCATCTGCCCTTAGCTTGGGTATACCCGCAGGAAGGTGTGCTTAGCTGAGAAAACCACTCCTCCCCTTTTGAAGACTCCTGGGATGTATAACATAATTTTGCCTAGACCTGGAAACCAGAAAGTAACTGAAGAATGTAAACATTTTTAAAACACGTAAATATGACATACTTTCCCATCTATTTTCTAATGCTAGCAACATAAGGATTTTAAAATACCGTATATACTCGAGTATAAGCCGAGATTTTCAGCCCTTTTTTTGGGGCTGAAAGTCCCCCCCCCCCCTCAGCTTATACTCGCGTCAGCGAAATTTTTCCATTGTAAATAGTACCTGTAAAGAAGTTGCGGCTGCAGCGCCCATCGTTCAAATTCCGCGGTCTTTTCCTGTTCCTTCCGTGATAGGCGAATCTCATCAGACACTCTCCGCCTATCACGAACGTTCTCTCATCCTCAGTTTTCCAGCAGACGTCTGTGATTGGCGGAACACCCAACACAGTGTCTGCTGGGAAAACTGAGGATGAGAGAATGTTCGTGATAGGCGGAGAGTGTCTGCTGAGAATCGCCTATCAAGGAAGGAACAGGAAGAGACCGCGGAATTTGAACGATGGATGCTGCGGAATTTGAACGATGGACGCCGCAGCTGCAACTTCTTTACAGGTACTATTTACAATGTAAAATAGGGAACAGCGAGCTAGGGAACAGTGGACAGTGAGGCATCGGCTTATACTCGAGTCAGTAAGGTTTCCCAGCTTTTTTGGCAACATTAGGTACCTGGGCTTATACTCGAGTATATACGGTAGTCAATGCTGATTGAGAGAGTGTTCTGCTTTAACTGTTTGCAGCCTTGACTACAGACAGTATACAGCACTGTATACAGCACTGTGTTCAGCAGTGGGATAAGAACTTCTTGTCTCACTCCTGGAACAAAATACAATGTGGTTGGGCTGAGCGCTGTTCAGCCATTCATCGAGAAACTTTGTTTTCTGTGAATGAATACAAGGCTTCCTCTGGCTGAGGCAGAGATCATAATGTTATCCACCTGCCTGTCCGCCTCAGCCAATCAGAGGAAGTTTTATTGTTCGCTAATAGAATACAAGGCTACTTGTGAATGGCTAAGCAGCACTCAGCCTGAATCTATTTGGTTCCGGAAGTTGGACAGGAAGTTCCCACCCACTGTCGGAACGCAGCACTGTATACTGTACAGACTGTATATAGTGCAGTAAATGGTTCATTTGGGCCAGCCTGACCCAAACAAACTATTTAAAGGGACATTAAACATTAAGTTAGGCTGCATTCACACCTGAGCGTTTTCAGCTCATAAAACGCCCGAAAAAACATCTGAAAAAACGCCCAACAAGCAAAATCTCATTCATTTCAGTGGCACCTGTCCACATCTGAGCGTTTTGTCACCTGAAGCAAAAAACCTGAAAACGCCCTGAGCTCAAAAAATAACATGCGCTTCTTTGGGGCAGATTACAGGCATTTTTCTGAGTTTTACATTGGTGACCTGTACAAAATCGCAACAAAAACGTGGCTAAAACCGCATGACTTTGAAACGCTCAGGTGTGAATGTAGCCTCAGGCTTTTGTAGCAGGCAAATCTTGTTTGAAAATGAAATCTCTCTATTATATTTCATGCTAATAAGTGGATTTTCTTTAAATAATATAGGGGGTTAGGGAGAATCATTTTGTAAAATAAAAGCTGAATGCTGTAAAATGCAGACGGATGATTATCCAGCAAAAATGCTTTGTGTCAATCACACAGCATATCCTTTATACATGGGCCCCATAGTCTTCCTTTATTTCCCTCGATTCAGAACTCATTTCGTTTTTGGAGAAAGACTAAAAATTGGCAGAACATGTGAGAAGTCCCTTGTCCTAGAAATGACAAGTTTCCAATGACCAGTATTGGCTGTATATAGGGAGGGGCCCCTGCTGGACTGAAGAGCTTTGTATGTAGCAGATAGAAGACATAGGGAAGTTGGACAGGCTTCATGTTGTGCTACAGAACCAAGTCTCCGAGGAACAATTTTATTTTTTTAGAGGTCTGTACGCGGCAAAACACAAGGCTGATGGGGTTAAACCGTTGGTTTTGGTGTATATTGGGGAAGGATTGTCACTCTATTATGGCAGTTGGCTTCCCCATTAGGGAGATTAATTTCACTTTTTGCCTTAGTGACAGAAATAAAACCCTTCAATGGGAGAGAAAAAAAGTTTTTTCACTATTGCAAGAAAAAAAGTTTTTGGGGGATTTTATAACCCAGGATATTTGGTACCTTTGTGATCAAGGAATAGCCACACAGGATATATTGGATGTTTTAGTTTATTTTGTTCCCCTACAAAGTGTAGAGGAACAAAATAGTAGATGGTGTTTCGTATCCTGAAAAGTTTTTTTGAGGCAAAGCGGCTGGTCAGTTAGTGGTTGTAAAGGCAGAATTTTTTTTTACCTAACTAAGCTAATATCTTCTCCCTCCCACATTCTAAGCTTGGTATATCTACCCTGTAGAAGGATAGTAGATGCCTTTACTTTCCTATTCTGAAGTCGCTCTAGTCCAGACATGGGATCCCACCAGGGCCGGTGTCTTGTCGACCTAGTTCCCCTATCGATATGGTTCCGAGCTCGCCTGCGCATGCGCACTCGGAACACACGGAAATCTACGAACATCTACAGCTGTTGGTCAGCTGTAGACACGCTCCCTCCCGAGGATACACACAGAATTCTGTCACCCGGCCATCAACTTGTTTAATGCTGCCCTATAGAGCGGCGTGTCCCAGTCTCCGCCCCCGCCGCTTTCTTGTCGAGCTGGTTCCCCTAGCATCGGGAGCGAGCACGTCTACAGCTGCCGAACAGCTGTTCACGCTCAGAGAATTCCGTCGCCTCGGATTGCGCCTGTGCAGTCGAGCTCGGAACCATATCGATAGGCGGAACCAGCTCGGCAGAACACCGGCTTCAATTTTGAGGACAGATCTGCTCTACAGCTGCAGAGCCTGTGTGATAACATCACCCATAGGCTTACTATGCAGGATCTTTCATAGGCTGTCCCACCTCTACACTGAAGCCGGTGCTGGGACCCGATCATGTGACCGGATCGGAGCAACGTCAGACTCGGCAAGTATAGGCATCTTTTCTTTTACAGGTATATAGAATCAGTGCTAGGGCAAAGTCATCCAGCACCCAGGGCAAAGGTGCCCAACTGCACCCCCCTTCCCTTAGGGTTAGTGTCGGGGCGCCCCCATCCCTGCAATTAACCATACTATCCACCCCTTGTCTTGGCCCTGGATAGAATAGGCTTAGAATGGGGGTGGGAGTAGATTTAAGCTTAGTTAGGTTTTGACTGATATTCCACATTAATGCGTTCCCTGCATTAAAGTAAAAAAGTCTCCCAGTGATTGTACTCAGCCCCCTCTCCCCCTTCTTATACTTGCCTAACTTGTCCTATCTTGATCCTGCACTGTGCCAGAGAGTTGCTGCACTCTAATCCTCTCCTCACAGGACCCAATGAGAGCAGTGGGAGCCATTGGCTCCTGATGCTGTCCATCAAATCCTGTGAGGAAGGGGCAATGCTGAGCCGGGCTGTGTGTGTCTATGGATGGACGAACGCAGCTCGGCTTGGGAACATGCTTGCTGGTGTGCCACCATAGGAAGCAGCATCCTATGGTGGGACACGGAGAGGAGAAGCCTAGAGCACCGGTGGGGGACCCCAGAAGAGGAGGTTACACAGAGCAGGTACATTTAACATGTTTGTGCAGGTACTTCCTAGATGCCAGCTCTTATCTATCATTGCCTTGTTCTGGTTGTTTAAAGGGACAGTCACTTTTCATCATTTTCCTTTAACATCTGTTTATCTTTAAGAATGAAATCAAGAATCTGAAGCAGAGTGAGCACATGAAAAGCAAAGAGGTCTTGAGTAACATACTGTACAATCTTTTTTTATGATGAATCGGATATATAGAACTTGAAAGGGTCTGCAACAATACCAAATGAGCACAAAAGTAAAAAGATATCTAGATCTACTGAACATCTCAGTCTTGGCATACTGAGTACCAGTTACTGCCCACCCACCCAGAGCTACCAAAAACAATGCAAGTACTGGTTGTTCATTTCAGCCCACCGCATTCCATATAGGTCACAGCGTCTTTGCGGCAATGGGATTGTCACTAATTATGGTTGTTTAATTCAGAGCTCACCCACATTGTCCCCCAGGTTCTCTGTGGAAGAGATTCTGCGAACAAAAGGAAAATTAAAAAAAATTCCTGACAACTCTTACAGCCATAACACTCCCAGAAACACCTCAGTACGTTACACGGAATCTCGCTGCTGCAAACTTTGGTTTACCGACAACTCGCTTCACCGATCGCAATACTAGGGGCCACTTTCTCATGGATTTTCAGAGGGCACACTTCAACTTATTGTCACGTTTGCTGTAAGTTTGAAATTTTTATGTGTGCCGTTTGAGTTTTATATAGCTGTACGCCATACACAGACATACAAATTTTAATTTGAGACAATTGACATGCTTAAAAGTGTTACTAAACCCAGGACCCTGCATTCACTATATCTGATCTCCCACAGGACACAACACATGGACATGCAATTATTTTAGTAAAATATACTGCTAAATACCTTTTTCTCATCAGCAGTATATAGCAGTCTTGTGACTTCTATCAGTATGCAGCCAAGCACTGGTTAAAGTTTGTAGGAGGAGTTTTCATTCTGCTCTGACTGTCCTATGAGGCTGCATAACCCCTGACTTTATGTCTGGACTGTGCTGATTGGCCCAGTGGTTATCACATGCACCCTCCCAAAAAAAAACTCTAGCAATACACACCAAACTGAGAGCATGTGCGGATTGACTCCAAGGCTCTGTACTATCAGCAGATGGATTGGGGACAGTGAAAGAAGGGGAGGATCAGAGAAGACGGGATCAAGCAGCCTTTTTACACAATGCAGAGGATTAACCCCTTAGATTCCATAGTGAGTATAACAAGCATGCTTTACTGCATTTACAGACTGATTTTACTGTTGTGGGTTTAGTAACATTTTAAGGTGATCTAGACATTAGCTGAATCTAATGATCCATTTACGACATTGCTGTAAACAGGCGCAGCCGTGTGACTAGGTGAGAAACTGGCCCAGATGATGTCATGAGATACCTGGATCATGTAGGCATGTTTGACCAAATCATTAATGTTTATGACCAGCTTTAAACAAACTACTAGTAAGGCAGTTTTCAGCTTGTGTGTCAATTGTTCACCCTGGAAGATACTGCCAAGCAACCAAATATTGGACAAGTTAGAAAAACAGTTTCCTGTCACTATATAGTTCCTGCCTGATATAGCTGCAAATAGGACAACTGTGCTACAACTCTCCTCCAGTCTTCACTGATGCAAAACTTGCTACTAGGTTGGTGGTGCCGGCTATCTATATAGGTTAAAGGCATTTTAAACCTTCCTACCTGCACCTGTGTTTTTCATCTGTATTAGATGTGCACTGATCTTGTAGGTGTCATTTGTTGGTCTGTACAAACAGTCTAGAGTAGAGCAACTCTTCACATTAGCATGACATTGCACAAGTTAATGGATAACCTCCGTCGCTAGTCTAAGAACCAACACTTTCTTTGTAGAAACGACTTATCCCACAATCCCTGGGTCTCTCGGTCTAGTGCAGGTACATGCAATTACCAGAGCTTTCCATGGTGGAAGAGATGTTTTGTTTTCATAAAACTAGCATGCACACAATTATGATGCAACACAGAGAAATGGCTAAGCATGCATGTGACACGGAACAGGAAGTTGCTTGTCCTACTGGTGAATAGGGGACAAGTTAGGTGGATTAATGCATGGGCATAGGGGAATCAGTTAGCTATGACTCTAGAAACTGCAGCCACCACATATGATTGCATCATTACCTGCTAAGCCAAACAAACAACACAGGGCGTATACCTACACTAAGGCTGGGTTCACACTATACGACACGACTTTCATCCTACTTTGCTCTGCGACATCTGTCCTACATTGGTCCGACATCCATCCGACATTGGTCCGACATCCATCCGACATTCATGAACAGGATACTACTTTGATCCGACATTGTGCTAGTCTGACTTGTCCTTTGACCAATCAAAACAATCCCAGGGTGAGATAAATTCTTTTTACTGCTGCTGTAATCACAATGTCGGATGCCAAAGTCGTATGGTTAGGACAAGGATCCGACTTTGATCCGACTTCAATGATAGTCAATGGGCTGAAGTAGGATCAAAGTCGGACAGAAGTAGTACAGGGAGAATTTTTAATGTCGGACCGACATGTGTCGGACCAGTTAAGACGGCTCCCATAGGGAAACATTGATTTTCACACGTCATGCGACATGAGCTCCTAATGTCGGAGCGTTTGTCGCCCCAGTGTGAACCAGGCCTTACACTTACTTAAAACAAACAAAATCTTTTGAAAGTGTACAATGCCTTTAAAGCAGGGATATGCAATTAGCGGACCTCCAGCTGTTGCCAAACTACAAGTCCCATCATATCTCTGCCTCTGGGTGTCATGCTTGATGCTGTCAGAGTCTCGCTATGCCTCATGGGGCTTGTAGTTTGGCAACAGCTGGAGGTCCGCTAATGGCATATCCCTGCTTTAAAGCAATGATCACTGGTTTAGTACTAACAGGTACAAACTCCATTTTGTCGATTGGCATAATCAATGAAATATTAAGCTTATGTAGAGTAGACTTGAATAAGAGGATGTGCTAAAAACAAGGTAACCAAGTCATTAAAGGAAGAAAAATTACATTTACATATAACTGACATATAAGCTTAAGTTGGACCTCTACTCACAATTTACCCATAGCCTCCTTCTAACCCTCCCCTCTCCCTCATTACACATTTGAAAAAAAAAAATTTGGGTGACAAGTACAAGTATTCACTCCCATTTCCTTACTCCTCACCTAGGCAAAGATGCCATTGCGCTAGGACTGCCCCAACACCTGCAGCCTCCTGGGATCACATCACGCATTCCAGGAGGCTACAGAACCAATCAAACCAAGCTGACCAATCTTGCATATGAGCAATGGGAATTTGGCTGTGAACCAATAGAAAGTGACAGCCAGCTCACGAATCCAAGATAGTTATGGGTGATCCAACTAACTGTGAAAAGTTTGGGTGCTAGAAAGACCGCACTGGATCTCATGGACTAGTAGGGCCTCATACACACTGGGCATTTAGCCCTGGTGTGTAACACTCCAGCTTTTGACTGCAGAGGGCTCAAGTGCACCGTCCAGCCCTGCTGCTGGCAGCCTGTCAAACTTTGAGTCTGACAGCTGCTGTGGATGGACTGGGCTGGGTGGTGCACTCAGTGGTACTTCTGTTTAGGGCAGTATGTGCTCAGGGACAAAGGCCCAGAACGCAGACTACTTACATTCCGGACATTCATCCCTGGGCACTTACTGTCCTAAACGTACATAACACTTGGTGCACCACCCATCCCCATAGGGCCACAGCAGCTGGTAGAGTAATAAAGTTTAACAGGCTGCTGGCAGTGGGGCTGGATGGTGTGCCTGTGCCAACCAGCTGCAGCTAAAGGCTTTAGTATGTCTGCAGCTACCGTACTTGTAACTTTTATTCTCAAAAGGACAAGTAAAGTTTCTCTTTAAAGTAGAACTTTTTTTCATTTTGGACAGACTAAGGGAGGGTTATAACCCCTGTAAGGTTTATTGCTGTGTACCATTGGGGAAATTTACCATTACTTCCGGTCTCCTAGCCAAACAGGAAGTGAGAGGAAATCCATGCATATTAAAGGAATTCCTTGGGGACCCCCAGGTTACCAGAATTAGTGTCCCTATTGGAAGATTTACCCTCTATTACTTTTTTGGGGACTTTCACCCTCTCTCTTTGTACTGTTTACCATTATCACTGAAAGTGAATCTCCTTAACTGGGGCACAGACAGCTGTAAAAACTGACATTATGTTCTAATCCATCTCCCCTCTATCCAAAATAAAAAAAAAAACTCTTGCCTTTAGTTATACCAGATCGGACCCGCCAGTCTCCTCTATGAAGAGGCGAATGTCAGCAGATACGTCTGCTGACATCCTCCACGATGCGATTCGATCCTGCCCCGCAAAATCCAGACGGAAGGTGGTCCTATTATCCATCCGTCTGGCGGATCAGATGGAAATGGATAGGTGGTCCATTCGATTGCCCCATAGAGAAGAGTAGGACTGTGTCCAAGCAGACAGGACTTGTCATTCGCCTGCTCAGCGGGTATCAGCGGAGCGTTCCCCCACTGAGCAAACGGAATTCGTTCCACGGAGGCGCCCATGTGAAAGGGGCCTAATTGTGTTTCAGTATCTTCCCAGTGTAATCCCCTGCAGAGCTGTGTTCTGTGCCAATCGGGACTCTTACTTAGCTCAGTGCTCACCTAATAACATTATTTCTGATTGGTGGGATTAGGATGTGCACTTTGCACACTTTTTAACCTCAAAATAACACCAAAAACCCATCCACATGTATACAAGTCAGGAAGTGACGAAACGTCAGGGCGTGACCTAACACACCAAGGAAACCAGAAGTGATGCTTGCGCTCCAGGATTTGCTCTCCAGGAAGACGCCAGGAAAGGAACTACATTCCGGTGTTCATCAGGGGCAAGTTTAAGCGCGGAAGCGCACACTCCATATGATTTTTTCGCCTGTTGTATATTTATATCTGGTACGCGCATATGTAAAGGGGGTATTTGTGGGATTTTTTTATAAATAAATTTTCCAGGCAGTACTGCCCTATGTGGTTTGTTCTCTTTCCCCACATATGCTAGCGGTACCATACAAATTATCACTGTGGTAAGAAGACAGAACACCTGATGAGGATGGTTAATACATGCCTATATTGATCTGATATCTGGTGAGTGCATCCCCAGAAGGGGACCTTTTTTTCCCCCCACGCGGTGAACATACCTGGGTGAAAGGAGCACTGAAACTAGAATTTGGACCAATCACAACCAGAATCACCATTCACTATCTAAACTACCCATATTTATGATTATATGGAAGACGCACATTTTAATATTTGTTCGTAGCGCTGCTGCAGTTTTATTTTGGACTTTGGATTGAAGTTTTATAATACTGTGTTTGCATTTTAAGTTTGATATTAAGCAGCTGCTTTTAGCATACACATTGCATTTTTGTTTCTAGTGTTTCTATCTTTGCATTTATCCAGAAGCGCAGAGTGATACTAATAGGAGAGGCCAGTTTTTATAGTATCTTTTATTGATGTATACATATAATAACACTATTTATTATGGTGTTTGTTACAAAGTATTATATGAAAAAGTAGAAATTTAGAAGCACACTGATTATGAAAAAGGTATCACCAGTAGGGATGAGCTCGGTGTTCGAGTCGAACATACGTTCGACTCGAACATCGGCTGTTCGATCGTTCGCCGAACAACGAACGATTTGGGCCGTTCGCGCCTAATTCGCGGCCCACAATGCACTACGCCATCGCAGTGTCATCCAGGCGCTGTGATTGGCCAAGCATGCACTGTGACCCCGCATGCTTGGCCAATCACAGCGCCGGCAGCGAGGAGAGCAATGATTGGCCACAGGCAGGATGCCTGTGGCCAATTATTGCTGAGGGTGTTTAGTACACGCCCCACACTATAAAAGGCCGCCAGCACGGCGGCCTAGTGTAGTGTGTTCCGGAGCAGGGAAAGAGAAGCATAGGCAGGGACAGTGACATTTTTTTTCTTGCTTAACCTGGATTCCTTTAGTTTAGGGAAAGAAAACTATAGGTAGGGAGAGTGTCAGTGTGTTTTACTGTGCGAATCCTTGTTTGTAGGGACAGGGAAGGACAGTGAGGGAAATTCTCATTGTGCTATACTGTGCTAAAGCATTCATCATCAACCATCTTTGAAATCCTTGTTTTTTGGACAGTCAGGGAAATTGTCATTGTGCTATTCTGTGCGAAAGCAATCATCCTCAACCATATTTAGAAATCCTTAAGTAAAGGGACAGAGAAGGACACCTGAAGGTAGCCCTTATTGCTTTTTTCCCCATCTCCCTGCAGGCCATCCATTAGAATGTCTGGAAGGCAAACAAGGAGAGGCAGACAGTCAGGAGGCAATAAAAGAGGGCAAGCATGCTCTGTGTCTGGGGGCAACAGTGCTGGTCGTGGACGCGGTGCATTGTCATCAGCACATGGCCATGGGACACGCTTGTCCTTCTTTTCGGCAGCTGGACATGTTGAGCCACATCATGCCGAAGACTTGGTAGAGTGGATGACCAAGCCCTCCTCCTCCTCCTCATCCTCTCTCACCCAGGCTCAGGGTACTGGCAAAGCAGCTGCCAAAGCGTCCTCTTCCCTGGTATCAATGTCAGACTCATCATCAGTCACTCCTTCCCTAGACCCACCATGTCCTCCTCCTGAGGAGTCCCCCGAACTGTTTGAGTACAGTGTTGGGTACATGCTCCAGGAGGATGCCCAGCGTTTCGAAGGGTCTGATGATGAAACCCAGCTAGAGGAAGGCAGTAGCGTGAGAGCAGACAGAGGGGATGCTCAAGGACACCAATCTGGCAGTCATGTTCCAGCAGCTGCAGCATACTGCCAGATTGGCTCCAGTGATGAGGAGGGAGGGGATGATGAGGTCACTGACTCCACGTGGGTGCCTAATGGGAGAGAGGAGGAGGAGGAGGAGGCACATCTCCAATGAGGCAGGATGCCCTTTGGTGGCCAGCGTAAGGGCAGTACACCGACGGAATCACACCGCAGAGCTCCGCCTGTGCAGGGCGCTGCCTCTGCCCGTCATTCAAAAAGTTCTTTGGTGTGGGCCTTTTTTGAGGCTAGTGCATCAGATCGCACAGCTGCTGTTTGCAACATATGTCTCAAGCGTATATCGCGTGGCCAAAACATCAGCCGCTTGGGTACCACATGCCTGACCAGACATATGTTGACCTGCCATGCAGCTCGTTGGCAAGCCTACCTCAAAGACCCACACCAAAGAACAAAGCGGACCTCTCCTTGCACCGCATCAGCTGGGATCTCCAACCCCACTATAACTTCAGTCCTCTCTGAAACATGCACTGAGAGGAATGAAGGTGTAGAATTAGGTGTGTCACAGCCAAGTACTTGCGGCCACTCTGCTAGCAGTACACCGACGTCCGATTCTAGCAGGCAAATTTCCCTGCCCCAGCTGCTGGACCGTCGAAAGAAGTTCACTCCCAGCCATCCACATGCCCAGCGGTTGAATGCTAGCTTGGCTAAATTGCTAGCGCTTCAACTGCTGCCTTTTCAGTTGGTAGACTCGGCCCCCTTCCGTGAGTTTGTGCAATGTGCGGTTCCTCAGTGGCAGGTTCCCAAACGCCACTTTTTCTCACAGAAGGCTATTCCGGCTCTCTACCGGCATGTGGAAGGCAATGTCTTGGCCTCGCTGGACAGGGCGGTCAGCGGTAAGGTGCATATTACCGCTGACTCATGGTCCAGCAGGCATGGACAGGGACGTTACCTTTCTTTCACGGCCCATTGGGTCACTCTTTTGGCAGCTGGGAAGGATGCAGGACAAGGTGCAGTAGTGTTGGAGGTTGTTCCACCGCCACGCCTCCAAAATGCTACTACTGGTTGTGACACATCTCTCTCCTCCACCCCCTCCTCTTCTTCTTCCTCCATGGCCTCTTCCTGTGCTTTGTCCTCTGAACCAGCGGTGCTCCGTAGCCGTTCAAGGGGCTACACAAGTACGCAGGCAAAAAGATGCCATGCCGTGCTTGCGCTGGTGTGTTTGGGGGACAGAAGCCACACTGGGGCAGAGGTCCTGTCTGCTCTGCAGGGCCAGGCCGAGAGATGGTTGACGCCACGCCAGCTTAAGCCAGGAATGGTGGTTTGCGACAATGGCACCAACCTCCTCTCCGCCCTCCGACAGGGACAACTGACCCATGTGCCCTGTGTGGCTCACGTCCTTACCTGGTGGTGCAGCGGTTCTTGGGCAGGTACCCGGGCTTACAGGATGTCCTGAGGCAGGCCAGGAAAGTCTGTGTGCATTTCCGCAGATCTTATAATGCCAGTGCTCGCCTGGCTGAGCTGCAAAAGGAGTTGAACCTGCCCAAGAACCGCCTTATATGTGACATGCCCACCAGGTGGAACTCAACATTGGCCATGCTGCAGCAGCTGCACACGCAGCAGAGGGCCATCAATGAGTACCTGTGCGACTACGGCACCAGGACAGGGTCAGGGGAGCTTGGTTTTTTTTCTCCACGCCAGTGGGGCATGATCAGGGATGCATGCACTGTCCTGGCACCATTTGAGGAGGCCACGAGGATGGTGAGCAGTGACAGTGCATGCATCAGTGACACTGTACCTCTTGTCCACCTGTTGGAGCACACGCTGCGTGGAATAATGGACAGGGCACTTGAGGCAGAACAGAGGCAGGAAGAGGAGGACTTCCTTGCCTCTCAAGGCCCCCTTTACCCAGACAGTGTTCCTTCTGTCCCACCCATCGCACAGGAAGAGGAGGAGGAGGAGGAGGATTGTGTCAGCATGGAGGTGGAGGCTGGCACTTAGCATCATCAGCAGCAGTCTTTTAGGGATGATTTATAGTCCCAAGAAACCAGTGGACTTGTACGTGGCTGGGAGGAGGTGGCTGCGGATCATGTCGTCCTTAGTGACCCAGAGGACTCCGGACCGAATGCCTCAGCTAACCTACGCTGCATGGCCTCCCTGAACCTGCAAAGTCTGCGGAAGGATCCTCGTATTCTTCGGATCAAGGAGAGGGACCATTACTGGCTGGCCACTCTCCTTGATCCACGGTACAAGGGTAAGGTTGCGGACCTTATGTTACCGTCGCAGAGGGAGCAGAGGATGAGACAACTCCGGGAGGCCTTGCAGAAAGGTCTGTGCAACGCGTTCCCAGAGACTGGGAGGTTACAAACTCCTGGTCCTGGACAACGAGTTGCTGAGGCTTCGGCCAGTCAAAGAAGGAGCGGTGGGGAAGGTGGCCGTCTGACCGATGCGTTCAGACAATTCTTTAGTCCGCATCCCCAAAGTATGATCGGTTCCAGCAACCATCGCCAGCGTCTGATAAACATGGTGCAGGAATATCTAGGGGCAAGGTCAGACTTGGACACCTTCCCCACCGAAAATCCTCTGGCTTACTGGGTCTTGAGGATGGATCACTGGCCAGAGCTTGCACAGTATGCAATTGAGCTACTGGCCTGTCCTGCATCCAGCGTTCTTTCGGAACGCACATTCAGTGCTGCTGGAGGATTTGTCACGGATCACAGGGTGCGCCTGTCCACCGACTCGGTTGATCGACTGACTTTCATCAAGATGAACCAGTCTTGGATCACCACCAGCTACCACACACCTGATGCTGATATAACAGACTAATTGATTTCAACATGTCACATCCCTTCAAGACTGATGCTGATGCTGAGTGCCTGTGCTGTTATGTTGACTGGCTATCCTCCTCCTCCGAGTCCTCAATGATACGATTGATGATGATAGCTTGGAAGATCATTTTTGTTTATGGGTGCCGCCACCAGTGGCTAAGGCCCAATTTTTCAGCCCCTGTTTAACAGGGGCGTGTAATTACAATTTTTGAAGCAATACTTTGCAACAGGGCTCATTGCTGTGCTCCAAGTACAGTATCTGTGAGGGGTTGCAGTGTTCTGCCACCAGTGCCTAAGGCCTAATTTTTCAGCCCCTGTTCAACAGGGGCATGTAATTACAATTCTTGATCTAATAATTCACAGCAGGGCCCATTGCTGCACCCACCAAGAGTAACTCTGAGGGCTTACAGTGTTGTGGCAACGCCACCACCACCACCACCACGAAAGGCCCAATTTTTCAGCCCCTGTTCAAAAGGGGCATGTAATTACAATTCTTGATCTAATAATTCACAGCAGGGCCCATTCCTGCACCCACCAAGAGTAACTCTGAGGGCTTACAGTGTTGTGGCAACACCACCACCACTACCACGAAAGGCCCAATTTTTCAGCCCCTGTTCAACAGGGGCATGCAATTACAATTCTTGATCTAATAATTCACAGCAGGGCCCATTGCTGCACCCACCAAGAGTAACTGTCAGGGCTTACAGTGTTGTGGCACCAGCACCACCATCAAAGGCCCAATTTTTACTACCACTGTTCAACAATTATATGTAATTACAATTCCTGATATAATAGTTGACAGCAGGGCGTTCCAGCACCAACCAAGAGTAACTGTGAGTGCTTACAGTGTTGTGCCAACACCAACAACTAAGGGGCCTATTTCTGCAGAGTATATACGGCAGGTCCCTACTTTCAAACATCCAACTTACAAACGACTCCTACTTGCAAACGCAAGAAGACAACAGGAAGTGAGAGGAAATCTACCCCTAGGAAGGAAAATTCTCTCCTGTAAGAATTAATATGGGAGAAAGGTGTCTCCTCTGTACTGATGCTTTATCACCAATCCTTGTTTCAAGAAAAACACCACATTTCAAAAACAGTTGTCATTGGGACGGAAAGTGAGGTGAAATGTTCTGAACAGGGGCACAGACAGCAAAACAAATGTTACAGGGGTGATAACCCTTACCTATGTTTTCCAAAAAGTTTAAAAATAGATTTTTGGGCTGGAGCTACACTTAAACAATGTACCTGTTCAAAATTACAAACAGATTCTACATAAGAACAAACCTACAGTCCCTGTCTTTTGTATGCACCGCCTGTATACGGCTGTTCAGAGTATATAGGGCCTTTTTTATTTTATGTGCGGGGTTCCCCTTAATATCCATACAAGACCCAAAGGGGCTGGTAATGGGCTGGGGTAGGGGGGGGGGGGGGGGTCATGGGGTAGCTATGCCATTTTTCTTAAAGATTTTCATCCATATTACCGGGACCAGACATTACATTAAAGCCGCAAGCAGTTTTAAATGGCTTTTTTTTCCTTTAGAAGTGTCATTTTGTGCAGGGACAGTTCTAAACACGGGAAACACGTGGCACTTCACAGGCATACTTTAGACACCCCCCAGGTACGATATTTAAAGGAATATTTGACTTTTTTTTTTTCACTTTATGCATCATTAAAATGACTGCTCCCGAAAAACGACCGTTTTTAAAACTTCTTTTTGCATTGATACATGTCCCCTGGTGCAGAACCCGGGTTCCCAAACCCTTTTTAGGACAATAACATGCATAATAGTCGTTATAATTAGCACTTTAGAATTCGAACGTTCGCATCCATTGTATTTAATAGGGTTCTAATGTTCGTACGAACTTTCGGTCCGTTCGCGGGTTCTGGTGCGAACCGAACCCGGGGGTGTTCGGCTCATCACTAATCACCAGTAATCGTCTGTTAAATAATAAATTAACATTGTTAATATTATAATATATGGGCATCTTTACTATTATAATATATGGACATCTTTACTATTATAATATATGGACATCTTTACTATTATAATATATGGACATCTTTACTATTATAATATATGGACATCTTTAATATTATAATACATGGACATCTTTAATATTGGCCATATGGGCATCTTGTTGTATGGACCTCCTATCGTATTTGACGTCATCAAATGTGTCATCATAGAAATACAGAGTGTTTGAACCTTGGTTGTACTGTGTGCCAGATTCTCTCGCTTGTTTTGCCATTACAGTGTGAATGGAGAGGAGAATGTGGGTCATTGTCCCCGATGACACATTTTACAGGTAGGTGTTTGCTGACCTAGCAGCGTGTGGACTGGCTGTTAGAGATAGTTGGATTCCAGTGCTTAGTGCAAGCTTTCCATTACATTGTATGCACACAGGTGGAGAATGACTTGTACTATTGTAAAACTATTACACTTATGTGCGTCTAATCATCACCAAGCAGCATTGTGAATGGTACAAAGCAAGTCGGATCGGACGGGAAACTAAGCCGCGTTGTTTCCAAAAAGATATGCGGCAAAACATGAAAAATTTGTCCCCATCCATAGAGGGTCCATGTGGGAAGGAAGCTGGGATAATAAAGTCCAACCATTTTTATGGTAAGGGGAACATTCAAAACCTGTGTAGGGGGACACTTTCTACACACTGAGGGTTATTTACTAAAGGCAAATCCACTTTGCACTACAAGTGCAAAGTGCACTTGAAATTGCACTGAAAGTGCACTTGGAAGTGCAGTCGCTGTAAATCTGAGGGGAAGCTCTGCTGATTTTATTATCTAATCATGTGCAAGCTAAAATGCTGTCTTTTATTTTCCTTGCATGTCCCCCTCGGATCTACAGCGACTGCACTTCCAAGTACACTTTCAGTGCAATTTCAAGTGCACTTTGGACTTGTAGTGCAAAGTGGATTTGCCTTTAGTAAATAACCCTCATTATGAACTTTGCCTTCATAAAATATTAATTATAAAGCAGTTATGTTGTATTTATTTTGTGAAGTTATTAGTAGAATTCAGTAGGGATCGACCAATATAGTTTTTTCAATACCGATATTTCGGCCAGCTCTCCTGCCGATAGCCGATATTTTTTGACAATATTTTGTACGTTTAAATTTTTTTTTTTTTTGTCTATTATTACTGTTATTGCTTGCCCAAGGAATGTAAAGATCCCTTGTGACAGTAATAGGCAGTGACGGGTACATTTTATGGAGGGATCGGGGGTCTATAAGACTCCAAAACCCTCCTCTGCACTTCAAAGTATTCAAAACGTCAAGATCTGCGTTTCTGAATACTTTATTTTTTAAAACTGGCGCCTTTTAAGATGCCAGTAATCCAGGAAGTGATGTCATGACATCGCTTCCGGATTACTAGATCCTAGACCCGAACGAAACATCGCCTTTATTCGGGTCTTCAGGCAGCCGGCTGATGTGCCAGCTGGTTGCTCGGGCCTGCCGGTGGGACGGGAGAGCGTGGGAGGGGGGGGGCATCCCCTTCCACTGCTTGTAATAATAGCCGACAGTCCGCTCTAAAGAACGGTACTGGGGTGATGCCTGCAGCTGCAAGAATCACCCCGGTAAAAACCCCTTGTAGCAATATTGGTAATATTGGTCAGTTTTTTGACCAATACTAATAAAAAAGTGAATATCGGCCGCCGATAATCGGCTGATCCCTAGAATTGAGCATTTTAAATAATTTTTACAAAGTTCAGTTATTACATCTATAATGTCAGGACACTACAGTGAGTCTGGCTTATGATATTACTCATTTGAGTTTTTTCTTGTGTTTTAGTTGTAAGATATTTTTATGCAGTGTCTATTTTTTTTCCTTTTCATAAATAGCTGACATTGATGCCTAGATGCCCAGGACAAATTTAGCAGAGTCCGCTAACGTGATAACTCTAATTAGAAAAAAAATAGAAGACTATTATTTGATTTAATTAACATTAATTAAGAACCTGCTCTGTTTTTTATTAAAAATGCATAAAAATTACAAAAACTGTTTTATTAGTATATAATTTTGATATTTGTATTTAATACTGTAATCTTATATATATGATATATGATGGGATTAATCATATGGCACTGTAGATTCCACTGCACCCTGAAGGTGGCTGCATTCATCTGCAAGCTGAAGGCCTTTATTTGTGAAGATGAAGCCTCTAGTCATCATGTGATTGCCGTGCCATAGCTGATGTAGTGATTATATTATCAGTACCCAATCAGTCAGCAAGGACCAGCGTTGGCAGTGACAGCTAGGATTCAGAGCCAACAGCTGCATAGAGTGTTGGCTTGTGACTGCCAAGGAGGGAACATTTGTAAAATGTATCCCCAGCATGAGACATCAGGCTTTAAAATGTTAAAGGATAGGTTCAGGTTTAGCAACATGTTACAACCGTATTTAGGGTGTGACTATTTAGCACCCCCTGAGCTCCCCCTGTGACAGCAGGCAGGGGTTCTTCTCCTTCGCAGACGCTGTCAAATTTAAAATCCACACACACAGCTGCGTCATTTATTCACTGGTCTGACAAGGGTAGTGATGGGAAAGAAAATCCATTGCTTTCCTTAGCAAAAAACACCACCTACAGTGTACACAGACACTTGCTAGGTACATATTTAACACTTTGATCGCCCTAGCTGTTTAAGCCCTTCCCAGCCAGTGTCATTAGTACAGTGACAGTACATATTTTTAGCACTGATCACTGTATAGTGTCACTGGTTTCCACAAAGTGTAAGAGCTGTCCCCTCTTCATTAAGAGCCCTTTCACACTGAGGCACTGCAAAAACGCCTTTAGCGCTATTACCACGTTTTTAGGGCACTAGCGGTAAAATTAACGCTGCGTGCGTTTTAACAGCGTTTTTCAATCGTTATTGCAGCATGGGCAATTTCAGTCCTGCTGTTGTAGATGCTCTTTTTTTTTTTTGCTTGCATGTTTACATTTTTGGGAGATCATGTGACTTTTCTACAGCTCAGAGCGTATTATAGGCGCTATTCAGGCGTTTTTACAGCGCTTTCAATTCATTTCAATGGAGAGGGGCGTTTTTGAAGCGTTTTTTTTTTTCAGCGCCCAAAAGCTGCTCCAAAGATGCTGCTTGCAGGACTTTTCTCAACGCCCCGCCAGCGCCACGCCTCAGTGTGAAAGGGTCCATTGAGATGCATGGAGTGTTTTATGAGCGTTTTAATAGCGCTATTTTTACCGCTAAAACGCTGTAAAAACGCTCCAGTGTGAAAGGGGTCTAAGTCCTTTCTGCCACTGAGGTAGATGGCTTTTAGTTCGCAAGCATGTTGATCAGCACACTCATAGCCCATTGACCTTCCTTCCAAACTGAAATCCTGTACAGAGGTACGGGCAGGAAGCTGGAGAACGTGTCTGCAGGAGCCTGACATTGCACCTTCGATCCACTGGTCATGGGTACAATGCTTTCCAGGCTCCTTTGTTAATAAATAAATGCACATTTTTAGCCTTCAAAAACACGTGCATTTATTTATTTTACAAAAGTAAACTTCTCCTTTTAAGCAGCTTGTGGGTGGAAAGTGGTGTAAAAGTATACAGTCCAATGGTACGTATTGTAAGATTACACACAGATTCTGATTGTAGAACTTTACTTGTAGTAATGTGGAGCCTTATAAAGAATTTTACAATCAGACCACATACATTGTAGTGTGCTTAGATTTAACATTTACAAAGTAATATAATCCCAGCTTCATAGAATGTATTTATTTTTGTTCAGAATAAAGTGAAACTAAAGGCAAACTTTTTTTATTTATTTTTTCATTCTGGATATAGCATTGGAAGGTTATAACCACTTGACCATCGGAAGATTTACCTCTCTTCTTTAAACAGTTCGTTTTTTGTTTTTTTTTTGCAATATGGCACTACATTTCTTTAACTGACAATTGCGCGGTCATGCGACGTTGTACCCAAATAACCTTTATAATTTTTCCCCACAAATAGAGCTTTCTTTTGGTGGTATTTGATCACCACTTTGTTTTTGAACAAAATAATATTTTTTACTTTCTGATCTTAAACCTATCCAATAAAAAATTGTAAAAATTTTATATCTTCATACATTTAGGCCAATGTGCATTCTGCTACATATTTCTGGTAAAAAAAATCCCAATAAGCGTATATTGATTCGTTTGCGCAAAAGTTATAACGTCCGCAAACTTTGGGATATATACTGAAAATTTTATTTATTTTTATACTAGTAATGGCGGCGATCAGCGACTTATAGCGGGACTATGATATTGCGGCGGACATTCTGACACTTTTGACACTTTGTGGAAACCAATGACACCAATACAGTGATCAGTGCTAAAAATATGCACTGTCACTGTACTAATGACACTGGCTGGGAAAGGGGTTAAACATCTAGGGCGATCAAAGGGTTAAATATGTACCTAGCAAGTGTCTGCAGGGAAAGAAAATCCATCACTTCCCCTGTGGCAGGACAGAGCTCTGCCTTGTTTACATTGGCAGCGCTCTGTCCAACCTCTCTCCTTGCTGATCAGCAGGTGCTGGCGGACATCCATTGGCTGGCAGCTGCTGATGGGCTTGTGTTGTGTCTAATTAATTATAGCACAGGAGTGGCGCACGCTATAATGCTGGATTACATACTAGGTATGTGATCTGGCGCAGGAGAGCCTCTTTGCCGCCGTATAAGTATGTAATGCGGTCAGCGAGCAGATAAAACCTGTAAGATGTTTTTTATTTTATTTTTTCCCATTTTGACTTCCGGTTATATAGATGAAAGCCCTCCAAAGGAAGGAAACCTCTGATTGTCACCAGGGTTATCATAACTAGTGTCCCCATTGGAAGATTTCCCCTCAGTCCTTGTTCTGGTGACAGTCCAAAATTTGGGATACTCTTTTACTTGCAGCCTCGGTGATCATAGTAAACAGGCCAAATATTATTATACAGTATTTATTTATAGAGTGCCAACAGTTTGTGCAGCACTTTACAACATGAGGACAGACAGTACAGTTATAATTCAATACAGGAGAAATCAGAGAGCCCTGCTCATTAGAGCTTACAATCTAGGAGAGAAGGTGACTCTCCCTAAGGCTGGCCATCCATTATACCAATTTCTTGTACAATTTTCCTTTAAAGTGGTCATTTTTTTATCATCTTTCCATCTCTTAAATCTTCTGCTCTTGTTGTTTTAACTTTGGATGGTAAAAAAAAAAAAAAAATTCTGCCAGTAAAATAGCTTATACAGCCCACTTTCTCTTTCTTGTCTGGTCATTAGCCTAGGCTTATGACATCATGCACAGCTCTCTTTGCCAGGAAGGGAGGGGACTGAGTCATAAGAGGGCCAATGAGAGCTGCAGAGCTGGAGGTGTGCCTTTGTGTGTCTGTGTAATTCCAGGAAGTGAACAGGCAGCAGCTTCAGCTACCCACAGTTAAAATGGATGCAGCCAGACTCAGTGGAGGGAGATTTCTGCAGCATATTTGGCAAGTACAGAATCACAGATATATAATAATATGCAAAGTGGTTGGAGGGAAGCCGTTCTTCTTTAAGATTTGCCAAAACCATACAATATGAGGTTTGACCTAAACACTTTCAATTTGTATGCAATCAGCCAGGCCCTTGCACTACATAGTTGAAGGTAAAGCTAAAGAAAATTGTATAATGTATGGCCAGCTTAACAGGCACACAGACAGCAATAAAAACAGGTGTTCTAATCCATCTCCACTCCATCCAGAAATAAAAAAAAGTTTTGTCTTTTAGTTTTACTTTATAATATATATGACTCCTCAAAGGATTGCTTTACAGTGTAGTCGGTTGCACAATCCGATGTTATCATTGGTGTTCAATGAATTTGTCCATTTTGCATATTTTAAAGCATATAATGTAGTAATACTTTCCTAACCACTTGCCGACCTGCCGCTGTCATTATACTGCGGCAGGTCAGCTTGTTCCCGCATATTGCCTTACAGGTACGGCGGTCCCTTTAAAAGCTATAGTAGGCGCGCGCGCGCTGCACGGCGGGGGAGCTGATGCTCATGGCTGGCGACCGCAGTGTCCGTGGGACACCCGCAATCGCTCCACAGAGAGCAAGAACGGGGATCTGTAAACGTTAACAGATTCCTGTTCTGTCAGGGGAGTACAGAGTTGATCGTCTGTTCCTAGTGATCAGGAACAGCAATCTGTCTCCTCCGCCAGTCAGTACACTCCCCCCACAGTTAGAAACACCTCCACAGGGGACACTTAACCCCTTGATCGCCCCCCAGTGTAAACTTCTTCCCTGCCAGTGTAATTTATACAGTAATCAGTGGATTTTTATAGCACTGATCGCTGTATAAATGTGGTCCCAAAAAAGTGTCAAGTGTCTAATCTGGCTGCCGCAATGTTGCAGTCCTGCTAAAAATTGCTGGTCGCCACCATTACTAGTAAAAAAAAAAAATTAATTTAGAATAAAAATGCCATAAATATATTACCTACTTTGTAGATGCTATAACTTTTGCGCAAACCAATCAATATTCGCTTATTGCTATTTTTTTACCAGAAATATGTAGAAAAATACATATTGACCTAAACTGGTGAAGCCTTTTTTTTTGGAGATATTTATTATAGCAAAAATTTTAAAATATATATATTTAGTTTTTTCAAAATTGTCGCTCTTTTTTTGTTTATAGTGCAAAAAATAAAAACCGCAGAGGTGATCAAAAGAAAGCTCTATTTGTGGGAAAAAAAGGACGTCAATTTTCTTTGGGTACAGCGTCGCACGACCGAGCAACTGTCAGTTAAAGCGACGCAGTGCCGTATTGCAAAAAATTGCCTGGTCATTAAGGGGGTAAATCGTTCCGGTCCTTAAGTGGTTAATCAGCCCTTCAGCAGTTTCCTCCTCCGTTATCCATAAACATGCTGAGCTCTCTTCACCATTTCTATTCTCCAGGCAGCTCTGATGTATGCAGAGAGCAGGGATTACTTATCATAACCTGTCAGGTAACGGCCTTCATTTTCAACCTGCAAAAAAAAATAAAAAAATGACAAGCACACTCTGATTGGTTATTATGAGAAAAACCTACAACTGTTGCTGTAAATGACCTTCAGCAAAATATCTTTATGGTAAAGACTAATAATCTGCAATACTGATTACATTCTCACAAACCGCATATAGGATGCAAATTTCTATGGCAATTATTCTTCCAGTAGATAATTTGCATTATCAAGATTAATCAGGATAACATGAAGCATACATCTATATAGGTGGTCTTTTCAGACATACATAATGGGCTTCAGGTGGCCCTCCCTTGACCTCTGACCTCATAATCCCAGACAGCATGTCTGTTGTGAACTGAGGCCCGGTGGTAGTGAAAGATTTACTATAGGAACAATGTAGACGCTCCTTGGATTGTCTCCAGTGCAGCTGCATAAGATGTCAGAGAGAGTAATGTCTATATTAGCAGAAGAATTAATATGAACATATTATTTTATGTCGTTCTTTACGTCGGATTACTTTTTCTGATGGTCAGCTCTTTGATGTGAGCCTTCAGAATGGTAAATCTAGACACCGCTACCCTGTAGAAATAAACATTAAAAACTCACACTTTTTGCATTAGTTGTTCTGAAATATCAAGTATAACTTGGCTCTCTTCTGTAAAAAAAAAAAAATCTCTTACCGTTGTTTTCAGTCTGCTTGGTTCACACTTGTGTGATGCAGAAACCAGTGCGGGTTCCCACATCGCACCTGAAACGCCGGCGGTTTACACGGACATCTGCGAACCGCTGAGTGTCAATGTAAAGTTAAAGTGGATGTAAATCTGATTCATTAAATTTGACCTGGGCACATATATCTGCAGTGTTTACTTATCTTTCTCCAAAGCACTAAGTCCCGTGGCTTTCTGCTGTTTCGTTGCTCGGTTATCAGCATAATAATAATCCAGCCTGAAATTTGTGTTGTGGGAGGTTGCTATAAATAGATTAGCAAAGAGCTTGTCTTGTCACAGCACAACTCTGCACATTCCTTCTTTCCTCTGCCTATGTGGAGTGGGGGCAGAGCCGGGACAAGGGGTGGGTAGGAGGGGCAGCTGCCCTGGACACTGGTATCATGTGAAGATTGGGGGGGGCACCGCAAGGAGATTGGGGGGAGGGGATTTGTGCTGGGAGAGAGAATTTTGGGGCAGCAGGGGGGTAAGAATTGTTCTAGTAGGGAAAATTTGTGTGTGTGTGCTAGAAGTGGCGATTTAGTGGGATATGTGTTCGGGGGGGGGGGGGGGCCGAGAGAGGGTTTGTGCTAGAAGGGGGAGGGGAATTGTGCTAAGAGGGGACATTTTTTTGGGGGGGGGGGGATTTATGCTAGTAGAGATGAATGGGGGTATTTTTGCTACCACCGGGGGGGGGGCCTCATTTGTGTGGTGGGGATTTCAGCAGGGGAAGCAGATTTGTAATGGGAGGAGAGTGCTCAATCGTTTCTTGTGGGGGGGGGGGGTTTCTGACACATAATATTCATACATCTTTGGGGGGTGCAGTTTGGCATTTTCGCCCTGGGCTCTAGATGACCTTGTCCCGGCACTGAGGGGGGGGGGGTGCCTTTCCTCCAATCAGCTGTTTCCCAGTGTATGCCAGGAATCCACTCCTACAGGTGAATGAGGAAGTAAAAATTCTAACCCAATGTTAGAATTCTAAAGAGTATAGCAAGCTAAGGACAGCAGATATACAAGTAAATCTTATGTAGGGAGATTTGTTTCATCTCTGGGTATCCCCTTTAGAAATATGATGAAAGCTATGGACCCGCACCCCAGAAATATTCACATAAACACAACATTGCATGCAATAAATATAGGTACTTTATTTTATTGACATTTGATTGCCTTATACATGTGACATATAAAAAACATAAAAAAAAAAAAACATAAAAACTTAAAATAAACAATGTTAAAAGAACTGCACAAAAGTGTACTCGGTACTCAGAGAAGCTCCAGGCTCCTTCAGAAAAAAATTAAGTCAGCAGCTACAAATACTGTAGCGGCTGACTTTTCATATTAGGGCACTTACCTGTCCAGCGATCCAGCAATGTCGGTACCCGAGCTGATTTTTCGATCGGCTCTAGGGTGATGCTGCCGCCGCCGCCATCTCTTCTAAGGGAAACCGTCAGTGAAGCTTTGCAACTTCACAGCTGGTTCCCTACTGCGCATGCACTGAGTGCGCTGTGCTCTTTGAAGGGGCTGGCTGTCGGGGAATGAGGAAGGGGCTGGAGGAAGGAGGGGGGCCGAACTTCCGGCTCAGTTCGCCATGGGTACCCGCTCCCCCCCCAAAAAGGTTCAAAATGTGGCTGCGGGGGAGCCAAACAAGCGGAGCTTCCCATCTTGGGTGGAGTAATTCAAAAAAAATTTATTTATTTTTTACCTTAATACATTCTATGCATAGGTTCAAAATGTGGCTGCGGGGGAGCCGAACAAGCGGAGCTTCCCATCTTGGGTGGAGTAATTCAAATTTTTTTTTTTTTTTTTTTACCTTAATACATTCTATGCATAGGTTCAAAATGTGGGCTGCGGGGGAGCCAAACAAGCGGAGCTTCCCATCTTGGGTGGATTAATTCAAATTTTTTTTTTTTTTTTTTTACCTTAATACATTCTATGCATAAAAAACGCTTTACTACCTGTCCTATCCTCCCCGTACCTAAACACTCACCTGGCTCCTCTCACCGATGTCCAAGCTGCAGCACTGATCCTCCCCTTCCTGGTCTCACAGGCAGCAGTGGGTGCCATGGTTTTGGGAGGGTGCCCACTTACAGCATGCAGCTTGCTAAGGGGCACTAATAGGAAGAAGGTGCGGATATTTCCAGTAGGGGACTCCGGAAAGGAGGCGAGGGACCGCTCTGTTCAATATAATTGCACAGAGCAGGGGTAAGTATGACATCATTTTTTATTTTATTTTTTTTTAAACTAAAAAGAAAATATTCTTTAGTATCTCTTTAATAGGAAATCAATTCCTTTTCTAGGACGATACTTAAGTACCTGGTACTTAAGCATTCATTTCCTTATCTGTAATGGCTTACCTTCTGATAACGGAAAAAGCATATTGATAAACACTTCCTAATTCAGATAGCCACACACACACGTTTGGCATGTAACTCATTTGCAAACAAATGTAATCAGCCAAATGTTTGCTTTTCCTTTTTTTTTATGTGAAACACTCTTAATTACGTTTTGATTAGGAAAATGAATGTTCCATTTTATTGTAACAAGGTAATGAATGCACTCTTTAATCCCTTCATGTCCTCCTCTGTTGATTGACAAAAAGCAGCAAGGGGCTGTAACCACCCACCCATATAAATAGTAGTTTATGTGAAAACAAACCTATCTGCTGTGATTACTGGACTGTGTCAGGAGGTGGGGCTGCCAGCCTTTCACATACAATGTCAGTTGCTCTGAATCCCTGCGCCTTCCTTATCTTTTATATAAAGAAGTGTTAAGATACTTAAGGCTCTTTTTTTTTTTTTTTTTTTTTACCTAAAAAAAAAAGAAAAAATTTTTACTTGCCTGATTTTGCAAAGAGCAGCCCCTTCCAGCACTGTCAGCTCCTTCTCTTCTTTATTTTAAATATGTTTTACTTTTTTTTTTATATGCACAGATTGAAGAATACAAGAAAAAAAAAAATTCAGTTGCTCATGAATTTTGAATAATAAAATGTACTTTTAAGCAGGCTGGATTTGATTTAAATCAAGTCGATTTAAATGATGATTTAAATCACTAGTAAAAAGGTTTGATTTTTAATCAACTCAATTTAAATCATCATTTTTAAAGAGCAACTGTCCTCTACTCCTCTGACCCGCTGGTTACTCACCGACAGTCCCATTCACTTTAATGGGACGGCTGGTGATGCGGCAGTGACACAACAAGGTGAGGGACGGCAGCAGGTGAGTGGATGCCCACTAACAGGCGCTGACATGATGGATCTGAAATGAAAGGTGCTCAATGTAAGGACTTATTCTTGATGGTAGTTATGCCGTGTACACACGATCGGTTTTACCGATGAAAACAGTCCGATAGACTTTTCTCATCGGACAAACCGATTGTGTATGGGCCCCATCGGTCTTTTTTCCATCGGTGAGAAAAAATAGAACATGTTTTAAATGTATCCAATGGGGGAAAAAAAAACGATGGCAAATTCTGATCGTCTGTGTGGAACTCCATCAGACAAAAAACCCACGCATGCTCAGAATCAAGTCGACGCATGCTCAGAAGCATTGAACTTCATTTTTCTTGGCTTGTCGGAGTGTTTTACTTCACGGCATTTGGGACGGTCGGATTTTTGACTGATGGTGTGTAGGCAAGACTGATGGAAGTCAGCTTCATCGGATTTCCGAAGGAAAAATCCATTGTTTCTCTTACCATCCATGGACTGACACGGTGTCTCTTTACACTTTACACGTGGGTATGTCCCTGCTTGCAGGAGAAGACCTAGGCAGAATGTGAGATGTTATACGTACATTCTAAAAGCCAGAGCTGAACAGCCCCACCCAGGGGGCGGTCCCTCCAGACATAACCCTCCCACTACAGTCAGCAGACTTCAGTTTTTTTCTGCCTAGCAGAAGGAGAAGACGTGGCTCTCTCAGGAGCCAGTCTCCTGACCTATTTTTTATTCCTTTTCTGGAATTCTTTTTTATTTTATTTTTGAGAATGTTCTATCAACTGTCGGCTGGGCAACAGGTTGGGTACAAGATATCCTCGTAGTCTTCCCTGTCCGACCATCGAGCGTGCTGATCCTCGCCTTGTGTGCGTGAGACTCAGTTCACGACAGGCCCCATGACTCCAGGGGTGGCCGGGTTTGCTTTCATGCTCCCACGGTCCTCTCAAGACTTAACAGTTCCTGACTGACTGTATCTTTCGTGGTGGACCGGGCCGACAGCTACTCAGTACTGCACTGTGATAGTCCTGTCAGAAACACACCAGTGGGTCCCTCAGGGGATGGGTAAGTAGTCTCTCCTGCCTGCAGGGGAGTACAAAAAGCTGTGTGTTTCTCTGTGGGGGATTTTCCCTGTCTCCCCCTGTATTTCATTGTCACTCTCTGTCACCATTGCTGGCGCTGTGCTGTGTGGGGTGCCTGGGGGTCACACTGTTCTTGGAGGGGCTAATGCTGGTCTGCAGATATGCTTGGGGCCTTTTTTTTTTTTTGTGTGTGTGTTTTGGGGCCTGAGCGCCGAGTGGCGCTGTGTGTGTGCTGTTTTTTTCACTTTTGCTGAGTCATGGCGGCCATCTTGCCGTGGATCGCCTCAGTGAAGTGCGGCGGCCATTTTCTTGTAGCCCGCGCGCTCTTCAGCACTAGTTTTGGCCTCTAGCGCTGCTGTAACAGCGCGAATCTCCTCACAGCTCACCAGCGCTGACACAGCGCGGTACAGACAGCGGAACTGAGCGGTCCCTGGTCTGGTTTGGTGAGTCCCCTGGGCGCCCCCTCCTCAGTCAGCACAGCCTGTGGGTGGACTTTTTATCTGAGGAGTCTCAGAGGGGGGCAATATGGAGTCTCTGTCACCAGCTTCCCCTAAATGTCACTGGACAACAGGCAGTGCTTCAGCACCTGCGGTCCCTAGGGACCAGTTGTGGGCAGTCCTGGAATCATTTCTGACCAGGATGGGAGCTGTGTGCAAGCGCAAGGGAGCAAAAAAGCGCCCTCCCCCCACTTTACTTCATGAGGGCAGTGCGCTGATTCAGATATGGGCCTAGCCACTACCGCTCAGGACCCTAGTTCTGAATGTATTGGATGGTTTTGAACAGGACATTATGAGGAAAACTCCAGTTCTGAGTCAGTAAATGACAGGGCGCTTGTTAGTGTACTCATGACTGCGGTGAGGGACACTCTCAAGCTAAAATGCTGCGGATGCAGAACCTCAGGCGGATACAGTCTCCTTTGGTTCTTTTAAGGCCAGGCCTTCTAAAGAGGTTTTTCCATATGTACTTTCTTTGACCAGCTCATTGATAAGGTCTGGGAAAAGCCGCAGAAGACTTTTTTTATGGTCCCGCGGCGTTTGTCTATCAGATACCCCTTGAAGATGCCCTACTTAAAAAGTGGGCTTCTCCCCCAGGGTCGACCCTCCAGTCGCCCGGTTGAACAAGGCCATCACTCTCCCGATGGAGGGGACTCCTGCATTTGAGGACCCCACTGACAGGAG
This sequence comes from Rana muscosa, assembly GCA_029206835.1. Taxonomy (NCBI): domain Eukaryota; kingdom Metazoa; phylum Chordata; class Amphibia; order Anura; family Ranidae; genus Rana; species Rana muscosa. The sequence goes on from CM055120.1 coordinate 99,529,736, forward strand.
GTCAGAAGTGGTGAGCAGAGCCATGTTTGCCTTGTTGGGATCCGCCCTACGGCCTGTGGTAGCGGCGACCCTTGTGTCTTAAACACTTACAGGTTGGGCAAAAATGTTGCACCTAGCTGTACAGGAGCATAATCTTCCTCCAGACACAGTTGCTCTGGCCCACCAACTGGTTCAGGGCCTGGTTTATGTGTGCGACGCCACGTTGGACGTGGCCCCTTTAATATCCAGGGCCTCTGTCTCGGCGGTGGTATTGCGTCGTCTTATCTGGTTGAAGTGCTGGTCTGCTGACCTAGCCTTAGGAAGCTCCTGACAGATCTACCATTTAAAGGTGGTAGACCTTTCGGTGCTGCTCTGGATGACATCGTCATGGATGTCATGGGAGGTAAAAGCACTCTTCTTCCTTAGACTAGCAAGAGTGAGGAGGCCCGCCGAAAACAGGGGCCTTCCTTTCCAGCAAAACGGGGTTTTTTCGTCAGAGTCCACGGGTAGGTCCTCTCAGACTGACGGCAGTGCGGCTGGTGGGCACAAGTGCCCCTGGGTGCGTAAGCCGAACAAGCGGCTCCCAAGCCCGCCTCCGCGTGAAGTCTTGCCTCCGCCCGACTCTGGGGTGGGGGGACGACTTCGCAGGTCACGAATCGGTGGTCCTCCCGAATCTCCGACTGGTGGGTGTGCGAGGTGGTCACCTCAGGATACAGGATAGTATTCCGATCCTGGCCCCCAGACAGATTCTTTCCCTCGAATCTTCCTCTCCTTCCTACCTGTCGGGCAGCCCTCTTGGGGGCTGTACAGGATTTGATCAGGTCCGGAGTGATTGTGCCGGTTCCGTCACAGGAGAGTTTTCAGGGATTCTACTCGAATCTGTTTGTCGTCCCAAAAATAGGACGTGGTTCGACCTATCCTGGACCTCAAGGCCCTGAATGCCTTCGAGAAGGTGCAGAAATTCTGCATGGAATCCATTTGCACGGTGATCGCTACACTCCACCAAAGGGATTTTCTTCTGGCGTCCTTGGACTTCAAGGACGCCTACTTGCATGTTCCGATCTGCGCAAGTCACCAGAAGTTTCTGCGCTTGCGATCAGCGAAGTCCACTATCGATTGTGGCTCTTCCTTTCGGCCTAGCCTTGGCACCAAGGGTGTTCACCAAGGTGCTTGCTCCGGTTCTAGCCTTCTGTTACAGTGAGGTATTGCTGTCGTGGGCTATCTGAACGATCTTCTGCTGAGAGCAGAAAGTGGCTCAGACTTAGAGGAAAGGTGACTATCGTCAATTAGACCCTCAGGGACTTCGGGTGGTTCCTGAACATTCAGGAGTCAGTCCTGGTCCCGACTCAGTGTCTGGAGTATCTAGTTCTGATTCTAGACTCCTTGGAGGCAAAGGTATCCTACCTCTGGAGAAGTTGCTGACACTTCAGTCTGCGGTGCGGGTGCTGACATCCCAAAAATGGTTGTCAATCCGTTTTTTTTGCATGAGAGTCCCGGGACTCGTGGTGGCCTCCTTCGTGGCCGTTCCGTATGCCCAATCACACACCAGGGCATTGCAGAAGGAGATCTTGTCCACCTGGGACAAATCCCCGTTGTCCTTGGATCTTCAGATCCAGGTGATTCACCTGGTCAGGGCGCCCCTGACATGGTGGTTGAGATCCTCGGCTCTTCGGTCCGGAAAGTCGTTCCCCTCCCATCCAATGGACGGTACTCACAACGGACACCAGCCTGACGGGCTGGGTTGGAGTCTGGGGAGTCCTGTAGTCTCAAGGCCTTGGACTCCGGACGAGCCCGTTTACCAATCACTGTTCTGGAAATACGGGCCATCGGACTGTGTCTCTCCTCAGGTCGGAGAGAGTACGGGGTCGCTCCATCAGGAGCCAGTCGGACAACGCCACGGCAGTGGCGTATGTAAACCATCAAGGGGGGACTCGGAGCTCAGCTGCGGCTTCCGAGGTAGTCCGTATCCTGAAGTGGGCCGGAAGAAACGTGCCGGCTCTGTAGGCCATTTACATTCTGGGCATAGACAATGGGCAGGCGGACTATCTGAGTCGCCAATCGCCGGACCAAGAAGAGTGGCCCTTGCATATTTCAACTCCTTTGCCGACGGTGGGGCACGCCGGATGTGGACCTGATGGCCTCTCGACTCAATCGCAAGGGTCGAGGTTGTGGCCAGATCCAGGGATCCTTGGGCGATGCCTCGGATGCGTTGGTGGCCCCATAGGGTCCTTATCGCCTGATATAAACTCTGGTGATCCTAATTGTTCCTGATTGGCCTCAGCATCACTGGTACGCTGATCTGGTACGTCTCGTCGCGGACGTTCCCTGGCGGTTGCCGATGAGGGAGGACCTTCAGTCTCAAGGTCCTATGTTTCATCCGGCTTACAGTCTCTGGCTTTAATGGCAGGGCTGTTGAAAGCCAGGTGTTGAGGGTCCGAAGGTACTCGGTCATTTTGACCATGTTAAGGACACGGAAGTCTTCCTCCAAGCAGATCTATCACCGTGCCTGGAAAGCTTATATCGCCATATGCGAAGCGCTGGACTGGCGTCCTCGGACGTATTCCGTCCCCAGAATCCTGCGTCCTCTGCAGTGTGGAGTGACCCAAAAGCTTGCTTTGAGTACCATCAAGGATCAGATTTCGGCCTTGGCCGTCTTCTTTCAGCGACCTCTAGCGCAGGGATATGCAATTAGCGGACCTCCAGCTGTTGCCAAACTACAAGTCCCATCATGCCTCTGCCTCTGGGTGTCATGCTTGATGCTGTCAAATGTCTCGCTATGCCTCATGGGACTTGTAGTTTGGCAACAGCTGGAGGTCCGCTAATTGCATATCCCTGCTCTAGCGGGTCATTTCTTGGTTAGCACCTTGTGTTGGGGGTTCGCATGTGCTCCCTCCTGTCAAGCCTCCTCTCCCACCGTGGGATCTGAATTTGGTGCTCTCGGTCCTCCAGGAACCTCCTTTTGGGAATATCCGGGATATTCCCCTCTTGTCTTGTCTCAGAAGGTGGCCTTTTAGTGGCAATCACTTCTGTTTGACGGGTGTCTGAGTTGGCGGCTTTGTCCTGCAAGTCGCCATATTTAGTCATCCATAAGGATAAGGCGGTGTTGCATCCGCGACCTTCCTTTTTTGCCAAAGGTGGTGTCGACCTTTCACCTACATGAGGACATTGTCCTCCCGTCCTTGTGTCCTCACCCATCGCATCCCAGAGAGTTTGCGCTGCATATATTGGATGTGGTACAAGCCTTACGGGTGTACCTGTCTGTTACTGCTTCTATTTGGAAGTCCGACTCACTGTTTGTGACTGTCTCTGGTCCATAACAGGGCCAAGCGGTTTCGTCTGCCATCATTTCTAGGGGAATCAGACAAACCGTCATTCAAGCCTATGCTCTCAAAGGGCGGGCGCCTCCCTTTCCGGTTACGGCGCATTCCACCAGGGCAATTGGTGCTTCCTGGGTTTTCCGACATCAAGCGTCGGTTGCACAAGTGTGCAAGGCAGCGACCTGGTCGTCTGTTCATGCCTTTTAAGTTTTTTATAAGGTTAATGTGGCTGCATCTCCGGATGCTTCCTTCGGCCGCAGGGTGCTGCAGGCCGCTGTTTAAAGTTGCGACTCCTCCGTTGAGGAGCTCTGCCTTATTGGAGTGAAGTTTTGGTTTTTCCATTTATACTGCTCCCATCCCTCTTGACACTGCTTTGGGACATCCCACGTGTAAAGTGTAAAGAGACACCGTGTCAGTCCATGGATGATAAGAGAAAATAGGATTTTTTGTACTCACCGTAAAATCCTTTTCTCTGACATCCATGGACTGACACGGCACCCACCCTTCCTTTTTAAGTTTGTACTGCTTTGTTACGAACTGAAGTCTGCTGACTGTAGTGGGAGGGTTATGTCCGGAGGGACCGCCCCCTGGGTGGGGTTGTTCAGCTCTGGCTTTTAGAATGTATGTATAACATCTCACATTCTGCCTAGGTCTTCTCCTGCAAGCAGGGACATAACCCATGTGTAAAGTGTAAAGAGACACCGTGTCAGTCCATGGATGTCAGAGAAAAGGATTTTACGGTGAGTACAAAAAATCCTATTTTTAAAATCCATAGGAAATCCGATTGTGTGTACAGGGCTTAAGAATCTTTAATATTTGCAAACAAAATGAAGGTTTCCTATTTAGAATAATAAGCTGTCTGGTTAGTAAAACAGCGATATCAGAACCGATTCAATCATACAGTTTGCAGTGTACATAGATTTGCAAAACAATGGGATAAAGAAATATTCCTAAACTTTGGTTTATCTCATGGTTACTGTGAAATTGTGTGAATGCATTAATGCAGTGCATGGTTATCTCAGCTTGCAGAGCTTGTATTCATTGAATGAGTTTACCAAAAATGGAAATATTTCAAAATATACAGCCTTAAGCCTCGTACACACAATCGGATTTCCATCGGACAAATCCGTGGATTTTTGCCTGAAAAGCGTTGGCCGTGAACTTGTTCTGCATACAGACGGCAGAACTTTTTCAACCAACATACACGGAACTACGTGTTTTTTTAGCTCTTTAGCGCCACCCTTTGGGCAACTTCTGCTAATGTTGTCTGATGGTTAGCATTGGTTCGGAGCATGCGTGATTGTACTTTGGTTTTTAGTCCAGACTTGTGTACACACAATCGGATAATCCGGCGGAACACATTTTGTTGTCGGACAATTTGAGAGCATGGCTATCCAACATTTGTTGTCGGAAATTCCGACAACAATTGTCCGATGGAGCGTACAGACGATCAGATTTTCTGACAAAACCCTTCCATCACACAATTGTCAGAATATCTGATCGTGTGTACAGGCCTTTATGCTACATAACTAAGCTCCATTTCATGCTGAATAAACTAAATTACTAATGTATCTGAATAAGAAAACTATCTTTGGGTAGATTTTTACTCCAAAAGCATTTTATTAAAATTTATTAAAAATCTAAAAAATTATTTAAATCAAAAAAATCAGATTTAAATTAAAAAAAAATCATTGATTTTATATAAACCCTGCTTTTAAGCACTAGTAGTATAGTTATGTAAAGTCTTTATTTTATGTTAAAGCGGTTGTATATCCTCAGTTTTTTTTTTTTTTAAACCTGTAAGGCAAAAGGCATAATGAGCTAGTATGCACGGCATACTAGCTCGTTATGAAATACCTTAGAACGAGGCATCGGCAGGTGATCTCAAGCCACGCCGAGGGAGCTGACATTTTGCCTCGGCATGTCTTGCGGGTATCGCGGCGCTGTGAGTGGCCGGAGCTGCGATTTTGTCACTCCCGTGCATGCGCGTGGGAAACTTCTTTCCGGCAAGGTCCGACAGGTCTGCCAGACCTTCAGCCGGGAACTCAAAGCGCATGCGACGTGCTGCATGCAAAGGGAATATCTCCTAAACCGTACAGGTTTAGTAGATATTCTTACTACCTACAGGTAATCCTTATTATAGGCTTACCTGTAGGTAAAAGTAAGAAAAAAGGGTATACAACCGCTTTAACATCTCTTAATACCCCCCCCCCCCCCCCCCCCCCCCCCACAAAGGACCCATCTATAGCCAGCTTTAGTCATTCATCTTATACTGTATTATACAAAGCATGCACATCGTAATGAATCATAAGAATGACTGAACAGAATCCAAAGTCTTATCAGGTAGGACAGTTCCTGTGGATTTCACCTGTGCTGGAGAGCTAGACCTAGGACTCCAGCCGGTGTTCTTTCTTACTCATTGTTACCATTCCAGACTGAACAGTCACACACGATTGAGGAAGTATGACGTCTTGTGACATTCTGAGATTGTTAAATATTAAAATGGTGATCACATGTTTAGAACTGTTACATTGGACTGTGATATTCCCATTGCCGGGGTTGCTGGCAGTTTGTGACGTCTTGTCCAGACTTCTCTGCAGACTAGAACTTGAGGTTTTTGGTGTTACATAATGACGTTTTATGTTGTTCCCCAGAAAGCCGATATGTCTCAATTTCTGCTTCCTATAGTCACGTCTGTCCGGTGTGGTGACTCCATTCTTCAAAACTGGCTGTTTATATGCAGATTTGTCAGAGGATGGACAGCACCCTCCTGCTGGGAACACCAAGCCGTGCCGGGGGAGGGGTGACCCTTAAAGAAAAGATTTGCCCTAAACAGAACACACAGCTTCTCAATGTAAAGGGATGAGCGGGGATGTCTGATGGTGGGAACCCACCGCCTTTCTTTTATAGTATAGCACCGTTATTGCTGATCACACGTGGTGGAAAATAAAAGCAATCATTATATTGCAGCTTACCAATTCATAGATGTGATGAGTGTATTTGTTTTCTTTTTTTAGGCTTTTTTCTATATTCATCTGGTGATCCAGACAGTAAGTCTGTTGTTCAAAAGAACAAGCTCTCCTGCAAATCTGTAAGTTACAGGGATGAGACAAACCATTTACCACTGATTAGGGTGCTTACAATGATTGCCTGTTTATTCATATAAAACCTTTATCCAAAAAACGTAAAAAAAACTATTTGCTGGAACTGCTTATAAAGTATTAGCTGGAGTATGGCTTCAATTTGTTAGTGTATTTGAATCTGCTACATAGGCATACCCAGGGGGTGTGTCAGGTGTGCCTAGGCACACCCTAATCACTGTGTGGTGCCAATTCCCCCCACCCGGCAGTGCTGCTGGCTTCCTTCCTCTTACCCCGGCTGTTGAGGGGGAATGTTTCAGGATGGATGTCAATTTTCCAGCCCCTTCCTTTTCTAAATGAGCACAGTGCACACACTCGCTCTCTGTGTCCCTTCATAGCTGAAGCTCAGTAAACTGTGTTTACTATGCTTCAGTTTGTGAATAAACAGGAAGCCGCTCAGCACAGAGCATTTTCTATTCATTCACTGCCCCGTGCAGTCTGCTGAGATCCTGAGCCAGCCCCTCCCGGCCCCTCCACAGCCCAGCGCTCTAGTAACCATGAGGCGAGGGGGGCAGGTCAGAGCAGAGAGCCAGTGCCCGACCGTCCCAGCTATCTGCTCACAAAATGCTGAGAACTGAGCAATCGGCGGTGTTTGATCGCTCCGTTCTCAGCCTTAGAGCCGACGGGGGACAGATGCAGCATGCTTCTCTGTTTACACTACCAACCCCTTTAGACTGGCAATGCTGCTGTGTGCTGTGCTCCTTCATCCAGAACGGAGGCATTCTAATTCAGGCAATATGTTACTGGCCAGATCACCGGGTGAAAACAGAGGGGTGAGGAAAGCCTTAAAAAATAAAACAAATGCAGCCACCACATCACAAGCTGCAATAGATCACATTTTTGGTTTTGGGTTTGATACCGCTTTAAAAGTGTACACCGCAACTTCCTGACCTGTAATGCAGTAGCATCTAGTGTTCTGCTGTGTATTCCAAGACTTGTAGTCCGATGGCCAATTTAGAGCACCCTACTAAAAAAAAATGGTGTAAAAAGCATCTGTTTGATTACATTTCCGTAGGGAGGGAAGAAATTGCAATACAGATTAGTGTTCCTGAACCCAGGACCCTGAATTCACCATATCTGTTCTCCCACAGTACACAACACATGGAAATGCAATTATTTTAGTAAATATAAACTACTAAATACCTTTTCTCATTAGCAGTATATAGCAGTCTTGTGACTTCTAAAAGTGTCTGGTTAAAGCTTGTAGGAGGAGTTTTCATTCTCTTCTGACTGTCCTATGAGGCTGCAGGACCCCTGGTTGGATAGTGCTGATTGGCCCTATGCCGATCACATGCACCCTCCCAAGAAAATAAAACCCCCTCTAGCAATTCACACCAAACGGAGCATGTGCAGCGTGACTCCAAGGCTCTGTTCTATCAGGAGATGGATTGGGGTCTCTGGAAGGAGGGGAGGATCAAAGAAGAAAGACAGGATCAAACAGCCTTTTTACAGAATGCAGAGGATTAACCCCTTGGGTCCCGCAGTGATTATAACAAGCGTGCTTTACTGCATATACAGACTGATTTTACTGTTGTGGGTTTAGTTACACTTTAAATAGTGCTGGGAGTTAAAAATAAGACGTGCATTTTCTGCAGCTGTTCAGAAGGAGCACCAATTGCAGTATAATGTATAATAATAATGTACCTGCAGTTGAGTATTTTACTCCCAAAGCCCACATACCTTTGGCAGCGTCATGGTAAAACCGATAAAATGAAGTTGTCACAATGCAGAAAATGCTCATCTTTCAGCTTCAAAAATGTCTCCTTTATTCTGCTCATGATTTATTACATTGAACCTCTAGAAATGTATGTACTGCTAAAAATCTGAGATATTTCCTATGTAATTCCAGCTTCTGTACAAAATGTCACTTGACATGGCTACTGATATTGGAGACCTGTTGCTTAGCATTTCTTTTCTCACTTGAGTTGTGTTCAGGTTTCCTGCAGCTGTCAAGCTGTTGTGAAATGACACGTCCCAGCACGCCTGCCAACCTTTGCCTAGGTGTCTCTGGGAATGTTGCTTCCACAGTCACCAGCTTTGCGTCAGTACAAGTTGGCATCTCTAAGGGCCCCTTCAGACGTACGGATCCCGTGAGGATCCGTACCTTTAACATCCGCTTGCTCAGCGGGGATTGCTTTGTTGATCCCCTATGAGCCGGCAGATGACAGGGCGGTCCCTGCACAGGGACTGTCCTGTCAGATCTCCACTCTCCTCTATGGGGGGATTGAATGAACACGGACCGTCTGTCCGTGTTCATCCGATCAGCTCTGCAGATGGATAGAAAAATAGGATTTTCCTCCATCTGCAGAAACGGACCATAGCAGAGACGGATGATATCGGTGTGAGCGGATGTTCCGCTGACACCCGCTATCCCATAGGGATACATGTATGTTCGTATTTCATCCGAAAACTGACGCACATGTGAAAGGGGCCTTAGTCATAGTTCTATGGGGCTAAAAAATCACAGAAAGTTCTAATAATTGCAAGGTATATTTTTAAACTTGGGCAGCACAGTGGCTTAAAGGGGTTGTAAACCTACATGTTTTTTCACCTTAATGCATTCTATGCATTAAGGTGAAAAAACACCTTGCAGTGTCCCCGGTCCCCCAGCCCCCCCCCATTTTACTTACTTGAGCCCCGAATTTCCGTGGGAGCGTCCCCACCATCCTTCTCGCCACAGAGTCCCGGCTTTGATTGGATAGATTGACAGCAGCGCAGCCATTGGCTCCCGCTGCTGTCGATCAAATCCAATGATCCGGGGGGCAGGGCCGAGTCATACACTCGGCATCTAAGGTAACCCCCTAAGGAGAGAGCTTCGCAGAGGGGGTTATCTAATGGTGGGAGGAGCCGAGAGAGCTGCCGTGGGACCCCAGAACAGGTGGATCAGGGCCACTCTGTGCAAAACGAACTGCATAGTGGAGGTAAATATGACATGTTAGTTTAAAAAAAAAAACCTGAACCTTTAGTGTCACGTTAAAGAATTTGTGAACCTACAATGATATAGACACTTTCTAATACAATACAGTTATACCTATGCGGGCACCATTACTGCCTTTTTCTTAGTTTCAGAAATTATCTTTCTTACCTTTTTTTTTTTTTTTTATAAGGTTAAAAAGTTCCGTCGTGACCATGCATCTCTTTTTCTTGATAGTGGAGGTGGGTTTACAGGACTCTGTGCAGACACCTAGGGGTTGACTTACTAAAACTGGAGAGTACAAAATCTTGTGCATCTGGGCATGGTAGCCAATAGGGATGAGCTCCGGCGTGTTCGCATTGAACATGTGCAGAGCCCGCCAAGGAAGTCGGCACCGTCGGAACCGCGCTGCGCTAATCACAGGCAGGGAGACATTGTCCCGATCTCTGCAGCCGAGCACAAGCACTTTGCTGTTATTTATGCTTTAAGGGAACAGGATCTGTTTTTGTTTTTTTTAGGGTAACAAACACTTTAAGCTTTGCCAAAAAAAAACAAAAAAACTGAAAGCTGATTGGTTTCTATGCAGAGCTGCACCAGATTTTGCACTCTTCAGTCTTTAGTAAATCAACCCCATAGTGTGCCTGTGTTCCATAGTCTGTTCAGCCAAGACAAGACGCAGGCTGTTCTTGAGCAGGGGGCATGTTCAAGGCTGTGATTGAAGGGGGGGGGGGTGCCAGAAGCAGGCTGTAATTTGTTAGAGGGTGTGGTGGTTTAACAGATCACCCAATAGAAGCATGCCCTGTACTTCTGAATGGCAGCCAAAGGATGAGAACTGACCATGCAAGACCAAGATCAGCTTCTGTGCTTTGTGTGGTCAGTTTAGAATAAAGAAAGTTGACTGACAGGTGCTTCAAATGAAATAAGTACATGAAAATGATAGAGACTCTTCTTTATAAAATACACATATGTGAACATACACCTAGAAAAAAAAGGCATTTAGGGTACATACACTATAAGCTGGCCATACACAGCTCGAATTTTGGCCAGTGCCTGCTGAATTGGCTGACATTTGAGCCATGGGTGGCCCTATCGGCACTACCCAGCTTGACAAAAGTCAACTTTAAAATTGAAAGAGTCAGAGGGAAAACTGTCTAACAGTGACTGTCCAGTCGGGTGCAGTCACTGTTTGGGTATTCAGACAGCTGTGGTTGCTGTGGCTGTCTAAGAACAATAGCTGGGTAGTGTAGATTTATTTTTCCATGCTGTTTTGTGGGGATGGGGAAAATCTTTTGATTTCTCACATTCATCCTGCAGAGCTAACAAGGGAAATCTAAGTGTGTATGGCTAGTAAGGCTGAGCTCAGGTGTGTTCGCAGCCACACGTGCAGAGCCCGCCAGGAAGTCGGCACTGCACAGCACTAATCTCAGGCAGTGAGACATTTTCCTGATCTGCGGCTGCCTGTGATTAGCGCTGTGCAGTGCTGACTTCCTGGCGGGCTCTGCACGTGCGGCTGTGAACACGCCTGAGCTCATACTCAATGGCTAGCTTTAGCAATTCGCTCTTCTACATCTTAGGACACTGGCATTTGCATTTACTTTTTTCCCATATTCCATGCTGGTGGGATCATTGGGTTCTATCTATATTGGCACTAAAATGTACATGCATGTGAAGTAGGGACCTACATTCTATACACTCACTGATGTGAATGTACAGCATGTAAATCACTACATCCATTTTCAGTATTATATACGGTAAATGTATTTATATAAATTTGTAAAAAATAAATAAATAAAATAAATGACTTTACTGTGTTTTAACACTACTGCTACTAACAATGGCTTTAGTCAGCTTATTTAGGTGCAGGTAGCAAATAGATGATAGTGGATTAGAAATCCTACTAGATGCTCGTGTAAGCAGGGACAGATGGGCAGCCACATCAGTATTTTTAGATCTGGTAGGGTTTCAGCTGTGATTCCAGTTGCCACCACTAAGCGGCTCTAGGGGGGGGGGGGGGGTTTAGGTTTTCCCATAAATAAAAATGCATGCATAGATTTGTGTAGATCATGGGTGCTCAACCTGTGGCCCTCCAGGTGTTGCAGAACTACAAGTCCCATGAGGCCTTACAAAGCTGATAGTGACAAGCATGACTCCCAAAGGCAGAGGTATGATGGGAATTATAGTTTGGCAACAGCTGGAGGGCCACAAGGGGAGCACCCCCCCCTCCCCCACAATGGGGAACTAGTCCTCTCACTGACAAACTATGACGCCATTGCTCCCACTGATGCCGACCGACGTGGGCGCCATGGCTCCCGCCGAAGATGTGGGCGCCATTGCTCCCCCTAATACCAATCATGGGGCATTATCTTCTCCCACTGGCCACAGTTCAGCTCCCCTAAAGTTTGAAGGACACTAAACTGGTCCTTTTTGTTTAGAAAGTTTGGAGAACCCTGGTCTACGGCATCTGATGCGACCTGTTGGTGGGGTGGGAGGGAAACCCCCTTCCACTGCCTGTAAAGGTGATTGGGTGGCGGTATAGCCACTTGGATCACCTTTACATTGTAGGGATACTCAAACCACATTTGGATTATGGATGCAGCAATGACCCACATATCACTGTTCGCATCCGAGGACGCACAGATACGTCCTACGTTATCTCAGACGTTCTTTGGGTCGATTGGATTCCGCCATGGCTGATCAACTTGCCAATAATGAAATTGCTCAAAAGCTCACTATATCAGCGATTGAAAGATCTGAATGTCTTATTCGATGCAATCTTAGTTAAATTGTGTGATAAATTAAATTTTTATATTGATAGGTGTGTGGCTATCGTTGGGGTGCAACTCTCCTCCGGCAGGGAACTGTGTGATGTGCGTTCCAGTGCATTGAACTATATTTTCTTTTTCTTTCTTTTTTATTAAAGTGTCAGTCATTTACCATTCAGTGTTGTGTGGAAAGATGTAGACTTGCTGTATTTATTTTGTATCCAGTACAGAAAACCATTGCACATACTGTAGTGTGGAAAAACAAATAAGTTAGAGCTCATATCAGTGCATTGTGTACATAGGAAATGATGTCCCTGTGTGAGACGTGTAAACTTATAAAAGCAGAGATCAGCCTATGTGGGGAGTTTCAGGTCTAATAAAAGAAGGTTTTATTTAGGTAAAGCTTCTTCCACCCCTGCCCCCTCCTCACACACCTCCAAAAAGCTAACACACGCCCTTGTGATAGAGGAGAGAGCAGTGCACATTGTAGGAATGTCACTGAGAGAGTGCAGATCACAGTTCCCAGGCAGGATAGTAGTGCTCTCTGGATCTACACTGAGACAGCTATTGTTTGGATGTGGCACATTGAGGATCTCATTGGGTTGGACTCTCTTGATTTTCTGCATTCCTCAATGTGTGCCTGTTCTCAGACAGGAAGGAGAATACCAGCAGGAAACTTGTAGTGAGTTTCTGGCAATGTGATGCTGGAATACAATGCAGATCACAGGTAAGAAGAGCGCAATGCAACTGCCATTTGCTTCTGTTTATGTCTGTTTTTTGTGTTGCCATTCGGATCTGCTTGCTTTTTCGCTGTGGCTTGACTTTTTGAAAACAGAACAATCTTTGTTTCCCTTGACAATCAGATAATCTGATTATTTTCTGTAGCTCCAACTTTTGCTGTTTTATTTACTCCAGTTTGTATTATTTAGCGTTGTGATGAAAAGTTACTTAAAGTAATGTGTTTTGAGCTGTTACTATTATGTGTTGTCATTTATTGTATGTTTTTGTTTCACGTGCTTTGCTTTCAACACTCACTACAAACTTTATCTGATGATGTGCAGGATGATCAGTTAGGTCGTTTGTATGATGCCGGAGTTTAATTCTTTTTGTTTTGTGGCTGAATGCTTTTAAAGTTCATTTTATGACAAATGTATGCAGAGATTTTTCTTGATCTGAGTTTGGGGCGGTTCACGCCACAATTTCTGCGTTCCGAATGCGTTTCTGCTTGCGTGTTTTTTGATGTGTTCAGTGCATGTTTGATGCTTTCAATTTTTTTTTTGTCCTTTTTTTTTTGTTTGTTTGTTTTGTCCTCTTCCTCTTTTTATTTTTTTCATCTCAGTTGAGGACGCACGTTCTGGTGTGTTTTTGATGCTTTTTGCTGTGTTTCAGATGCATTTCATACAGAAAAAAATGCATCATGTTCTACTTTGACTGCACTGGAACGCACTGCACTGGTGTGAACTAGAGCCATTGAAGTCTGTGTTTTTCATGCAGAATAAAAACACACTGGACTGCATCATGTCATAGGATGCCCAGGCAACACTTCTGCCTTTATTTCTTGTATTCTATGTTGTTCTTTAGATGTATATTGAGACACACAAGGGGGATTACCGAAGGCAAATATGTTGTGGTTTTGTTTTGTTTTCTTTTTTGTTTGTTTTTTTGTTTTGTTTTTGTTTCCTTTTTGTTTTATGTTTTTTGTTTTTTTTGTGTTTTTTTGTTTTGTTTTTGTTTTTTAGCACAACTTTCAGATCATTTTCCATGCGACAATTTTAGGCTACAAATTTTTAGGCTACATGTGTACATTATCCCCAAATAAAAATCTAGCAGTACCGTGTTTTTGCTGCGTGTAGCGTTTAGAGTTCATTCATTTTCATTGGCCAGAGTACTTGCCAAAGAAATGAAAAAAAAAAACACCTAAACGCAGCTAGCATTTAGGCAGATATACCAATGTTTTTTGCGGTTCATTAACTGACATTCTGCTTCACGACGCTCTTATAAATCATGTTGTGGCGCGTTGTTGATTCGATATAGAAACTAACTAAACTAGTATACAGAAGAACGTTCACTAAAATTTGTAGTAGCATGAACTATTGGTAACCCAGCTTTCACAGAACTCTATAACGCGCAGGCTTGATGATATCTTAATAAATACAGTGATGGCGATACGCTATATCAAGCAATCATTAGTCACCTATCCAGTCTGGTTGGTTCAGGTTGCAGCACATCGTTGCGATTTGCATTTCTGTAGTGCACTCTGAATTCACAAGTCTCGGAAGTATGATTATTTGGAGTGCTCTTTGATATCGGCCAGTCAGTGAGGATGATTTACTAAAGGATTTCAGATTATTAAAAAAATAATTTTTTTATTTTTTTTTGAAGAGTCACATCAGTGAAAAGTAAATCCGGTTTGCTTACTTTATCTGCACATGATTGGATAATTGAAGTGATTATTCACACAACTCATGGTGTGAATATTCTCACATCCTGTAGTAAATCGACCTCAGTATATCGGATCTGCATGCTGTCCAGGGCAATGTTTTGTCTGTAATTTAGAAGAGGTGATCGGTGGCTCTTCAGCTGTTGAGAGGTCATGCCTGAACATGTCTGATGAGACAAATGCTGAGACTTCTAGTTCTACACCTGCCATAGGGAGCCTTGCTTATCTTATTACGTTTTTGTTTTTTCTTCCACTTCAAATGACCAAACTCTGCTCTACGAAGTATAGTTAAAGTGATATTAAAAGTTTTTGTTTGTTTTTTTAATAACAAATGTCATACAGTGATTTTGCACAAAGCAGCCCTGATCCTTCTCTTCTTGGGTCCCCTGCCAGGATCCTGACAGTAGAGGAGGCCCCGCTGTCAGAATACTATAGCATAGTGTGGAGGATTCAATTATGATTGAAATTTTATTTTGTGACATTTTATAAAAAAAAAAAAAAAAAAATGTGTGATGAATTGTAACAACACATTACATCACACACCACCCTTACAAGACGCACACCAGTGGGCACATGTTATACAGAGCTCTCTCTGGTGTGAATGGGCCCTACTGTCTTTAGAATATTATTATACAAGATTTATATAGCGCCAACAGTTTGTGCAGCGCTTTACAACGTCAGGGAAGACAGAACAATTACAATACAATTTAATACAGGAGGGATCAGAGGGCCTTGCTGACAGCTGGTATGGCCCACGTGCCGGGTGACCTGCTGTAACCACACGGTGCATGCAGCACTCTGACTTGCCAATCTTGTTTGTGTGATGTGCCCTTAAAAATAAATATAAAATGTTTGCCACATCCTATAAAGATATTGACTCATGGAGGTAGGAATGGGAATCAGGCCAGGTTAACAGCTAATGAGGATTATCCTGGTATGGACAATAATTTAAAAAATATACAAGTCAGACATTTCGGGGAATTGCTCTGTAATCTGTATAATTACTCTGTTTGAAAACGGCTGATCGCTTTAAGCTTCTAATACACTGATGACTGTTAGTCAAAAGGCCTTTTCTTCTTGTTGTGCAGTACACAGTGGGAGATTTTTAGTGAAGGCTTTCATTCATAACTGGGGCGAGATCCTTGTATTAGGTCCTGCGGCAGCTTACTCTGCACAACTCTGACAATTAGAGTTTCCTGGATCTCCTCTCATCTTTTCCTCTGTCAGTATGGGAATATATTGACAGAGCTGCATCACCTTCTATGTAGACGACATGGCACCAAAATATAGACCTAGTGCTACAGGGAAATCCCCAGTACATACAGGAATAAATGGGATCCTAAAATTGTTTTCTAAAAACAAGTCAATAAAGGGTTACTAAACCCAGTACTAAAAACAGTAAGATCAGTCTGTATGTGTAGCATTGCATGCTTGTTATACTCACTGTGGAACTTAAGGGGTTAATCCTCTGCATTGTGTATAAAGGCAGTTTTATCCTGTATGCACAGATCCTCCTCATCCTGCACTGTCTATCTGAGGAAGGCCATCTAACGCAGGCAGGATAGCCGACCTGCACATGCTCAGTTGTGTCTTTTATGCTGGAGAGAACAATTACTTGTTCCCAGAGCTAGCCAGGTCACATGATATTGACATCACACATGTGGGCGTGTATACAGGCTGAAGTGGAAATCTCCTCCTACCTGAACTCTCAGCACTGGAGAGACTGTGCAGTTTATCATGTAACTGTGGTATACAGATCCTCCAAAAAGGTATATAGTGGCAGTATTTTAATGTAAAAAGATGATTTATAAGCCGTGGGCACTGTGGGGGGGGGGGGGGCGGATGAACTATTTTCATATTACTGGGTTTATTAACACTTTAAGGTCCAGATGGTCCATTCTGACCTCTCTATCTCCACCCCCATTCACAGAGTGTAACGTAATGACTGACCTACAGCAGGTCATAACACCTCGTGAGGATGCCCTCAGTTATGCCCCCTCAGGCTCTGCCATATGTAGTCTGCGCCAGAGTCTTCATAGTACACAATTGTTAAACACAAGGCCTGTGGGCTGAATCCGGCCCTCCAGGCCATTTCATGTGGCCCTCACATCTCTCCTTGTAGCTGCGGCACTTCTCTTGTGCAGCTTGTCTCTGCCCACCGTGCCTCGTCTCAGCAGTTGGCAGCAGAGATGACAGAACTCCTCCTATAGATTCTGCGCCTCTCTGCAGGTGCAGCAACCCTCGTCTCCACCTCCCCTTGTCTCAGCATTTAGCAGACTCTGGCAGCTGACTCTAGCCCTCCTCTGGTCCTCCTCCAGACCCTGCACTGGGTTCTTCCCAGCAGTAGCACAAGTTAAGGGAAGGGTGGGGGGCTCTTGACTTCTGATGTAAGGAGGGGGTGGGGGTGCTCTGGGCATCTAGTCTCACAGATGCAACTGGCCCTTTGAAGGGAACCATAATGCTGATGTGACCCGCAATGAAATTGAGTTTGACACCTCTGTCATAGTATATTCTTGGCCTGCTTTTGCCCTGTCCTGTAGCTGGTCCATGCTTTCCCTGGGCTTTCTGTAGCAGGAGGTTGAGTTGCACCAACTTGTGGAACACCCGTCATGCACAGTCTCTGTCCTCCCCTTTTACTGGTGCAGAAATAGGAATTTTACCATATGGAAAAAGCGCTTTCCTACTTGCAGCCCTAAGAGGGTGCCAAATCCACCTTATGGGGTCCCCCGATCCCCTCACAGGCTCCCACAGCATAAATAACAGGGCCTGCAAAGGAACAGAATCTTTAGGGTGGGTGGTTGGGAAAGCCTCTTTCTTTTTGCTGAATGAATAGAAGGCTGACCCCACTGCTCCTTCCTATTAATAGTTTTCATTCTGCCTGCTCTAAACCAGTGTCAGCCTTTTCCTGCCCCCGACATACACTTTACTCTAATGTCCCGTACACACGATCCGAAAATCGGAAGACAGATTGTCCGTATATCGAACATAAAGAGCTTACTAAAGTTCTGAAAATTCTCGTACGACAGAATAAAAAATCGGAAGTGATGTCATGTGTTGTAGTGTATTTGTATTGTATTTTCCGACGACAACTGTACTGATTAAACGAGAAAAATTTCCGTGCTTGTTCGATAGGATAATATCGGATGATCTGTCATGATTGGCTCTCGAAAGCTCTGTACCAACGATCCGATTATCGTACGATCGCTTCGAAGATGGTATTTTTCGTAAGATTTTCGGATCGTGTGTACGGGCCATGAGGGCCTGATTTTTCTTCCCTTCCTTCTCAACATTTCCCACCTAGCCCCACCATATCATCAGCTCCACGTAGTTTAACCTGAGGAGCGCCGCTACTGGGACCATCTAGGGAAGGGTTTCCCCCCCCCCCCCCCCTGATTCCTGCAAAGGACTTGGAAGAAGGAATGCTGCAAAAGCTTCAGTTGGTAACATGATGTCATCGCATGACACCAGGAGGTGATTTGATCTGCAAAACGCTCAGTAGAGCAAGAAAAATGTTGTTTGGCAATTGATGTGCCTCTTAAATATTGCCAGGTGACCCATGAAATACTTGTTGAAAGTATATTTTTCTTTAAGGCCGTAATAAACCCAAATTCAAAAATGTAATATATTGTAGCTTACTGATCATTAGATGTGGTGGCTGCAGTAGTTTTCTTTTTTATGCTTTTTTTTTTCCCCTCTGTTTTCACCTGGTGATCTGGCCAGTAACACACCTTCTGTATTAGAGTGTCCCCACTCTGGATGAAGGAGCACAGGGGGCCTTTGGACAGCATCATTGTCAGTCTGGAGGTAGGGGAGTGTTAGATGGACTAGCAGATTTAGATACACTAACATACTGATGCAATACGCCAGCTAATACTTTATAAGCAGTTACAGCAAACAGTTTTGTTACTTTTGGGATAAAGGGTTTACATAAATAAATAAAAGTGTGTCGTTGTAAGCACCCCTTTCAGTGGTAAATGATTTGTCTCAGCCCTCTAACTACTACATTTGCAAGCGAACCTGTTGAGAGCTTTGGACAAACAGACTTGGTGGGCCAGTGGACCATTTTAGTTTTAAAGCTGATCTCCAGGATCACCATGAATCTTTAACCACTTTGTTAGCCAATGAACAATAAAAAATGCCCAGAAATATTGAGAATAATGACAGCATTTCCAAGAGATTGATCGCATATTAGCTGTGACATCACTATCACGACTGATGACATGCATGCTCCATGATTCATAGGGAATGTGGTCCTAGCTCTGGGCAGTACAGGGAATTTTCTGGGATCTCTGTTTCCACCTTCTGTGTTGCATGAGGTCAGCTGTGGGCAGAGCTGGCAGCTGCACAAGAGGTCAGGCTAGGCAGACGGGCAGAGAGAACCGTTGTAATCTGAATGACCTTTACTAAAGTTCAGTTTGTGCTGAGAAGTTTGTGTCATTGCAATAGATAGAAAAACTACATGGGGGGGGTTATGGAGGAGACCGGTCCTGTGATGTGCATACAGAAGACATGGGTGTCCCTGAAACAGGAAATTCTGCAAATAAAGCCTCTGTGAAGTATGACTTGAGCAGAAGATATCAGACCAAAAATCTTGCATCATGGGCACAAGGAAAAAATGGATTACCTATACACATTTTGCCTGGAGATATGCTTAAAAAAAATACAACTGAATATGTTCTTTAGGCTGGGTTCACACTAGTGCGACACGACAGCCGTCCTACTTTGGATCCGACTTTGCCCCGTGACATGAAGCCGACATATGTCCGACTTTCAATGAACGGGGATCCGACTTGGATCCCCGCCAATACAGGCACTGTGTTTGGTATGAATCTTGAGGGGGAACTCCAGGCCAAATTAAAAAAAAAAAACGGCATGGGTTCCCCCTCCAGGAGCATACCAGGCCCTTGGGTCTGGTCTGGATTTGAAGGGGACCCTTACGCCGAAAAAACGGCGTGGGGGTCCCCCCAAAATCCAAACCAGACCCTTATCCGAGCACGCAACCTGGCAGGCCGCAGGGGAAGAGGGGGGGACGAGAGAGCGCCCCCCCTCCCTCCTGAACCGTACCAGGCCGCATGCCCTCAACATGGGGGGGTGGGTGCTTCGGGGCAGGGGGGCGACCTGCGGCCCCCCCACCCCAAAGCACCCAGCCCCCATGTTGATGAGGACAGGGCCTCTTCCTAACAACCCTGGCCGTTGGTTTTCGGGGTCTGCGGGCGGGGGGCTTATCGGAATCCGGGAGCCCCCTTTAATAAGGGGCCCCCAGATCCCGGCCCCCCACCCTATGTGAATGAGTATGGGGTACATCGTACCCCTACCCATTCACCTGGTGGGAAAAAATTGGCAATAAAAACACAACACAGCTTTTTAAATTAATTTATTGCACAGCTCCGGGGGTCTCCGCGCTCTCCGGTTCTTTCTTCTGCCGGGCCTCCGCTATCTTCTTTCAGCTCTTTTGCTAGCGGGGCCCGGTCTTCTCCGTCGCCTTCTTCTTCTCCCGCTCTCCGGTTCTTCTCTCGCTCTCCGGTTCTTTGTTCCGCCGGGCCTCCGCTATCTTCTTCCAGCTCGTTTGCTAGCGGAGGCCCGGTCTTCCCGTCGTCTCGTCCGGCTCTCTGTTGGCCTTCTGCCGGCCCCTCCACTATCTTCTTCCAGCTCTTTTGCTAGTGGAGGGGCCGGTCTTCCCGTCGCCGTCTTTTTCTCTCTTCTCCTTCTCCATGTTGACACGTCGCTTCCTCCTGCCCTAATGCTGGCTGTTGTGGTGCTCGCCGATTGATATAGGCTTCTCGTGACGTCACAGTCACATGCTCCCATGACGTCACAGTCACATGCTCCGGGGCCATCCGACTTCAATGATGGTCAATGGGCTGAAGTCGGATCAAAGTCGGACCGAAGTAGTACAGGGAGCATTTTCAAAGTCGGACCGACATGTGTCGGACCAGTTAAGACGGCTCCCATAGGGAAACATTGATTTTCACACGTCATGCGTCATGAGCTCCCAATGTCGGAGCGTTGTCGCCCCAGTGTGAACCCGGCCTAATACCTAACAATACACAACTGGATACATTTTCAAAAGAGCTGCAACTTTTATAATGAAAAGGAGAAATTTCCTTTTCCTGCTTTCTCTCTCCCAATGATCAGACTGAAACATTGTTACTTTGTAGCAAGTCACAAGGTAAGAGATTGCAGCAGAGGCTGATCTGTGTCACCCAAAGCCACAAAACAAAAGAGCGGGCGCATTGATCTAGTGCAGGGGCTCCAAACTGCGGCCCAGATGTGGCGCTTTGCTAGCCTTTATCTGACCCATGGGGCACTATTCCTCCCACTGACAGCAACAAGGGGGCACTATTTCTTCCACTGATACCAATGATGGGATACTAGTCCTTCTACTAATAGGGATACTACTCCTACTGACTACCAACCTCAAGGCCATATTTTTTTCTCACTGGTGCTGGGCCCAAGACATTTTCTGCCCCCGCTGGCCACAATCTACCCTCCTAAAGTCTGAAGGACAATAAACTGGCCTTTTGTTTGAAAAGTTTGGAGACCCCTGACCTAGTGCATTATCCTAAAACCATAACTTTATTATGTAAAAAATATTATACTCGCAGAATAACAATTGCATCCAAGCTCATCACAAAGCACAACATTGTCCAGTCCACAGTACATCTTAACATGTGTCAGGAGAAAGTGTAGATCCAATAGCCTAGCCCTAACGTGTTTCGAGTACAAGCCTCTTCCTCAGAGCCCTGGAGAATAATGGCCACTTTTTACATAAATAAAGTTATGGTTTTAGGATAATGCACTAGAACAGCGCCCCTCTCTTTTGTTTTGTGGTTTGTTAAGACTCCCCCCAGTCTTATGAGGGCAGCAAGACATGACTTATCCATGCAAGCTGGGATGGTATTATAGCTTATCGATATCTTTGGGCTCACTTCCAAGTGCCAGGAGATTGTGTTTGTGTGTCTGTGATAGCTAATAAATACCTGTATATGACATTCTTACACATCATTTAGCATGTAGGCACATAATCTGAAAAATATTTTTATGCTTGGTTCACAGTAAGGGTTGTCGTACTGAACTGTAATCTGCTTACTGACTTGCACAACTATTAGAATGACAGTTGTCGACTGGAACGGGTGATAAATGTAAGACTGTGTGATGGCAGCTGTCACATTTCTGTCCTGGCAGGCTGACTTCCAGAATAAACTTCTGCATTGTTTCTAGGCTCCATGCACACGGCTTAAAAAAAAACGCCAGTTCCCTTGGCAGAAAAAAAAACTCATATAGAAAGTTTTTTGTACAAAGTTTAGCCGAGTCTAGGAGAGTTTTGCGTTGTTTCTACCCGTGAGCTCCAATCAGGAACGCAAACCAGAAGTGTTTTTTTTTTCATGTGTCTAAACGTTGAGCTTAAGCACTTCTCCTTAGGTGGACATCATATGACGTCCTGGGGTTAAAGTGGTTAAATCTGAATTGTGCAGGCATCATTCAGATACAATTTTCTGCCAGTGATTCCCTGTCATGTAAAAACAATCATGGGTGGGGGGGGGGCAGATGTCCTAGCCCCCCCCCCCCCCCCCCCATCGCCCTCTGGTGCTTCTAATGGCTTGCCCCATGCGATCAGTGAGCCTTGGAGAATGAATTGGCCCGTGGCGGCCGATTACCATTTAGAATACCGCGGACCAGATGGTCCTCGGCAGTCTCTATGACCTTCAGGGGCCCGGGTGGGACATTATGACACTGTCGTTTCCTCATCTGGTAAGCCGAGATCTTTTTTATTTCATTTTTTTAGCCTAGAGGGGAGATGTTGGGGTCCTATAGACCCCAGATCTCGCTGTAAAGAGGACCAGTCATGCCTTACTCTCTGCTCCTATTACAAGGTAATAGGAATAAAAGTAATGAAAAAAAAAATGTAAAGGAAAAGTGTCAATATAAAAGTAAAATAAACAATTAAATTTTTTTGAAAGCACACGTGCGAGCACGCAGAAGCGAACGCATATGTACGTCACACCCGCATATGTAAACGGCGTTCAAACCACACATGTGAGGTATCGTGGCAAACGTTGGAGTGAGAGCAATAATTCTATGCCAAGACCTCCTCTTTAACTCTTAACAGGTAACCTGTAAAAAAAAAAATATTAAAGCGTCGCCTATGGAAATTTTTAAGTATGGCGCCATTCCACAAGTGTGCACAATTTTAAAACGTGACATGTTTGGTATCTACCTACACAGCATTTTTTTTTTTTTTTTTTTACATTTTTCTTGAAACTGTTTTTTTAAGCCAGTGTGCTCTCTCTCTCTCTCCTCCCTCTCCCTCTCCCTCTCTCTCCCTCTCTCTCTCTCTCTCTCTCTCTCTCTCTCTCCCTCTCTCCCTCTCTCCCTCTCCCTCCCTCTCCCTCTCTCTCTCTCTCTCTCTCCCCCTCCCTCCCTCTCTCTCTCTCCCCCTCCCTCCCTCTCTCTCCCTCCCTCCCTCTCTCTCCCCCCTCTCTCTCCTCTCTCTCCCCCCTCTCTCTCCTCTCTCTCCCCCCTCTCTCTCCTCTCTCTCCCCCCTCTCTCCCTCCTCTCTCTCCCCCCTCTCTCCTCTCTCCCCCCTCTCTCTCCTCTCTCCCCCTCTCTCTCCTCTCTCCCCCCTCTCTCTCCTCTCTCCCCCCTCTCTCTCCTCTCTCCCCCCTCTCTCTCCTCTCTCCCCCTCTCTCTCTCCTCTCTCCCCCCTCTCTCTCTCCTCTCTCCCCCCTCTCTCTCTCCTCTCTCCCCCTCTCTCTCTCCTCTCTCCCCCCTCTCTCTCTCCTCTCTCTCTCTCTCTCTCCCCCCTCTCTCTCTCCTCTCTCCCCCTCTCTCTCCTCTCTCTCTCTCTCCCTCTCTCTCTCTCTCCCCCTCTCTCTCTCTCTCCCCCCTCTCTCTCTCTCTCCCCCCTCTCTCTCTCTCTCCCTCCCTCCCTCTGGAGTTGTTGTGAAGCCACTCCTTCCTTATTTTAGCTGTGTGCTTAGGGTCATTGTCTTGTTGGAAGGTAAACCTTCGGCCCAGTCTGAGGTCCTGGGCACTCTGAAGAAGGTTTTCGTCCAGGATATCCCTGTACTTGGCCGCATTCATCTTTCCCTCGATTGCAACCAGTCGTCCTGTCCCTGCAGCTGAAAAACACCCCCCACAGCATGATGCTTAAGCCAGTGTGCATAGAGTCTCTCTCTCTCTCTCTATATATATCTATATATATATATATATATATATTGTATATGTGTGTGTATGTACAGTGCCTTGCGAAAGTATTCAGCCCCCTTGAACTTTTCATCCTTTTGCCACATTTCAGGCTTCAAACATAAAGATATAAAATTTTAATTTTTTGTGACGAATCACCAACAAGTGGGACACAATTGTGAAGTGGAACGAAATCTATTGGATTTTTGAAACTTTTTTAACTAAGAAAAAAATGAAAAGTAGGGCGTGCAAAATTATTCGGCCCCCTTGCGTTAATACTTTGTAGAGCCACCTTTTGCTGCGATTACAGCTGCAAGTCGCTTGTGGTATGTCTCTATCAGTTTTGCACATCGAGAGACTGAAATTCTTGCCCATTCTTCCTTGCAAAACAGCTCAAGCTCAGTGAGGTTGGATGGAGAGCGTTTGTGAACAGCAGTTTTCAGCTCTTTCCACAGATTCTCGATTGGATTCAGGTCTGGACTTTGACTTGGCCATTCTAACACCTGGATACGTTTATTTGTGAACCATTCCTTTGTAGATTTGCTGTATGTTTGGGATCATTGTCTTGTTGGAAGATAAATCTCCGTCCCAGTCTCAGGTCTTTTGCAGACTCCAACAGGTTTTCATCCAGAATGGTCCTGTATTTGGCTGCATCCATCTTCCCCTCAATTTTAACCATCTTCCCTGTCCCTGCTGAAGAAAAGCAGGCCCAAACCATGATGCTGCCACCATGTTTGACAGTGGGGATGGTGTGTTGAGGGTGATGAGCTGTGTTGCTTTTACGCCAAACATATCATTTTGCATTGTGGCCAAAAAGTTCGATTTTGGTTTCATCGGACCAGAGCACCTTCTTCCACATGTTTGGTGTGTCTCCCAGGTGGCTTGTGGCAAACTTTAGACAATACTTTTTATGGATATCTTTGAGAAATGGCTTTCTTCTTGCCACTCTTCCATAAAGGCCAGATTTGTGCAGTGTACGACTGATTGTTGTCCTGTGGACAGACTCTCCCACCTCAGCTGTAGTTCTCTGCAGTTCATCCAGAGTGATCATGGGCCTCTTGGCTGCATCTCTGATCAGTCTTCTCCTTGTCTGAGCTGAAAGTTTAGAGGGACAGCCAGGTCTTGGTAGATTTGCAGTGGTCTGATACTCCTTCCATTTCAAAATGATCGCTTGCACAGTGCTCCTTGGGATGTTTAAAGCTTGGGAAATCTTTTTGTATCCAAATCCGGCTTTAAACTTCTCCACAACAGTATTACGGACCTGCCTGGTGTGTTCCTTGGTCTTCATGATGCTCTCTGCGCTTTCAACAGAACCCTGAGTCCTGGTTCACACTGGGGCGACAAACGCTCCGACATTGGGAGCTCATGTCGCATGACGTGTGAAAATCAATGTTTCCCTATGGGAGCCGTCCTAACTGGTCCGACACATGTCGGTCCGACTTTGAAAATGCTCCCTGTACTACTTTGGTCCGACTTTGATCCGACTTCAGCCCATTGACTATCATTGAAGTCGGATCAAAGTCGGACCGCAGTCTTGCATGGTCCGACTTTGGCATGCGACTTGTGCTGTGCTGCTCTTGAGGGGGAACTCCAGGCCAAATTTTAAATAAAAAAACGGCGTGGGTTCCCCTCCAGGGGCATACCAGGCCCTTGGGTCTGGTCTGGATTTGAACGGGCGCCCCTACGCCGAAAAAACGGCGTGGGGCTCCCCCCAAAATCCAAACCAGACCCTTATCCGAGCACGCAACCTGGCAGGCCGCAGGGGAAGAGGGGGGGCGAGAGAGTGGCCCCCCTCCCTCCTGAACCGTACCAGGCCGCATGCCCTCAACAGGGGGGGTTTGGTGCTCTGGGGCAGGGGGCGACCTGCGGCCCCCCCACCCCAGAGCACCCTGCCCCCATGTTGATGAGGACAGGGCCTCTTCCCGACAACCCTGGCCGTTGGTTGTCGGGGTCTGCGGGCGGGGGGCTTATCGGAATCCGGGAGCCCCCTTCAATAAGGGGGTCCCCGGATCCCGCCCCCCCACCCTATGTGAATGAGTATGGGGTACATCGTACCCCTACCCATTCACCTGGTGGACAAAAAATTGCAATAAAAAAAACACTACACGGGTTTTCAAAGTAATTTATTGCACAGCTCCGGGGGTCTTCTTCCGACTTCCGGGGGTCTTTTCCGACTTCGAGGGTCTCCGGTGTCGTCTGCCCGCTCTCCGGTTCTTTCTTCCGCCGGGCCTCCGCTAACTTCTTTTTAGCTCTCTTGCTAACAGAGGCCCGGTCTTCCCGTTGTCTCGTCCTGCTCTCCGTTGTCCTTCTGCCGGCCCCTCCACTAACTTCTTTTTACCTCTTTCGCTAGTGGAGGGGCCGGGCTTCCTGTCGCTGTCGGCTTCTTCTTCCCTCTTCTCCTCCTCGATGTTGACGCGTCGCTTCTTCCCGCTGTAATACTGGCTCTCCGCTCCGCATTAATATAGGCTTCTCATGACGTCAGTCACATGTTCCAGGGCACATGGCCCCGGAGCATGTGACTGTGACGTCATGGGAACATGTGACTGTGACGTCATGAGAAGCCTATATTAATGCGGAGCGGAGAGCCAGTATTACAGCGGGAAGAAGCGACGCGTCAACATCGAGAAGGAGAAGAGGGAAGAAGACGGCGACGGGAAGCCCGGCCCCTCCACTAGCGAAAGAGCTACGAGGAAGTTAGTGGAGGGGCCGGCAGAAGGACAATGGAGAGCCGGACGAGACAACGGGAAGACCGGACCTCTGTTAGCAAGAGAGCTAAAAAGA
>CM055120.1:99556354-99651354 GCA_029206835.1 Rana muscosa
AACCCCCCTGTTGAGGGCATGCAGGCTGGTACGGTTCAGGAGAGAGGGGGGGCCGCTCTCTCGTCCCCCCCCTCTTCCCCTGCGGCCGGCCAGGTTTTGTGTTCGGATAAGGGTCTGGTTTGGATTTTGGGGGACCCCCACGCCGTTTTTCGGCGTAGGGGCGCCTGTTCAAATCCAGACCAGACCCAAGGGCCTGGTATGCTCCTGGAGGGGAACCCGCGCCGTTTTTTTAATTTAAAATTTGGCCTGGAGTTCCCCTTCAAGATTCATACCAAACACAGTGCCTGATATTGGCGGGGATCCAAGTCGGATCCCCGTTCATTGAAAGTCGGACATATGTCGGCTTCATGTCGCAGGGCAAAGTCGGATCCAAAGTAGGACAGATGTCGTGTCGAACTAGTGTGAACCCGGCCTGAGACTATCACAGAGCAGGTGCATTTATACAGACTTGATTACACACAGGTGGATTGTATTTATCACCATCAGTCATTTAGGACAACATTGGATCATTAAGAGATCCTCGCTGAACTTCTGGAGTGAGTTTGCTGCACTGAAAGTAAAGGGGCCGAATAATTTTGCACGCACCACTTTTCAGTTTTTTATTTGCTAAAAAAGTTTAAAATATCCAATAGATTTCATTTCACTTCACAATTGTGTCCCACTTGTTGGTGATTCTTAACAAAAAATTAAAATTTTAGATCTTTATGTTTGAAGCCTGAAATGTGGCAAAAGGATGAAAAGTTCAAGGGGGCCGAATACTTTCGCAAGGCACTGTATATGTATATATATTATATAGTGTGTGTGTGTGTGTATGTGTGTGTGTGTAATATATATATATATATATATATATATATATATATAAATTCTATTTTTATAGAGATTGCTATAGACAGTTTGTTTGGAGGAAGTTGTGTTTTTTGTGTAGATATGCACTTTTTATAGCATGACCTGTTTGTTTGGAATACATTTCACTGATGTCGCTGGCCATTTGTGCTGGTTAGGAAGTTGTTTTTCTAACCTCCCACACAAACATGTCATGGCACCTTCTCTTGGGTTGCAAAAGTGACACTTAGTAAAAGGATATGATGACAGGTTCTCCAATTATCTCCCTTGTGGTGTTTTTTTCTGTTGCATGCCAGAAAATAATCCCTCCTAATTCTCTATCTATCCTCCACTCATTGATATCATTGCTGTCACTTACCATATCCATTTCTTTATGGCAGGATTACCTGTCTATGTGGATGTTAGATTAAAGGCTAAGGCCGGCCATACACTTAACAAATTTCTTTCCTGCAACCACGGGTTGCAAGAAAGAAATTAGCTTGATTCCCCCATCAACACAGTGAATGATTTTTCATCTCTGTATTTTACCTGAGGCCAGTCACTTCACTGGGTATATGTGAGGGTTTACAACCACTTTAGGCATCATGCCCACGGACGTTTTTACAGCCGCGCTTTTGAGCGTTTTTTTACAGCTTAAAAACGCCTGTCCATGTTAGTCTATAGCTTCATGCCCACCTAGGCGTTTTTGAGCTGTAAAAAAAAAAAACAGGACCAGTGCGTTCCGCGGCGTTGGCGTTAGGCATAAAAAACCGCGAAGCGTTAAACGCGCAAAAACGCCGCGATCGGGTTTTTGAGCTCCGGCGTTTTTTTTTTTTTCGGAACAAAATACGGTCTAAAAATTTATACAAGAACATGTAAAAAACGCTCAAAAATGCGGCTGTAAAAACGTCCGCGGGCATGAGGCCTCAAAGTGATGAGATGTGTTTTGAATGGCACCCCAACACACCATCATTGTTGTGCAGGCAGGGTTGATTTGATTAAAATCAAGCTTTTTTACTAGTGATTTAAATCAACTTGATTTAAATCATAATTTTTAAAGAGCAACTGTCATCTCTGACCCGCTGTTGATTTACCGATGGTCCTATTCACTTTAATAGGACGGCTGGTGATGCGGCAGCGACACAGCAAGGCGAGGGATGTGGCGGCAGCAGGTGAGCGGATGCCCGCTAACAGGCACTGCCATGATGGATCTATGACAGGTGCTCTTTAAATGTAAAATGTAAATGTTGCTGGTAGTTAGGAAACCTTCATTTTGTTTGCAAATATTAAAGTTTCTATTTAGAATAATAAGCTGTCAGGTTAGTAAAAACCGCGATATCGGAACCGATTCAATCATACAGTTTGTAGTGTACATAGATTTGCAAAACAATGGGATAAAGGAATATTGCTGAACTTTGTTTTATCTCATGGTTACTGTGAAATTGTGTGACTGCATCAATGCAGTGCATGTTATCTCAGCTTGCAGAGCTTGGATTCATTGAACAAGTTTACCAAAAATGTAAATATTGCAGAATATACAGCCTCATGCTACATAACTAAGCTCCATTTCATGCTGAATAACTTAAATTATTAATGTATCCTAAATAGAAAACAATCTTTAGATACTCCAAAAGCATTTTTATAAAAAAAAAATATATATATATATAATTTCAGTCAAAAAATCATATTTGTTTTAAAAAAAAATCATTGATTTTTTTTTTTTTATCCACTCTGTGTGCAGGACATGTGTTGCATTAAAGGGTCATTTGTGATTTTAAAAAGGGTGTAAAGTCAGAAGGTTTTTTCTTAAAGCGGAGGTCCACCCTAAAAAAAAAAATATCCAAAAAGGCTAAAAAAAAAAAAAAAATAATAATAATAATTTTATACTTACCAGGAATGGCTGTTACTAGGCAGATAGTCCTAATCTGCCTCTACCTCTTCAAGGTTCAGTGTTCTCCTCCTCGCGTTGCCTCCTGGGAAATGGAGGGCGCGCTGCCTTCTGGGACACACAGGACGGTGTGCCCATTCACAAAGAGCCGCGCGACTTGCGCATGCGCAGTAGGAAACGGGCAGTGAAGCCACAAGGCTTCACTGCCTGTTTCCCTTAGTGAGGATGGTAGTGCCGGGACCCGTTCCGAGGGACGGATCGGCCTCGGGTGGCAGACATCGCGGGCAACCTGGACAGGTAAGTGTGATATTAAAAGTCATTAAAAGTGTTTGTAGCTGTTGACTTTCAAAAAAATTTTTTTTTACCGCTGGACCTTCGCTTTAATGCATTCTATGCATTAAGAGAAAAAAACACCTGTGTGCAACAGCCCCCCTAATACTTACCTGAGCCCCATCTCAATCCATCAATGTTGCAAGAGTGTCTCGGCTGCCCTGGTTGAGATGGCAGTGTGGCGCCATTGGCTTCCGCTGCTGTCAATCAAAGTTAGTGAGCCAGTGAGGAGAGAGAGGGGATGGGGCTGAACCGTAGCTCTGTGTTAAATGAAGACACAGAGCAGCTTGCTCGGGTGCCCACATAGCAAGCTGCTGGCTGTAGGGGCACTCGGCAGGAGGGAGGGGCCAGGAGCTCAGTATTCCTCCTGATGACACCAGTGGCGGGGCACTATTCCTCCCGATAACACCAAAGATGGAGCCGAATTCCCTCCCACTGACACCAATGATGGGACACTATTCTTCCCACTGACACTAAAGATGAGGCTGAATTCCTTCCCACTGACACTAAAGATGGGGCTGAATTCTTTCCCACTGACACTAAAGATGGGGCTGAATTCCCTCCCACTGACACTAAAGATGGGGCTGAATTCCCTCCCACTGGCACTAAAGATGGGGCTGAATTCCTTCCCACTGACACTAAAGATGGGGCTGAATTCCTTCCACTTGACACTAAAGATGAGGCTGAATTCCCTCCCACTGGCACTAAAGATGGGGCTGAATTCCCTCCCACTGACACTAAAGATGGGGCTGAATTCCTTCCCAATGACACTAAAGATGGGGCTGAATTCCTTCCCACTGACACTAAAGATGGGGCTGAATTCCTTCCCACTGACACTAAAGATGGGGCTGAATTCCTTCCCACTGACACTAAAGATGGGGCTGAATTCCCTCCCACTGACACTAAAGATGGGGCTGAATTCCCTCCCACTGACACTAAAGATGGGGCTGAATTCCCTCCCACTGACACTAAAGATGGGGCTGAATTCCCTCCCACTGACACTAAAGATGGGGCTGAATTCCCTCCCACTGACACTAAAGATGGGGCTGAATTCTTTCCCACTGACACTAAAGATGGGGCTGAATTCCCTCCCACTGACACTAAAGATGGGGCTGAATTCCCTCCCACTGACACTAAAGATGGGGCTGAATTCCCTCCCACTGACACTAAAGATGGGGCTGAATTCCCTCCCACTGACACTAAAGATGGGGCTGAATTCCTTCCCACTGACACTAAAGATGAGGCTGAATTCCCTCCCACTGGCACTAAAGATGGGGCTGAATTCCCTCCCACTGACACTAAAGATGGGGCTGAATTCCTTCCCAATGACACTAAAGATGGGGCTGAATTCCTTCCCACTGACACTAAAGATGGGGCTGAATTCCTTCCCACTGACACTAAAGATGGGGCTGAATTCCTTCCCACTGACACTAAAGATGGGGCTGAATTCCCTCCCACTGACACTAAAGATGGGGCTGAATTCCCTCCCACTGACACTAAAGATGGGGCTGAATTCCTTCCCACTGACACTAAAGATGGGGCTGAATTCCCTCCCACTGACACTAAAGATGGGGCTGAATTCCTTCCCACTGACACTAAAGATGAGGCTGAATTCCCTCCCACTGGCACTAAAGATGGGGCTGAATTCCCTCCCACTGACACTAAAGATGGGGCTGAATTCCTTCCCAATGACACTAAAGATGGGGCTGAATTCCTTCCCACTGACACTAAAGATGGGGCTGAATTCCTTCCCACTGACACTAAAGATGGGGCTGAATTCCTTCCCACTGACACTAAAGATGGGGCTGAATTCCCTCCCACTGACACTAAAGATGGGGCTGAATTCCCTCCCACTGACACTAAAGATGGGGCTGAATTCCCTCCCACTGACACTAAAGATGGGGCTGAATTCCCTCCCACTGACACTAAAGATGGGGCTGAATTCCCTCCCACTGACACTAAAGATGGGGCTGAATTCTTTCCCACTGACACTAAAGATGGGGCTGAATTCCCTCCCACTGACACTAAAGATGGGGCTGAATTCCCTCCCACTGACACTAAAGATGGGGCTGAATTCCCTCCCACTGACACTAAAGATGGGGCTGAATTCCTTCCCACTGACACTAAAGATGGGGCTGAATTCCCTCCCACTGACACTAAAGATGGGGCTGAATTCCTTCCCACTGACACTAAAGATGGGGCTGAATTCCCTCCCACTGACGCCAATGATGGGACACTATTCCTTCCACTGACGCCAGTGATGAGGAATTCTTGACTCTCATTGACACCAAGGGATTTTCAACTCCCACTGGCCACAGTTCGGCCCCCACAAGGTCTTATATACGATGTACAGAATACCTCCAGATTTTCATATTGCGTTGAATTTTGCAGAAAATTACAGAAGCTGCAGATTGAAAGGGAAAGGTCATTTTCAATAACATTCCATAACAAGATGATTTGTACAGCAGTTGTATATGCTATTTTTATTTTTTTGCTATATATATTGTGTGTGTATATATATATATATATATATATATATATATATATATATATATATATATATATATTTTTTTTTTTTTACATATTGTTACATAGTAGGTGAGGTTGAAAAAAAGACACAAGTCCGTCAAGTCCAACCTATGGACTTTAAGATAGTGAGGTTAATCATTATGGCAGAATGCCTTGGTGGCATGGAGGTCACTTCAAGAGCCTGTAGAAGCAAGGGAAATAAAAATACAAGTGTAAAGTTGACTAGTCAAATTCCATGTCTTCAATCAAAATTTCTAGTGAAGTACAAAAAAAGTAAAACTTTTTATTTTTGGTAGAGGCTTGGTTAGAATTTTATGGTTCTCCTAGAATGTTCTTTCGGCACCACTTAATATTACTGCTCCTGAAATGTTCATCTGTCACTGCAGTAGAGAAACTGATGGCAAAGTTAAATTTCCATGTTCTGGGCTCTGTGCCAGCAGTTAAAAAAAATTAAATATACGAAGCGAGGGAATAAAAAGGATTCTCTGGGATGTCAGAGCTCGTTTGCTTTGACAGCTCCCCTTTCTCTCAGTTGAAAGCAAAAAAATATACATCACTAAATATAGCAAAAGTGTTAATGATGGGCAGCATGTAGGAAAATTGACAGGAAAGTAAGGAGGGCTTTTGCCTGAAGCCACCAAATGTTCACTGCTCAAAAGAAAAAAGTTTAATATTTTGTTATGGGTGCAACAAGGACTTTCTGCCCCCAGCCTGTGATTGGACAGTGAGAGATCGGAATAATGAGGTCATCTTTAGGCTTTCTCCTCCTATCAGCGGGTTTCTGCTTAGTCTATGTGCTGCTCCCCCCTCCCCATTCCCCTGCTCTGCAAGGGTTAAATGCTCATAGGGGCTAGGGGTAGTGAAATTGGGCGTCTTATTCCTCACTTCGGCAGGCTCTGGCGCTCTCCTCTTCTTTGCAACGCTGTGTTGTGGGCGGGCCCTCGCTGTTCTTACAATGCAGGACTATTGACCCTACGTTGTACTTTGTGACATCATTGTATGTCTGCCAGCCAGAGTGTCTTCTAGAAGAGACTTCATGGAACTAGTTGCACAGATGGAGGTAGCCTGCTGGAGCAAGGAATGAAGTATTACACCTTATTCCGCTACCCCTAGACTACCTCTAGCATTTAACCAGTGCAGAGTGGGAGACCCCACTGCAAGGGTCTTTTTTTTCCTGCCTGGGGTCAAGAACTAATGAATCTTACTGGATACATAACTACCGGTATATCCATTGGTGGTGTTTTTTTCCCCTTGTATTCCATGTCTAAACTGCGTATTACCCTGCACTGATGTGCTGTTTACATAAGCAGGTTCCTTCCGCTTCTGTTTGGTTTATGACCACATGTCCACACAGAGAAGCCTCTGTGCTTTAGTTCTATGTTCACCACAAAGGTTATTGTTAAAGATGAACTCTGTGATAAGCAAAAGCGGGTACCGTATATACTCGAGTATAAGCCGACCCGAATATAAGCCGAGGCACCTAATTTTACCACAAAAACTGTGAAAACTTATTGACTTGAGTATAAGCCTAGGGTGTGCCTCACTTTGCCTCACTGTGTCCATGCCTCACTGTGTCCATGACTAGACTGACGTTTAACATGGGAGTCTATGGAAGGGGTGCCCGGATTTGAAAAATCGGTGCTCCCCGGCCGTAGGTCCCCCGGACAAGAATCTTTGCAAACCTGTAGAGGAAGAGTGGGGCTACATGTGTGCCAAGATTGGGGTACAGAGGACCTACGACCGGCCGGTACTGGGTCCCCAAAGTCGCCAGAGAAATGACCGTTTAACATGGGAGTCTATGGAAGGGGTGCCCGGTTTTGAAAAATCGGTGCTCCCTGGCCGTAGGTTCCCCAGACAACAAACTTTGCACACTTATAGAGGAATAGTGGGGCTACATGTGTGCCAAGTTTGGGGTCCAGGGGACCTACGGCCGGCCGGTACCGGCTCCCCAAAGTCCAGGAGATCAGGCGCAAAAAGGTGACTCGAGTATAAGCCGAGGGGGGCATTTTCAGCACAGAAAATTGTGCTTTAAAACTCGGCTTATACTCGAGTATATACGGTATGTTCTGTAATCGTGGTGTGCTTTCTGTATTTTGTTCCATATCTGTATTAAAGCGGTTGTATACCGCAAAATTTTTTTTTTTTTTGGGTTAACCTGCAAGGCAAAGGTATAATGAGCAAGTATGACTAGCATACTAGCTCATTATCAATCACTTACCTTAGATCGAAGCCCCCGCAGCGGTCCTCGGACGCGTCCTCCGTCGAATCCATGATACCCGGAGTGACTTCCGGGTATCGCCGCTCCGGCGCTGTGATTGGCCGGAGCGGCGATGACGTCACTCCCGCACATGCGCGGGGAACGGCACGATCCCCGCGCATGCGCGAACTACCGGCAGTGTACGGCAGGCTCCCATTCAAGAGCCGCCGCGCTCAGTGCGCCTGCGCCGTTATCTACGGCGCGCATGCGCCGTAGATAGCGGTACAGTTTTTTTGCAAATATCTCCGAGACTGTGTAGGTCTCGGAGATATTACAAGCACCTACAGGTAAGCCTTAATGTAGGCTTACCTGTAGGTGCTTGTACAAAATTTGGGTATACAACCACTTTAAACAGTTGGGAAACTTTTCCTTTGTGCAGGACCTTCATTTAATAAAGACCAGTCACTGGTTCTCTCTCCTCTTGCACAGGGTGACTGGTCTTGACTCCACCCCCTCCTGTAGTTTTCTGCAGAAATCCTGTAGTGGGTGGAGCTGCCGTGTCCCTCCCACAACTCTGCTCTCTGCACAGGCCATGTGCAGCACAGTGATGTCTCTGCTATTTTTATTAGGTTATATTTAGATGATTTTACGATGGCATTTGATACATACAAAGTGGATACATTTTTTTTGTGACTATAAGTGACTACATTTCAATGAAAGTTTTTGTGCCTGGAGTTCAGCTCTAAATATAGTGCTCTTTGTAGTTCCTGCATTTCTAACACGTGGGTGATGAATACTGGGTAGGGACACAAATCACTAGATTAAAACATCCCTAAAAAGCCAACACCCAGGAAATCCCATTGTAAGTACAGGTTATATCATAGGTCTGAGAGGTGCAGTAAGCATAACACAAAGTATGTTTTAGAAAATCTCTGTTAATAGCATAAGGAAATATACATACAAATGTTTGTACAGTGTATCATACCATAACAAATTTAAGAAGGCATAGTACTTCTGCAATCTTTTTTTTTTTTTTTTTTTTTTTTACACGACCTGCAACTTTAATCAGCAGATCTAAATGAACATTTAATCATACAACCAATTTTAATTTTGCCATTCTATATGCAATGGTTTTATATCCGTGTACTCCAAACTGTGGCCCAGGGGCGGCCCTTGGCTTGCCTTTATGCGGCCCTTGGCTTGCCTTTTATGCGGCCCTTGGCTTGCCTTTTATGCGGCCCTTGGCTTGCCTTTTATGCGGCCCTTTGCTTGCCTTTTATGCGGCCCTTTGCTTGCCTTTTATGCGGCCCTTTGCTTGCCTTTTATGCGGCCCTTTGCTTGCCTTTTATGCGGCCCTTTGCTTGCCTTTTATGCGGCCCTTTGCTTGCCTTTTATGCGGCCCTTTGCTTGCCTTTTATGCGGCCCTTTGCTTGCCTTTTATGCGGCCCTTTGCTTGCCTTTTATGCGGCCCTTGGCTTGCCTTTTATGCGGCCCTTGGCTTGCCTTTTATGCGGCCCTTGGCTTGCCTTTTTATGCGGCCCTTGGCTTGCCTTTTTATGCGGCCCTTGGCTTGCCTTTTATGCGGCCCTTGGCTTGCCTTTTATGCGGCCCTTGGCTTGCCTTTTATGCGGCCCTTGGCTTGCCTTTTATGCGGCCCTTGGCTTGCCTTTTATGCGGCCCTTGGCTTGCCTTTTATGCGGCCCTTGGCTTGCCTTTTATGCGGCCCTTGGCTTGCCTTTATGCGGCAAGCTAAGGGCCTTGAGGCACTTTTTCCTGCCACGGCACTATTCCCCCACTGACGCCGACAATGAGGCACTATTCTTCCCACTTACGCCGACAATGAGGCACTATTCTTCCCACTTACGCCGACAATGAGGCACTATTCTTCCCACTTACGCCGACAATGAGGCACTATTCTTCCCACTTACGCCGACAATGGGGCACTATTCTTCCCACTTACGCCAACAGTGGGGCACTATTCTTCCCACTTACGCCAACAGTGGGGCACTATTTTTTCCCACTGATACCAATGGAGGGGCATTTTTTACTCACACTGGCCACAGTCCAGCCCTCTCAAAGTCTGAAGGACAGTAAAGTGGTCCTTTGTTTGGAAAGTTTGGAGACCTCTAGTTTATATAGACAACACGTTACATTTTGTATATGCTGGATGGGATTCTCATGATCACTTTTTTTTTGCGTTTTGATCACCCAATTGCACATCCACCGATACTGATATAAAATGACTCCTTACCAGAGGTCTAGATTCCAAATTTTAAGAGTCTAGGCAGGTCTATGCAAGTATAGAAGATCCAATCCGCTTCCTCTATTATATTGCAGGTGGTGGTACGGTCATGGCGGATGGTAAAGTTTACTCCATACAGGCATACCCCACTTTTAAGTACACAACGGGACCAGAGCATGTATGTAAAACGAAAATGTACTTAAAGTGAAGCAATACATTTTTTCACTTCTAGGCTGTAGTGAGGGAGTCAGGGGCTGTAGTGGGGGTGCCAGGGGCTGTTATGGGGCGTCAGGGGCTGTAGTGGGGGTGTCAGGGAAACACTCACATGTAATTAGGCTCATCTGATGCAAGGGGGGGGGCCACTCCAATCCATCCCCCAGACATTGCGCTGTGCACAGGAGGTGGGGCGGCGGCCAGGAAACAGGAAGAGCACACTGGAATAGGGTAGGCTACATGCTCAGAGCTTAAGTTCCTTCTACTGCGGCTGATGGTGCAGGAATGTTTGTCTTGTGAGGCACTTTATGTACACTCGCGGGTATGTCCGTACTCGCGAGTGTACTTAAAGTGAGTGTCCGTAAAGCGGGGTATGCCTGTAGTAGGGCCCATGAAGGAAAGATAAAACGGCCACATAGTGTAAAACTGCTTGACAGTTTATTAAAATAAATCATTGCTAACCACTTGCAGAAATCCAGTATAAAATGAGCATGAATGGATCATAGACATCCTAGAAGTCGATCGACCGGTATACAGGATGCGTGGTACTTCATGGACATGGACTCCACCAAAAGCGTTTTGTTAGCATTAACATCATCGGGGGGGGGGGGGGCATGGGGACACATGCATGTCCTATACCACGCATATATATATGCTGTCCAAAAATAGGTAGGGTACAGCCATCCCTGCCGCTCTTATCAAAGGTATGGCCATGTTGATGATAATGTAGATGGTCCAAGCCTCGATTTGGAACCAAGATGGCCACCGGAGAGCATTGAAGCCTTGCTCGTTCTAGGTGCAATTCAAGCCTCATTTTGAAGTAGGAGAATTAACCATTGAATGTATAATCAAGTAGGCTGATTGGATCTTCTATACTTGCATATCACGCCTGCCTAAGCTCTTATTATTTGGAGTCTCAGGCCTTGTACACATGGCCGAGATTCTCGTTGAAAAAAACATGTCGTTTTTTTCGACGAGATTCTTGGACAAGAAACTTGTCCCGGCCGAGTGTACACACGCTCGATTCAAAGAACCCGCGGTTCTTTGAATGGAGCGTACGCGGTGACGTCATCGACTACGACGAGCATGCGCTCGTCACATTCGATGCCGTCGCCGCCATCTTGGTATACCCTACGTATGCATAGGAAGCTACCGCGCATGCGTCGAATTCATTTCGAACATGCACGGGCTTCCGGGAGGACAGGTAAGTGTACACACACTCACTTTTCTCGTCGAGAAACATGCCGAGGAGAATCTCGACGAGAAAATAGAGAGCAGGTTCTCTATTTTCTCGTCGAGGTTACTTGTCGGTTTTCTCGACGAGAAACCCGATAGCCGCGTACACACGACCGATTTACTCGGCAAGACCTCTCTGCCAGCAAGTTTCTTGCTGGTTCTTGCCGAGAAAATCGGTCGTGTGTACAAGGCCTAAACTCCTGGTAAGGAGGCATTTTATATCAATATCAGTGGAGGTGCGCTTGGGTGATCCAAACGTACATCAATTATACTCGCTGTTATTGGATGAGGAATTCAGCTGCACTATTTAAAACAGCACTAGTTGTCCACACTTTTATGGACACTTGTTTAATATCTACAGTGGATATAAAAAGTCTACACGCCCCTGTTAAAATGTCAGGTTTCTGTGATGTAAAAAAAAATTGACAAAAGATAAATCATTTCAGATTTTTTTTTCCACCTTTTTTATGTGACCTATAAACTGTACAACTCAATTGAAAAACAAGCTGAAATCTTTTAGGGGGGAAGTAAAAATTTAAAAACTAAAATAATGTGGTTGCATAAGTGTGCACACCCTCTTATAACTGGGGATGTAGCTGTGTTCAGAATTAACTTATGTTAAATAAGAGTCAGTACACCTGCCAAAATTTAACCACTTAACGACCGCCCACCGCCGATTTACGTCGGCAGAATGGCACGGACAGGCAGAATCACGTAGATCTACGTGACTGCCTTTGTACAGTTGGGGGGTCCATCCGGACCCCCCTTCTGTGCCGTGAGCGGTCGTTACTTCACCGGGAGCGATCCCAGATGAGGGGGCGGCCTTTCGATTCCGGCCCCCCCCTCGCGATCGCTCCCGGCGAATGGAAATGCCTCCTCTGTCTGTTTCAGACAGAGGGAGCAGGAGGAAGTGATGTCATCTCCTGTGCGGCGCTCACATATACCGAGCGCCGTACAAGAGAAGACATCAGGTCAGTGAGCACAACACTACACTGACACCAGGACACATAGGAACACTAATCGCCCCCCCCAGGACCCCCCAGACCCCCCCAGATCACCCCCCAGATCACCCCCCAGCCCCCAGTCACAGTGTCACTGATTGCAGTGACCATTTATTTAGTGATCACTGCAATCAGTGACATTTGTGACTGTGAAAGTGTCACTAAAGTTTAGTTTTAGGTCCAGTGTAGCCCCCTAACCCCCCCTAATAAAGGTTTAACCCCCTGATCACCCCCCAGATAACCCTTTCACCCCCTATCACCGCTGTCGCTATGCGATCATTTTTCTGATGGCTGTCTTAGCATCAGTGATGGCGATCGGTAGCCAGTAATTTTTTTTAGGTTCGCCGCAGGTTTTTATAGCGTCGGGTACCCCAATATATTATCTAATAAAGGTTCAACCCCCTTGATCGCCCCCCAGGTAACCCTTTCACCCCCTATCACCGCTGTCGCTAATCGATCGTTTTTCTGATGCTGTCTTAGCATCAGTGATGGCGATCGGTAGCCAGTAATTTTTTTTAGGTTCGCCGCAGGTTTTTATAGCGTCAGGTACCCCAATATATTATCTAATAAAGGTTAAACCCCCTTGATCGCCCCCCAGGTAACCCTTTCACCCCCTATCACCGCTGTCGCTATGCGATCATTTTTCTGATGGCTGTCTTAGCATCAGTGATGGCGATCGGTAGCCAGTAATTTTTTTTAGGTTCGCCGCAGGTTTTTATAGCGTCGGGTACCCCAATATATTATCTAATAAAGGTTTAACCCCCTTGATCGCCCCCCAGGTAACCCTTTCACCCCCTATCACCGCTGTCGCTAATCGATCGTTTTTCTGATGCTGTCTTAGCATCAGTGATGGCGATCGGTAGCCAGTAATTTTTTTTAGGTTCGCCGCAGGTTTTTATAGCGTCAGGTACCCCAATATATTATCTAATAAAGGTTAAACCCCCTTGATCGCCCCCCAGGTAACCCTTTCACCCCCTATCACCGCTGTCGCTATGCGATCATTTTTCTGATGGCTGTCTTAGCATCAGTGATGGCGATCGGTAGCCAGTAATTTTTTTTAGGTTCGCCGCAGGTTTTTATAGCGTCGGGTACCCCAATATATTATCTAATAAAGGTTTAACCCCCTTGATCGCCCCCCAGGTAACCCTTTCACCCCCTATCACCACTGTCACTAAGCGATCGTTTTTCTGATCGCTGTCTTCGTGTCGGTGATGCCAATCGGTAGCCAGTCATTTTTTTTAGGTTCGCCGCAGGTTTTTATAGCGTCAGGTACCCCCAAATATGATCTAATAAAGGTTTTAACCCCCTAATTGCCCCTAGTTAACCCTTTCACCAGTGATCACCATATAAGTGTTACGGGTGACGCTGGTTAGTTAGTTTGCTTTTTATAGTGTCAGGGCACCCGCCGTATATAACCCAATAAAGGTTTAACCCCCTGATCGCCCGGTGGGTGATATCAATTAGGTTTTAGCGTCAGAGAGGGTCTGCGTCACACCCCAGGCAGCGTCAGGTTAGTGCCAGTAACGCTAACACCCACGCGTAAAGCATACACCCCCCTTAGTGGTATAGTATCTGAACAGATCAATATCTGATCTGATCAGATCTATACCAGCGGTTTAGGGTTCCCAAAAACGCAGTGTTAGCGGGATCAGCCCAGATACCTGCTAGCACCTGCGTTTTGCCCCTCCGTCCAGCCCAGGCCACCCAAGTGCAGTATCGATCGATCACTGTCACTTACAAAACACAACACACATAACTGCAGCGTTCGCAGAGACAGGCCTGATCCCTGCGACTCCAGTGCTGTAGGAGGTGATTTCACCACCACAGTTAAAAAAAAAAAAGCATATATGCCGAAGCATGGGGGCAGCAGGGGCAGCAGGGCGGAGGAGCAATTTTGCTCCTAATGCCGCATACATACGGTCGAAATTCCGACGGAGGCTTGCCCGTGGAAACGTTTGACCATGTGTGTGCGGCATAACTTTTTTGCGGGAGGATGCCCCCATGCTTCGGCATATATAAATGGTGCATGTATGCCCATCATTAGAAGTGGGTGGATGAAGGGCGGTATTCTAATGGTGGGCATACCCACCAATCAATCTCTTTTTTCGTTCAGCCAACAGGCTGCATGAAAAAAAAAGATTACAATACATGTCCAACAAGGACCAGCAACGTACTGGTATGTTGCTGGACTTTGAATGGTTATACCAGATTGATGCCTGCGGGTTTAGGCATCATCTTGGTATCATTCTTTTCAGCCAGCGGCCGGCTTTCATGTAAAAGCAATCACAGCGGCTAATTAGCCTCTGGACTGCTTTTACAAGCAGTGGGAGGGAATGTCCCCCCCCCGGATATAAAAAGCGCCATTGGGAAATTGGGAAAGCATTTTATCACACCGATCTTGGTGTGGTCAGATGCTTTGAGGGCAGAGGAAAGATCTAGGGTCTAGAAGACCCCAGTTTTTTCAAAAAAAGAGTACCTGTCACTACCTATTGCTATCATAGGGGATATTTACATTCCCTGAGATAACAATAAAAATTATAAAAAAAAAAATATATGTAAGGAACAATTTAAAAATAAAATAAAAAAGCAAAATTAATAATAAAAAAAAAAAAAAAAAAAAAAAGCACCCCTGTCCTGCCCTGCTCTTGCCCAATGGCGAACGCAAGCGTCGGTCTGGCGTCATATGTAAACAGCAATTGCACCATGCATGTGAGGTATCACCGCGAAGGTCAGATCGAGGGCAGTCATTTTAGCAGTAGACCTCCTCTGTAAATCTAACGGGGTAATCTGTAAAGGCTTTTAAAGGCTTTTAAAAATGTATGTAGTTTGTCGCCAATGCGCGTTTGTGCGAAATTTTAAAGCATGTCGTGTTTGGTATCTATGTACTCGGCCTAAGATCATCTTTATTATTTCATCAAACATTTGGGCAATATAGTGTGTTTTAGTGCATTAAAATTAAAAAAAGTGTATTTTTTCCCCAAAAAATGCGTTTGAAAAATCGCTGCGCAAATACTGTGTAGAAAAAAAAAATGCAACACCCACCATTTTAATCTGTAGGGCCTTTGCTTTAAAAATATATATAATGTTTGGGGGTTCAACATAATTTTCTTGCAAAAAAAAAATATGTTTTCATGTAAACAAAAAGTGTCAAAAAGGGCTTTGTCTGCAAGTGGTTAGAAGAGTGGATGTAAGCTTCCTAATGTTGTGTATAAAATGCCAGAACAGTTCAAAACCCCCCCAAATGACCCCATTTTGGAAAGTAGACACCCCAAGCTATATACTGAGAGGCATGTCGAGTCCATGGAATATTTTATATGTTGACACAAGTTGCGGAAAAAAGACAATTTTTTTTTTTTAATTTTTTTTTTGCACAAAGTTGTCACTAAATTATATATTGCTCAAACATGCCATGGGCATATGTGGAATTACACCCCAAAATAAATTCTGTTG
Source organism: Rana muscosa (assembly GCA_029206835.1). NCBI lineage: Eukaryota > Metazoa > Chordata > Amphibia > Anura > Ranidae > Rana > Rana muscosa. Next base: position 99,572,263 of record CM055120.1, read on the forward strand.
CTTCTCCTGAGTACAGGGATACCACATGTGTGAGACTTTTTGGGAGCCTAGCCGCGTACGGGACCCCAAAAACAAAGCACCGCCTTCAGGCTTTCTAAGGGTGTAAATTTTTGATTTTACTTCTCACTGCCTATCACAGTTTCGGAGGCCATGGAATGCCCAGATGGCACAAAACCCCCCCAAATGACCCCATTTTGGAAAGTAGACACCCCAAGCTATTTGCTGAGAGGTATTGTGAGTATTTTGCAGATCTCGCTTTTTGTCACAAAGTTTTGAAAATTGAAAAAAAAAAAAAAAAAAAAAAAAATTTTCTTTCTTCATTTTCAAAAACAAATGAGAGCTGTAAAATACTCACCATGCCTCCTCAGCAAATAGCTTGGGGTGTCTACTTTCCAAAATGGGGTCATTTGGGGGGGTTTTGTGCTATTTTGGCATTTTATGGCCTTAGAAACTGTGATAGGTAGTGAGGAGTGAAATCAAAAATTTGTGCCTAGAAATCCTGAAGGCGGTGCTTGGTTTTCGGGGTCCCGTACGCGGCTAGGCTCCTAAAAAGTCCCACACATGTGGTATCCCTGTACTCAGGAGAAGCAGCAAAATGTATTTTGGGGTGCAATTCCACATATAACCATGGCATGTGTGAGCAATATATCATTTAGTGACAACTTTTTGTAATTTATTTTTTATTTTTATTTTTTGTCATTATTCAATCACTTGGGACAAAAAAAAAAAAATATTCAACGGGCTCAACAGGCCTCTCAGCAATTTCCTTGGGGTGTCTACTTTCTAAAATGGGGTCATTTGGGGGGGTTTTGTGCTATTTTGGCATTTTATGGCCTTCGAAACTGTGATAGGTAGTGAGGAATGAAATCAAAAATTTGCGCCCTTAGAAATCCTGAAGGCGGTGCTTGGTTTCCGGGGTCCCGTACGTGGCCAGGCTCCTAAAAAGTCCCACACATGTGGTATCCCCGTACTCAGGAGAAGCAGCAAAATGTATTTTGGGGTGCAATTCCACATATAACCATGGCATGTGTGAGCAATATATCATTTAGTGACAACTTTTTGTAATTTTTTTTTTTTTTTTTTTTTTTTTGTCATTATTCAATCACTTGGGACAAAAAAAAAAAATATTCAATGGGCTCAACATGCCTCTCAGCAATTTCCTTGGGGTGTCTACTTTCCAAAATGGGGTCATTTGGGGGGGTTTTGTACTGCCCTGCCATTTTAGCACCTCAAGAAATGAGATAGGCAGTCATAAATTTAAAGCTGTGTAAATTTCAGAAAATGTACCCTAGTTTGTAAACGCTATAACTTTTGCGCAAACCAATAAATATACGTTTATTGACATTTTTTTTACTAAAGACATGTGGCTGAATACATTTTGGCCTAAATGTCTGACTAAAATTGAGTTTATTCGATTTTTCTTATAACAAAAAGTAGAAAATATCATTTTTTTTCAAAATTTTCGGTCTTTTTCCGTTTATATCGCAAAAAATAAAAATCGCAGAGGCAATCAAATACCATTAAAAGAAAGCTCTATTTGTGGGAAGAAAAGGACGCAAATTTCATTTGGGTACAACATTGCATGTCCGCACAATTTACAGTTAAAGCAGCGCAGTGCCGAATCCCAAAAACAGGCCTGGTCCTAATGGCCCGAAATGGTCCGGGGCTTAAGTGGTTAAAGTGCCTCTGACTAACCCCAAATAAAGTTCAGCTGTTCTAGTAGGTCTTCAGTGACATTTTCTTAGTCGCATCCTACAGCAAAAGCCATGGTCCACAGAGAACTTCCAAAGCATCAGAGGGATCTCATTGTTAAAAGGTATCAGTCAGGAGAAGGGTACAAAAGAATTTCCAAGGCATTAGATATACAATGGAACACAGTAAAGACAATCATATTCAAGTGGAGAAAATATGACACAACAGTGACATTACCAAGAGCTAGACGTCACCCCAAAATTGATGAAAAGTTGAAAAGAAACTTGGTCAGAGAGGCTGCCAAGAGGCCTACAGCAACATTAAAGGAGCTGCAGGGATATCTGGCAAGTACTAGCTGTGTGGTACATGTGACAACAATCTCCCGTATTCTTCATATGTCTGGGCTATGGGGTAGACTGGCAAGACGGAAGCCTTTTCTTACAACGAAAAACATCCAAGCCTGGCTAAATTTTGCAAAAACACATCGGAAGTCTCCCAAAAGCATGTGGGAAAATGTGTTCTGGTCTGTTTAAACCAAGTTGAACTTTTTGGCCAAAATTCCAAAAGATAAGTTTGGCGCAAAAACACTGCACATCACCAAAATAACACCATACCCATAGTGAAGCATGGTGTTGGCAGCATCCTGCTTTGGGGCTGGTTTTTTTTTCCCCGCTGGAACAGGGGCCTTGGTCAAGGTAGATAGAGGGAATTATACCAGTCAATATTGGCACAAAACCTTCAGGCTTCTGCTAGAAAGCTGATCATGAAGAGGAACTTCATCTTTCAGCATGACAGCGAACCAAAGCATACATCCAGATCCACAAAGGAATGGCTTGACCAGAAGAAGAATAACGTTTTGGAATGACCCAGCCAGAGCCCAGACCCGAATCTGATTGAAAATCTTTGAGGTGATCTGAAGAGGGCTGTGCACAGGAGATGCCCTTGCAATCTGACAGATTTGGAGTGTTTTTGCAAAGAAGTCAAGATTGCCATGCTGATAGACTCATACCCCAAAAAGACTGAGTGCCCTAAAAAAATCAAAAGGTGCTTCCACAAAGTATTAGACCCCGTTCACACTGAGCCACCCATAGCGTCGGCGGTAAAACGCCATTTTTACCGCCGACGATATGGGCGAATTCTTTGGCGCATTTCGGCCGCTGGCGGGATGCATTTAACCTCCGCTAGCGGCCGAGAAAGGGATAAAACTGCCCACAATGCTAGCGCAACGCTCCAGTGTGAAAGCCCTCAGTCCTCAGGCTTTCACACTGGAGACAATGGAGCAGCTGTTTGAGGACGGATTGCAGGCGCTATTTTTAATGCTATAACGCCTGGGTCTAAGTTTAAGGGTGTGCACACTTATGCAACCATATTATTTAATTTTTTTTTTTATTTTTACTTCCCTCCACCTAAAAGATTTCAGTTTTGTTTTTCAACTGAGTTGTACAGTTTATAAGTCACAATTTCTTATTTTTTAACATCAAATAAACATGACATTTTAACAGGGGTGTGTAGACTTTTTATTCCCACTGTATGTTTAGCGCAGCAATTTTTTTTTTTTATTGTTTTACATTTACAGCATATAGTGTCTTGTGTCCACAAAGACTTGTCAGCTGTATTTGTATGTAAGCATTTTGCCTTCTTCTATAGCCCTGTTTTACATTCAGCCATTCAGATCAGTACCTATCCCTGAAAAATCCTACAGTCTAGTGTCGCTGCCTCAGTCATATGGATACGGACTAAGCCGATTAACCTACCAGCATGTTTTTGTATTGTAGTAAGAATCAGGAGCATGAGAAAGAAATCCCTTCAAAGACAGGTAGAATAAATGTACCTAATCCAAGCCCACATCGCTATTAAGCACAGTGCTAGCCACTTGGGCAAGGTTTACTGAAACTACCATTTTTCAATAAGCTTTTGTTAAAAGAAAATTAACAGGAAAACATAAAAATACAAGTACAAATGTGCTAATGGTATCATTCCCCAAGAGACATTAACCAGTGAGCAGAAGAAATAAAGCCTGCCCTGTGGCAAATAATATTTCAGAGGTCCCAGATTGTCCTTGTCCAGATCACAATATCAAACCTATTTTAAGAGTACGGAAGCACCTGGTCTATGGGAGACTTTTATTTATTGGCCAAAATCCTGGTGACTTGCAAACAGAAGCTTTTTAAAGAGGGGGTTCCGCGGCCAATCTTCTTTTTTTTTTTCTTTTTTTTTTTTTTAGCATTTAATGGGGTTTCAGTATACTAAGGTACACTCACTTGTTAGGTCTCTGTAAACATCCGATTCTGTTTTCGTGGCAAATAAGTAGTTATAAAATTTGTTCCAGGGAGTTTCCATTTTGCTTGTGGGCATTCTGAAGCCCACAAGCAATCATTTCCTGGAAACGGCGTTCTCAGCAACGACCACGCCACGCGGTGCTTCTTACTGGACAATCTCGCGGGATTTTGAAGGACGGCGTTGGCGATGTATCTTGTGAAGCACAACACTCTGCTCCCAGTACACACTGCGCTGAACTCCCAGAAAACACTGCGGCGCCGGGGAGACGCCTACTTCCGCAGGAGTGAAATCACGGAAGTCTAAATTATTAAGGTAATTAAATGTGTAAAAAAAAAAAATTCTTAGGGCTATTGTGTATCTACATTGTACATTGATGTGTTTAGTACAGTGTTGTGATTTGGGTGAACCTCCACTTTAAGAGAAGAAAATAAATGTGTAAGAAATAGGGGACTGTAGAGGAGAGAAAAAAGGGATGCAGTCAGTTGCATGGGAATAGCTGGTGGCACCTCCAAAGCCACAGACACGGAGCTGTGGCCAAGCCCTGCCCCCTTTCTCTCCTGATTGGCTGGCCAATCAGAAAGGAGAGTCTTGAAGGGTCGAGATACTCGTGGACATCGCTGGACTGGGATGAGGCTCAGTTAAGTGTTGGGGTGGCCGAGGGGGGGCTGCTGCACACAGAAGGCTTTATATCTTCATGCATAGATAAAAATCAGATAGAATGCATGAAGATAAAAAACCTTCTGACTTTACAACCCCTTTAAAACAACTAAGATAATAGGGGTGTATATGGCAATTTTCAACAAGCATTGAACCACATCAGCAGCGCCATTAAAGTATACACAATAGAGCGAACTATAAAGTTCAATGTTAGAGGTAGCATTTTAAAGTTACATCCAGGATTTTGGGTCAAAATAAATATTAATATTGAACTGAGCTTCCCACTTTGAGACAAATCCAATTTGTGGAGTGGTTTTTAAGGTCAGCGAAGAGAGGACTAGTGTTAAATGAGGCCTGGAATATGTGGCTTCAGGGCGATGGTATCTGTGTGACAAAGAGCTTGATTTGAAGATATCTAAATATCTCGGGCAAAAGAATGTGCTTACATCTCCTCACGGATATTTAGGGTTTTCATTCTCCCCTATGACTAACTTTAGACCACCAGGAGAAATTAAAGGGAAATTCCAAGATGGGGAATTGCTGGGAATTGTAGCCTGCATTAACTATGGCCTACTGAGTATTTGGTGTGATCTCATAATTAACCTAATGGAATCCATGTATCTCCTGAGGCTTGATGACTTTCATATTTGGGTGTATGTATTGTTGGGCTGCAGAATAGTATTTTTTTTTTTTTGTTAGTAGTAAAGAATCCCAGGCAGAAAAAAGTAGAAAATGACTTGGCATTCACATGCTGTACAGTATATTAATATATGGCAAGGGATTCAGGTCTGAACATTATTATGCGTTTAAATCTTTTCTCTTTCCTTTTATATCTACCAATATTATGGGAATGTGCAAAATTGCACATTTCACCACCACTCCTAGGCCTGTCCATCTTCTGTTACTCCCCACAATGCTCACTGGTATTTCTGCTGACCTCATTGCAGAATGATGTGAAGGTCATTAAGAATAACTAGCTAGCGCTGAGGGGAGCTCAAGAGTTGGACGCTCTCTGAAATATGGTTTTCCTGCAGACTTTAGCAGCAGATTTCTTAGTCCACATTCACAATGTTTTTCTAGCTTCTGTCCTACACCTGACTACACTGAATGTGCAGAATCCCTTTTTTTCCAATTGTCCCTGTTCAAACATGTACTCTCAGTTGCCCTACACTGTCCCTTTTTTTTCATATTCAGGCACTTTTGCCCACATAGACTTAGGTAGGTACTTAGGTAGGTACACCTGCAAATATGTACACCATGTACAAAACAGAAGATTGTACTTGGATTTACCACCTTGAATGAGGGCACAATTCCTCCCAATGAGACCAAAGATGGGGGCACAATTCCTCCCAATGAGACCAAAGATGGGGGCACAATTCCTCCCAATGAGACCAAAGATGGGGGCACAATTCCTCCCAATGAGACCAAAGATGGGGGCACAATTCCTCCCAATGAGACCAAAGATGGGGGCACAATTCCTCCCAATGAGACCAAAGATGGGGGCACAATTCCTCCCAATGAGACCAAAGATGGGGGCACAATTCCTCCCAATGAGACCAAAGATGGGGGCACAATTCCTCCCAATGAGACCAAAGATGGGGGCACAATTCCTCCCAATGAGACCAAAGATGGGGGCACAATTCCTCCCAATGAGACCAAAGATGGGGGCACAATTCCTCCCAATGAGACCAAAGATGGGGGCACAATTCCTCCCAATGAGACCAAAGATGGGGGCACAATTCCTCCCAATGAGACCAAAGATGGGGGCACAATTCCTCCCAATGAGACCAAAGATGGGGGCACAATTCCTCCCAATGAGTCCAAAGATGGGGGCACAATTCCTCCCAATGAGTCCAAAGATGGGGGCACAATTCCTCCCAATGAGTCCAAAGATGGGGGCACAATTCCTCCCAATGAGTCCAAAGATGGGGGCACAATTCCTCCCAATGAGTCCAAAGATGGGGGCACAATTCCTCCCAATGAGACCAAAGATGGGGGCACAATTCCTCCCAATGAGACCAAAGATGGGGGCACAATTCCTCCCAATGAGTCCAAAGATGGGGGCACAATTCCTCCCAATGAGTCCAAAGATGGGGGCACAATTCCTCCCAATGAGTCCAAAGATGGGGGCACAATTCCTCCCAATGAGACCAAAGATGAGGGCACAATTCCTCCCAATGACACCAAAGATGGGGCATTGTTTATTCCCACTGATGTTGGAACCTTTTCTACACCCACTGGCCACAGTCTGGCCCCCTTAAGTCTGAAGGACATTAAACTGACCCTTTGTTTGGAGACCCCTGCTCTAAACTGTAACCAACCAAAAAAGACACCTGTAAATACGTGACGTATGTGTTTTTGCACTTTAAAAATTCCTCTTCACCTACTACGCCTTCCCTTGCCCAGCAAACAAACCCTTAAAGCTTGAGAAACATGTAAAGAAGTGCTTGCATAAAGCTTGTGAAACACGCTAAAAATAAAGCTTCATAATCACTAGGAATGCAGCCTTGTTTACGTACTACTCAGGCTTAAAGCGGATGAGCACTAGTAAAAACACAATTTCATTTATTTTTAATATTCAAAGCAAACTCCCCCCATCCATCCATGTCTCTGTGCTTTATTTTGTTGAGAAATCACTTCCCCTAGCATTTCTGGCCGTGGTCATCTTGAGTAAGGACAAATGATTTATGTAGCATTTACTTCCTGGAATCCATCTGCCCTTAGCTTAAGCATTCATGCAGGAGAGTATGCTTAGCTGAGAACTCCTCCTCTACTCCCCTCCTGAAGACTCCTGGTATGTATGACATCATTTGCCTAGGCAAGAAAGCAGGAAGTAGCTAAAGAAATTTAAAAAATAATCAATGTTGATTGGGAGAGTGAAGCTCCACTTTGAGAACAGAATAGCACAGACAGTGGGAAAAGTAAATGTTTTTTGACTCATTTTACAAGTATGCTTTGATACAGCTTTTGTATAGTGTCAGGGTTACTTTAGAAAGTACATCCACATAACTTCCTGCCCAAGTAGAAATAATCGGTAACGTCCTTACAACCATCCTACACCTTGTTGTGTCTCTATATTGTGTATGAAACTTTTCATGATAGGTGTCTATTTCCTGCCACTCTGTATTCCCCAAGCCATTTATTTTGTATTAACTTTAGACGTGAACTGACAAAACCCGAAGGACAGAACTGCATTGCCAAGTTCTAAACTCTTCACAACAATTTGGAAGTGAGAAGGAGTCCTTGTAATTGCTTCAGGGACAAATTTCTTAGAGACTTATTTTACGTAATGTCTAGTCACGTCACAGCAATTCTTTAGAAGACTTTCAGCTGTCACTTGTGATAGGTTTGTGTATTGCTTAAAATATCATACCAAATGGACATCGTCTGTGTAGCTGATACCAACCAATTGGTTTGCGTTGGTATTTTGTTTTTTGTTTTTTTACTTTTCCTTTTTTCATTCATTCTTCGTGAGGAGAAAGATTGATTCCCATTGGCATTGCCGATTTTACAAACGAGAGACCCTTTTTTTTTAAATCTTGATATTTTAAGATGGCAATTTATATATATTTTTTTAAGTACATTTTGCATATTAAAAAAACAAAAGACCAGGGAATATGAAAAAAATAATAAAAACCAACTATAACTTTAAGAGACTGATGTTTATTTGGGAACTTCACCCTGCTGTCACTTTTCTTTGTTTCTTATCAAAAAATAAATGCAAATGAGCACAAGAAAAGAAGATTCCCGGCCACGAAAATTATTTTCTGTAGCAACATAAGGTGAAATTGAAGCTTTGGTTTGTTTGATGTTTGAAATCAATGGTGGCATCACTGGCTCACAAAACGCACAAAATGTCTGTCTGATTTTCTAAAGAAAACTTGTTCAGCATTCGACCTATGTATGGCCTGCATAAAGCTGGCTACACGTTATACAATTTTCTTGTACAATTTTCATTTAGACCCCTTTCACACTGAGGCAGTTTTCAGGCATTTTAGCACTAGAAAAATAGCACCTGAAAAACTGCCTCTCATTCATTGGAATAGGTGCTTTCATACTGGGCGGTGCGTTTGCGGGACGTTGGAAAAAGTCCTGCAAGCGGCATCTTTGGGAGCGATGTATACAGCGCTCCCAAAACGCCCCTGCCCGTTGATTCGAAAGTGCCGCAACGTGGGAGTTTCTTAACCACTTCTTTGGTGTTAAAAGCACCCGTTAGCGGCGCAAAAACGGCGATTAAACAGCGGTACAGCTCCGCTAAAACGAGAGGCGCTTTACCGCTAACGGCCGGCGCTTTCAGTGTGAAAGCAGCGTTAGATTTACCAAAACCATATAATATGAGGTCAAACCTAAACCCTTTGAATTTATATGCAATCAGACAAGCTTTTGCACTACATAGTTGAAGGTAAATTTAAGGGAAATTGAACAAGAAAATTGTGTAATTTGTAGCCAGCTTTTAGGGTTCATTCACACCCGAGCACTGCAGTTTTCCCCATTTTGTTTCTGGCGTTTTTGTTGCGTTTTCTTGAGCATTGCCGTTTGTGTTGGCCAATAGAGAAAACTCTCATCTGGTACATCATTTGTTGCTGTGTGTTTTTGCTTTCAGCTGCTTCAAAAATGCACAAATCTGCTCCATTCAAGCTACAATAATAGCTCCAAAATTTCATTGGGCTTCAGCTGTTTTGGAGGGGAGATGTGAAGTGCCACCGCAGAGAATAATTTTTTTTTTTTTTTTCTTTCCTGAGTGTTTTCGAGCTTCGAGCTCCAAAACGCTGAGGTGTGAATGGAGCCTTACACCCTTGGGTGATGTTGTTTTTTCAGGATGCTAAACCTTTTCTTGCCACTGATATTCATTAATTGCATTAGAAAAAGAACACACTGCACATAAAGTCATCTGAGTCAGAAGTGATGATCATCAGATAGCAGCATTTGACAATAGATTCAAGGACATGCAGCTCTCCTAGGCAGGTCACACCAGGGCAGATCTATTAGTAAGTCCTGCAGATTGCCGTGAGAGGGTCTCATCAGCACAACCTGGGCTCTGCTGCAGATTCTCCACCAAATTAACCAACATGCTGTTCAAAACCGTTACAGAAGATTTCAGGGTTTTTTCTTTAACATCTCTGTACACGAAAAACATGCTCCTTTTTCTTCTGAATGACATTGCAGCTCCACTCAACTAGCAAATCTCATTGATGGCCTTTTGTACAAGCTCCGCCATAATGAAAGCTCCTTCAATTTTACTTTTTTCTTTTCTTTTACGTTGCATTATGGAAAAGCAAGCTCCACCAGACTCCCAAAACTGAAATATTGGTTTGTGTACAGTCAGCTTTTAACCTCCAAATAGCTGGGTTATCGTTCTGTCCCATTATCTGTAAACCATGGCCCATGTGTGACACACCATGGTTGTAGCCTATCCTGTACATATGTTGGTAATTAGAACGTTGTGTTCTCCCTATTAGTTGGAGTTTCTTCATCGAAAAGTCAATCCATCTCACCTATGCTATAAATGTAAATCTACTATAATAATACAAAGAAGCGCGTGCACGAAATGTTGACTAGCACAGTAAACCTGCAGAGCTACCCATATATTTTTCAGCTCGTTAGAGTAAAAATGACAATACAAGGAATAATCTGTCTGGAATAGTTGCTTATTTCCAGTATTTTCACAGCAATTATATTAAGAAACTGCTTTCCTTTCTGCAGACGGCAGCACAGGACAATGAATATTTATAACTTTGCACTTGCATAAAAGAATGAGAGGAGACAACGCCGGCTGTGTCCTAAATTAAATATAAGTGCTTTCCTCTCCCCTGCAGGATATGGTAACCCTTTACTTCCCTGTGCACCGATCAGCCTCCGCATCAGATCAATACATTGTCACTTTGGGGTGAAAATTGAGTTGGCCGTGAATTAACCATTTCAGCACATTTAAAAAATGTAAAATTGCCCCATAGATCAGTGATGGCGAACCTTGGCACCCCAGATGTTTTGGAACTACATTTCCCATGATGCTCATCTACACTGCAGAGCATCATGGTAAATGTAATTCCAAAACATCTGGGATACCCAGGTTCGCCATCACTGCCATAGATGGAAGCGCCCAGTTTGAGACCGTGTTTGCAGAGCAATACAGTATTTAGGTTTTTTTTTTTGGGTTGTGGATTTGTGTTGTCTGGCGGTGGTTTTATACTACTGCCTTTTGTAGTAATTTTAGAAATTTCAATAAAAAAATATTTATAAAAAAAATATATATAAAAAAAAAAGCAAAATCAGACTTTTTTTGTTGTACCATTAGTCTTCATATAATTCAGAAGAAGTAAAAGAAAAAAGTATAATCTATAGTCTATATTTCACACAACTTTTCCTTTCTTGAAGCGGTATTAAAGTCGAGGGCAAATATTTATTATATTGCAGCTTACCAATTCTTAGATGTGATGGCTGCGGCTGCATTTGTTTTCTTGGTTAGACTTTCTTTTATTTACTATATATATATTTATATACACACACACCCATCAAAAGTTTTGGGATACCTGCCTTTACATGCACATGAATTTTAAAGGCATCCCAGCCTTAGTCCGTAGGGTTCAATGGACATATCTTTATGGACCTTGCTTTGTGCACTGGTCCAAATCATTTGATGGAGGGGGGGATTATGGTGTGCGGTTGTTTCTCAGGGGTTGGGCTTTTCCCCTTGGTTCCAGCGAAGGGAACTCTTAAGGCGTCGGCATACCAAGACATTTTGGACAATTTCATTCTCCGCACTTTGTGGGAAGAGTTTGGGGATGTCAGCTTCTTGTTCCAACATGACTGCACGCCAGTGCACAAAGCAAAGTACATAAAGACACAGATGAACGAGTCTGGGGTGGAGGAACTTGACTTCAACCCGATAGAACACCTTTGGGATGAATTAGATCGGAGACTGCGAGCCCAGACCTTCTGGTCCAACATCAGTGCCTGACCTCACAAATGCCCTTTTGGAAGAATGGTCAAACATTCCCATAGACACTCCTAAACCTTGTGGACAGTCTTCCCAGAAGAGTTGAAGCTGTGTATAGCTGCAAAGGGTTCAATAAAGGCAGGTGTCCCAATCAATACTTTTGACTATGTGTATATATATCTATCCCTATGTGGTGGTTCTAATAAGGCAGGATTGAGGAATTTGTATTTAACATGGTTTTATTCAATCTCCTATAGTGCGTATGTCTGCTTACATCTCTATCTGAAGCATATGCTTCAGAAGATAAAGGGTTTCTTCAGTAAAACACGGAACAGAAAAAAGTTCCACTTGCTGTTCTGTCGTTGGATCACTTAAGTCATCTTGATCTTGCCTTCAACAAACCATTGATCTCTGTGTTAACAATCACATATTGGTATGGGTTAGCAGCTGCTGTATCTGCTGAGGCAGCTTTATCCCAACTATGTAATAAGAATTGATTGGTCAGTGAGAGGGTAATTTAATTTGCTGCGCCCATGTTCCGCTGGGTATTTCTACTGAGCCTTTCCTTTTGGTGTTCTTCCAGTGATCAATTACAGCAGAGCTTGCAAACATGCGGACCTTTATTGTCGAGGAACTACAAGTTCTAACGGTGCGGCTGGCAAGTAACTTTCAGTGCTTGCTGGAACCTGTTGGACCTGAAGAGTCAAAATCTAGATTGTGTTGATAATTTTTAGGATGCCACAGGAACCGCCGAGTGGTGCTACTAGTGCAACCTAAAAACGTTACATGGGGTTGATTTACTAGAACTGGAGAGTGCAAAATCTGGTGCAGCTCTGCATAAAAACCAATTATCTTAGTTTTTTTTGTCAGCTTTATTGAACAAGCTGAAATTTGAATATGATTTTGAATATGATTGGCTACCATGCACAGTTGCACCAGATTCTGTGCTCCAATTTTAGTAAATCAACCCCATGATCAGCGGTAATAGACTTCTACTGAATAGGATACCTAACCTTTCAAGGCTGGGGTAAGTCTGAACTGTACCGTGCTTCTAGTGTTTTAGTTGGGATGGGGGGGGGGGGAACAATGCCCAACTTTGCATCCCTACAGACACCATAGCATAACCCTATTCCAGTTTATGCATGCTACCCATTTAGTAAAAAATATTTATAGAAGGCCATGTCTCTTATAATTAAAGTGGTTCCCAAAGGCTCAAGTTTTTTTTTTTTACCTTAATGCATTTTATACATTAAGGTATAAAACCTTCTGGGTGCAGCTCTGGCCCCCCTTTATACTTACCTGAGCCCCATCTCAATCCAGTGATGTGCATGAGAGCAGCGGCTCTCTCTTCTCATTGGCTCACACAGTAGCTGTCAATTACAGCCTCGAGCCAATGAAGAGAGAGCAGGGGGGCTGGGCCAAGCCGTTCTCTGTATGTAAATGAACACAGAGCGCAGCTCGGGAGTGAGCCTGCTTGAGGGCCCCTAAAGCAAGATGCTTGTTATTGGAGGCACTCAGCAGGGAGGAGGAGCCATGGCCACTGGTGAGGGACCCAAAAAGAAAAGGATCGGGCTGCTATGCGCAAAACCATTGCACATAGCATGTAAGTATAACGTGTTTTTTTTATTCTTATCTTTATAATGACTTTAATGTGGACACACATGGAAGAATAAAAAATATATTTTGTGTCCATCCCAGCATGTACCAATATCTGCTACCTAAACCTGCATTGACATCTGAGTGTATTGTCGCGTGACACGATTGCAGTACTCAAGAAAAATATTCCCATTATACACAATGGACCTGTTCACACCTGACTGTTTTGCTTGTCGCCCAAATCTCTAAAAAGTACATGATCTTTATATGCGGCAGAATTGGGTGTTTATGGCCCTATGTATTTTAATGGGGGCACCTGAAAAAAAATGCATTTACGTACTACTGTACTACAAGTCATCATTTAAAATAAACCTTTAAATTGCATGGTTATGCTCATACGAAGTATGAAAGGGGGCATAGATGCACTGCCAGCATGGCATAATGGAGGGGATATGTTTAGACATAAAAACGATCTAAGGTATCGTCCTCGCCATATGTTGGCTTCTCTTTTGCATGAAAATTTGTTGCGCAAATACCGTGCGAGATAAAAAGATGCAGTGACCGCCATTTTATTCCCTAGTGTGCCTGCTAAATATATACATATATATATATATATATATATATATATATATATATATATATATATATATATAGCGCTACCCCCAGTTAAGAGAGCCGCTGGATTTTTTTTTCGGGCCCTGTATACAGCACCGCCAACCCCCGGCAATCCTACTCGACCCACTCTGGCACAGCTAGTCTAGGGATTATACTTGTATCACAATCGAACAGTATTGCAAGGGGAACCTCTTTGCAATAAGACAACACACTGATGCGAGAGATCAAGTATAACGGTTTTACTTTCGTTTTAAAAGCGTAGGCAGAACATAACACATACAATTTGCTTACAGAGCCCTGCAGCAATAGGTATAGCACGCGATAATGGCGCAGCGCGGTAATCCACCACGCGCAGCTAGTATTGTATACGCGCCCTGTGGCGCACTAAAACAATAGTCTATCTCCCCTCCCTGGTCAGGCCTGACACAGAATAAATCTCAGTCTTTTCATTAAGTATTTCTTCTCATGCAAACTTTCAGTGGTGCACTTGATGAAACAATATTTTGTAATCCATAAAGTAGGCAGTCACAAGGGACACTATACTGGAGACCCTTTAAGTCTGTCCCGCTACTGGTCTCCAGTGGAACAACAAACAAACGATCGGTGGGCCAAGGCAGTCTATAGGCCTAAACATGGTACAGTCTATTGGATTGAGCAAGTGCTCGCTCACCACTCCGGACGCGATCCCAGTCTGGGACTTCCACCTGCTGTGTCTCTGCACACAGCGTCTGCCACGATCGGGTCCCCGATCCAACCGATGTCCTCATTCGACAAGTCAGATACTACTCAGGCTCCCCAGTGGGTGGAAGGCTCTTCGGAAGTTGCGCAAGGCCCCAGGCTTCAGGCCTTGCACTGCAGCAGATCCGCACAGGAAGAGCTGTTGCTTGCAGCGCGGTGTCCAAAGAGGCCGAGCTCCGCTTCGCCTCCTTCTTAAATAGCCCCTCCCATGAGTCTCTGCGGTGGCCAATTGCACTCTGGGTGCCGAACGGGGTTCTGGGTAACGTAGTCCCGGGCCTTAAAGGAGACTCCGCTATATATATATATATATATATATATATAATGTTTGGGGGTTCTGAGTAATTTTCTAGCAAAAAAAAATTAGATTTTTACATGTAGGAGAGGAGTGCCAGAATATGCCCGGGTATGGAAGTGGTTAAAGTAATTGACTTGCAAAGGGAAGGGTCTAATACTCCAAATGGGCAGAATGGAAAAAATTGCTTTGGTTTTCATTTACTAGCTTCCATCCCTTGGAAAGGAATCGACCGTAGTAAAGCTGCATACATTAAAATTGTCAAATCGTTTTTTTTTCCCATAATAAATGGACATCTAACGCTTATGTAGAGTGAGTGCTTGCTGTACATTGTGTTGTGTTGAAAAACCTTATGATTACCAGCAGAAGTTGTCAGTAGGATATTAAATATATTGTATGGAAAAGGACGGATGTAACGGACCTTTCATGTAAGGTTTGCTGATATGTTTGGGTTGATTATGGGGAGATCCAATGTAACAGCTGGCTTATTTAAAGAACCACTCCTGACAAATATATTTAAATAAAATATATTTTACCTCTAGGTATTTCTAAGTCTCTCTTGGTAGTGAATTGCCACACCCTAGCTAAAGAGGTTTGCGGTGGAAGTAAAACTCCTGGGTAGGGGAGGGAGTTTGGATGGATTTAGCAGTAGGGTGAAACCTTTTACCTAGACAATAGTCAGGTGGTAGAAGCCTCGTCTTCAGAAAGACATGCCAATTTTCCAGAAAATACCCACACAGCTGATTTTTATTCCCCATGAGATGGGTTGGCCCAGTCTGTTGATGTATAAGGGCATTAATATTATGGAATGATGCAGCCAGAATCATGTGGACGGTGCAAATCCATCTTTTATGGATATTTTAAAGAAAATGTATCCCAGTCTTCGTCCGTAGAGTTCAATATTGAGTTGGCCCACCCTTTGCAGCTATAACAGCTTCAACTCTTCTGGGAAATCTGTCCACAAGGTTTAGGAGTGTTTATGGGAATGTTTGACCATTCTTCCAGAAGAGCATTTGTGAGGTCAGGCACTGATGTGGACGAGAAGGTCTGGATCGCAGTCTCCCATCCAATTCATCCCAAAGGTGTTCTATCGGGTGGAGATCAGGACTCTGTGCAGGCCAAATTCCTCCACCGAAAACGCACTTATTCAGGTCTATATGGACCTTGCTTTGTGCACTGGTTCAAATCATTTGGTGGAGGGGGGATTATGGTGTGGGGTTGTTTTTCAGGGGTTGGGCTTGGCTCCTTAGTTCCAGTGAAGGGAACTCTTAAGGCGTCAGCATACCAAGACATTTCAACTTTGGGGTTGGCGCCATCCTGTTCCAACATGACTGCACACCAGTGCACAAAGCAAGGTTCATAAAGACATTAATGAGCGAGTTTTTGGGGTGGACAAACTTGACGTGCCTGCACAGAGTCCTGACCTCAACCCGATAGAACACCTTTGAGATGAATTGGCGACTATGAGCCAGGCCTTCTCGTCCAACATCAGAAGATTTGAAGCTTTTATATATATATATATGTGTGTGTGTGTGTGTGTGTGTGTGTGTTTATATATGTGTGTGTGTGTGTGTGTGTGTATATATATATATATATATAATGGGTATGTATGTATGCATGCATGCAATAGGTGGGGCAACTCGGTATTGAACCCTACAGACTAAGACGCCATTAAAGTTCATGTACGTGTAAAGGCAGGTGTCCCAATACTTTTGGTAATCTAGTGTATATTGTAACTTCACATCAGTCCCTGCCCTCAAGGAGCTTACAAGCTAAGGTCCCCAACTCACATTCATACATACTCATTCTAGGGCCTATTTAGACAGGAACCAATTAACCTACCAGTATGTCTTTGGAGTGTGGGAGGAAACCAGGGTACCCAGAGAAAACCCACGCAAGCACAGGGAGAGCATGCAAACTCAAAGAAGATTGTTCCATGGTTGGGATTCAAACCAACGGTGACCCTAGTGCTGCTAGGCAGAATTACTAACCACATATCCATTGTGCTGCCTACTATTGTCTGATGCCTCACAGTATGTAAATGGCTGATCTCCTAGGTTCATTTAAGTTGCTTCTTGAAACAAATTCAAATCTTGGTTTCTGTGTGCACAGTTTATCGAATGTCACATAGTAGTTCACTTGTTAAGAGAAAACTCGTACCCAATTTTACATTTTCAGCCAGCTGGAAGAAATTAGAAGTGCTACATAGAGCTGAAGAAGGATGACATCACACTAGCCTCCTGGATGATGTCATGTCTCTTGCAGGTTGAGTTGATGAGAGGCAAACCAGCTTCTGTGACCAGTGACACTTCATCTGCCAATATCCATCAAAGTGTTGTCAAGCGCTAATGTGCTTTGACTGATGTTATGTTGAGAAAACATGAAAGCTGAATGTAAAGGCACAGTCCCACCCATCCGGAAAGGGATTATGGTGTTGTCCTAGTCGCTGAGGCTGCACTTTTAAGATTGATATTTTCCTAGAATTACAGATATTTAATTGTTTTTCCACTGAATTACAAGTTTTGTTTTTTCATTATGACATGTTCTGGAACTGATTAATATTGTCTGTTTGGGGTGTCCTGTATTTCTGATGACTTTGTGGTTTTGGTGTGAGCCGCCTTGTTCCCCAAGTCTAATGTCTCTCTGCAAAAGCTGTATGTTTGATGCAAGCTGGCACTGCTGCTAATTGATAAGGTGCAATATCCTTGACAGCGCCATCTTTAAATGACATGCCTTTGAATCCCTACACAGTCATCTAGACCAGCGTTTCTCAACTCCAGTCCTCAAGGCGCCCTAACAGGTCATGCTTTCAGGCTTTCCATTATTTTGCACAGATGATTTGATCGGTTTCACTGCCTTAGTAATTACCACAGCCGTATCGTCTGAGGGAAATCCTGAAAACATGGCCTTGAGGACTGGAGTTGAGAAACACTGATCTAGACCAGTGGTCACCAACCTTTCGGACCTCACGGACCACTAAACTCACAATTTTAAATCCTGCGGACCACTAACCTGAATTTGACATGCCTTGTACACACAATGCTTTGACTCTCCCGATGCCCCCCTGCCCCTGGACCACACTGGACAACAATGGAAACAACATTGGGCATATACATCCCTGGGGAGCACTGCAATTTTCTCGTGGACCGTCAGTGGTTTTGCAATCACGGATCTAGGCTATAAACACTTAATACAATTTTCATTTCCTCCCTTTGCATTATTTCACATGTGCCATTTTGATACTCAGTATAAAAGGATTTTTAATTTTTTTTATGGACTTTCACATTCTATATTATGCTTGTGAAGGAAATATTTAATATTTTCTGGCAGTTTATACTCTTAAATTCTTACTGATCAATTGTAACAATCTGTTGTCTTCAAACCATTGCTCTCTCTAAACACTTGCTACTGCATTACAGGGATCTGTGCCAGGCATACATTGTCATCTCCTCGGTGAAGTTAAGAAGTGTTTTCATCTGGAAAGAAAGAGGCTGGGCTGTTATAACACAACAGAAATAGGTTTCTGGTCCCTGTTTAGCTCCAGCACTGTGCAGAAGAAGCTGAGCAGAGGACTGTGTATATCCTCCCTCACTAGCACCCCCCTGCCTACTACTCCCACTGGGCATAAGGACCGGAAGCCAGGCTGGGCATTCAACCAGTACAGTTTATTTTCCTTCTGATGAGAGAGCCCTGGAATAGCCCATAATGTCGCTTTTGGCACTTAACTGCCTATTCCATTATTGCCGATCAATGCAGCCGTCATACGCTAGGTAGGGGCTGCAAGGGGGTGGAAATCGGGCTTGGGAAAAGGAGGGAGGAAAGGATCATCTAGTGCTTCCTAATCAGAGATTGATGAACCTGCCTGTGTAGAAGGGGAAGGAGCCTTACTAGGGAGGATGCTCCAGCCCATTACAGACTGCACAAGGAGGATTGTGCTGCTGATGTTGCTGCTGGTGGCAGCTGGTAGCACTTGCAAGGAATTGGTTGACCCAGCATTTTCAAGCTTGATGAATGGGAACATTTATCAATATACTCCTTGAGTTCACAAAAGTGTATTTCCGTTCATTTACGCTTGCGTATTCTGGTTGGATTAGAAGAGAAAAAAAATCAGCGGCCTCGCCTCATTCGCAAGCCCATTTACCCCCTGATGTGCCTTCAATCTTTTCTGCATCACCGAGCTTTTATACCAGGCCTAGCTCTATTGATCTAGCTGGAATGCAGTGAGATCCATAGACTTTGCATTACAATACAGCTCTTTTTCATCTGTTCTAAAGAGCCGGACTGTCCTGACCGTTCTGAGGTCAGGAGTATAGGACTGTGCACCACGTGGTGAAGTTTTCAGCTGCAAACATGAGTTTTCTTTCTCCTGGCGATGGAGAGTGGCTGGACAGCAGCGCTGAAGAGGAGAGGAGTCTTCTGTCATTTTTCGGTAGGGTCTCCGAACTGAAGCATTGGTTGCACTTTATTTTCTCTTGTGTCTGTCTCTTAATGTTTCTTTATGGTGTGGTGGCGTTACAGATTTACATGTGCTTTGGAGACTTCAGACTGTTTTTTTTTTTCCACTCTGTATTTCTGGTTTGTTTTTTGTTTTTTTCTTTTTTTAAATTACAGTCATGAATGCAATAATATGCATTGTATGCTTATGTTATGTCTTATGCCGCGTACACACGATCGGAAATTCCGACAACAAAAGTCAGGTTTTGGTCGGAAATTCCAACCATGTGTAGGCTCCATCGGAATTTTTCTGTTGCAATTTCTGCCAAGAAAAATTTGAGAGCTGGTTCTCAAATTTTCCGACAACAAAAGTTCTTGGAGGAAATTCCGATCGTCTGTATGCAATTCCGACGCACCAAAAAGCACTCATGCTCGGAAACAATTAGACGCATGCTCGGAAGCATTGAACTTCATTTTTCTCGGCTCGTCGTAGTGTTGTACATCACCGCGTTCTTGACGGTCGGAATTTGGTGTGACCGTGTGTATGCAAGACAAGTTTGAGCCAAGATTGCGTCGGGGAAAAAAAATCCACGGTTTTCTTGTTGGATTTTCTGATCGTGTGTACGAGGCATTAGCAGTAAAAATAGTCTTTTGGTGTCAAATGGGTCAATTATTATTTTTATAAATGTGTATTGAATCTGTGTTGGATGGGAGGGAATATACTATTGATAGCATTAAATACGGTTACAAACTATAAAGCAATCGGACATACTGATTTTCTAAAAAGGCTACTTGAGGGTTGGGAATCTACCACCCGGAAGCTCCTGAGGAGCTAGAGGTCTCAGCTTGTCTTGCAATCCATGCTGCTGATGTTTATATCTTCTCTTAACCCTTCAACTTCGAACTCGTACGTTCATGAGCAGTAATTAATAATTACTAATTATTACAGCAACTTATTGAATCAACCATACATATGTGAGAATGAATTCTTAACTCCTAATTTCAATTTTTTTTTTTTTATTCAAACTTTCTCATTAAGAAGTTTGTTTTTCCACTTCTTTTTCTTTTCACTACTTTGTCTAACTCTGATTCTTACGCTCGAGCGCTATGTAGTATATGGGTGAGATGGCCATAAGCCCATGTCATTGGTGAGTACGTCTTTGGCAGCTTAGCTCAAAAATGGTCCTGGATGGGTAACTTCAAGCATGTGATGATTGGGGCAATAGGTGAGGAGCACCATGCATAAATAAAAAGCCTAGAAAACTCCAGTGGGTTGAAGAATGAGCATGACATAAGACATAGCCAATGCATTTCTGGAGATTTAGGGTCCCCCCTTCTTCAGGGCTTTGGTAGTGTTAGATCTGTTGGCCATGGGCTAATATGATAATGGTGTTCTGTAGTATCACTACCAAAGCCCTGATGAAGGTTGGCGCCACAGTCCCCTGAAACAGGTTAGATAGTTATTGTGTTTATACACTTATGAAGTGATTAATTACTGTATTCTTCAACTGGATTGAATTTCCAGGACTTTCTAATTATTCACTTCTCGTCCACATCCACAATCTTCGTATGCTTGAGAGTCAGAGGTGCTTCTTGAGTGTTTGTGGTGCCAGATAACGGAGAACTTTTTTTTGGCTACCTAGTTCTGTTATTTGACTATGCTATGAACTCTTGTAAGCTAAAAGATAGTATATGAAGTTGGGTAACTGGCAACCTTTAAGTGAATTTTGGCCCCTGGATGTCAAGCTGAAGGGTCACACTCAATACCAAACTAAACCTCAATAAGAAAGCAAAAAGAGATCACAATAAGTAAGGCTATATAATCTAAGGTTGAGTATTCAGATTCTTGCTCCATTCCAGTGTGAATTGTTCTCTTAAAGCTTAATTTACTGTAATTCATTGGAGATTGTAGTTTTCTAAGCTTTAAATTAATGTGATGTCTAGATATTGCTGTTCTGTAGGCAGTAGTAATTAGGCAACTTGTTCTGTTATTCCAGCCTTAGCTTGCTGTGTGCTGCAGTTCCATACATTATCTCACTTAAGGGATAAGTGCACTTTCCTGTAAAGTGCACTTATCTTTTAAAGTAAACCTGCCATTATCGGAATTTGGGAGTCAACTTTCCTACATAGTAATGAATGGCTGTATGTGGCTCTACGTCGCAGTTGTGTACACACCCACACAGGCATAAAATCCTGGACACACACGGTCTGCATCCAGTGGGTAGGCCATACACGGTTAAAACATTTCCGGCAACCATGGGTTGCAAGAAGGCAATTCACGCAATTCCCCCACCAACACAGACAGTGTTGCAGTGTTGACGGGAATCGGTAACTGCCTTCTCCCAGCAGAGGGGGGGGGGTGCTGGGAGAAGACTGTAATTAATACTAGCGGCTATAGCAGTCGCTAGCAATAATCGCAAGAGAATCTGGGTTTGGTTGGTTTTACGCAAGTTGATCAATCAATCAACTTGGTACATTCAGCCTGTCCATTAACAATTCGAATCTCAGGCAGTTCCTGATGAACCGGCTGAGTTTCGAACCATGCTGGCTAGCCTTACGCTCGTGTCCATGTGTACACAAGTACAAAGTATACCCACATACAAATAGTGTACAGCCATTACTTTGGGTAGGTGTACGCGACAGCTGTTTCTCCCGTTTGCGGAAATACTCCCACAATTTATGTTGTAGAACTTCATGCGCAAACTATGGGATTGTCATCCTCATCCTTTCTTTACTCTCTAGTGAGTAGGTAGCCTGGAACAGGTATGTGTATGAAATATATCCCTACACTTTATTAGCTTTGCACTTGTTCAGGGCCAGTGACTGGCCAAGTTTAGAAACAAGGGTGAGAAGGAATGCAATGGCAAAAGCTTGGGTACACGCGGTTCGAATTTCGGGAGACATTGGCCGGTTAAAAAAAAAAAAACAGCCAACATTGGGCCCAAAAGTATGTCTGTCTTTTGGATGAGCACGCTGGAAAACCAGTAGCCGACCAACTCCCGATCAGCGCTCTCAGCCAATGGCAGAGAGCACTGATCGGCATATTCTGGCGGGCCATCCCCATGTCAGAACACAACAGCTTAGCAGGGGGAGATCACTATACTTTACATAGTACAGCGGCTCCGAACAGGAAAAGACCTATTGTGCGTACCATTTTTTTTCATACACACAAACAATATATTTAACAACAATAAGGTTTCAAGTCACGCAACTCCACATACTCTATTTTATCAAGTTATTGCCATTAAAAAACATTGTGTTCTCTGTAGAAACCAATCAGATGTCTGTCTGATTCTCTATTTAGAACCTGAAAAATGTCAGCTGTAATATCATTGACTACCAATGGCAGTACAGACCATTCTCTTTCCTAGCCACGCTGCCCCTTCAATGGACCAGTTAGGACTTCCACGTGTCACCAGACGTAATGATGTAAAGATCCTTCTGTCACGTGCACACATTAATTAAAAGGAATTTTCATAAACTGGTTTAAGTAAAAGAGATTATGAGAACAGGTGGTGTTTAGACCAAATGTGGCACTGCAGGGAACAGTATTTTCTAACACACAGCTGACATTCTGTCTAATAATCCCATAGAAACACACTGCCTGTCATCTCACTGTCTCATTTTGCCTGCAATTGCAGCTGAGAGTGCTAAGCTGTATTGAAAAGCCACATTGTGCCACATATAACTAAAATGCCACCGAGGAGTGGATGCCTTCAACCAAACCAAGCTAATCACTAGCAATTTTGTTTGTTTTATAATTCTGTGTAGGGCCTGTATACTCCTTAGCAGTTTCCTATGTATTAAGATAATAAACCTTCTGTGTGCAAAAGCCCCTCTCAGCCCCCCTAATACTTACCTGAGCCCCATCTCGTGCCAGCGATGTTGTACAAGAGACTCATCTGTCTGGGACTCTCCCTTCTGATTGACTGAGACACAGCCGTTGACGACCCGCTGCTGTCGATCAAAGTCAGTGAGCCAATGAGGAGAGAGAGGGGTGGGGCCG
Source organism: Rana muscosa (assembly GCA_029206835.1). Taxonomy (NCBI): domain Eukaryota; kingdom Metazoa; phylum Chordata; class Amphibia; order Anura; family Ranidae; genus Rana; species Rana muscosa. The sequence continues at coordinate 99,595,510 of CM055120.1, forward strand.
TGTCTGAATGCTGCTTGCTGTGGGGGCACTCAACAGGAGGGAGGGGCCAGGAGCACCGAAGGGGAGGATCGGGGCTGCTCTGTGCAAAACCACTGCACAGAGCAGGCAAGCATAACATGTTTGTTATTTCCATACGAAAAATAATGAGACTTTAGTATCACTTTAAGCAAAGTAGCTTATAGAGGAGAGAACTCTCACAGGTTTCTGGAGCTGTTAAAACAGATTTTACAAATGTGAGCCGCACCGTGACATATGTGATAATGTGATCGCTCACATTTTCTTTTTTTAGAGAATGATGCCATTGTTTCACTGCACTGCGGCATGTTGGTAACCTTTTTTGCAGTGTTTATTCTTTGATTGCTCTTTATTAGAACTTTAGAGCGAACCTAGGGCAAAGACAAATGTAATAAAATCACAGAAGTGTCACATCGCTGGGAGCAAATTCTGTCAGCAGAAACCCATAATTTTGTGATATTACAGTGTGGTGCCAATCCGTGTCCCCCACCCTTACACTATCCACACTTCTTAATAGTGAGTGCTGCCCTACCTGCATCCCACAATGAAATTCCTGGTTCTTCAGTAACCTATCATCAGGTTCACTTTAAGAATAGTTTGCTTCTAAAACTTTCACCCTATACATTTGATCAAACTCCTTAAAGCAGCCAATGAGTTTCTGCCATTACGGTAATTTATTTTGAAGGGAAGACTTGGAAAAAACAAAACAAAAAAAACATTTTTACAGGGTAAAACTCACTTTCGTTGGGGGGAAAAAAATAGCAAATAAAGAAAACTTATAGCACATATAATTGTGACATTAATTATATTGTAATTGAATGTTTTAAAAATGTCCTTTCCTTTTCAATCTGCAGCCACTGTAATTTTATGAGAATGCATTGCAATATGGCTACCTGGAGTTTTCTGTACACAGCGTGTGTACTGACCACTCCCCAGAAACATAATTTTCTGCTTGTGTGATTGGCTCATCAATTTTCCTAGAAGTCTGCCTAAGATTTCTGAGAGCCTCTGGGACAAAAATTAAATTGTTGGAGAGATGCTTTCAATAGGAGCCTGTTTAAAGGGATACAGGCCCAGCAGGTTTCCTCATTAGTGCCCTGCAGCTGCACACCTGACAGTTAATTATGAAACCACTCCCATTAGACCCAATCAGTACAGAGGCACAGACAAACACACATGGATTTCTTCATAATAACAAAAGCTAGGAATCTGCAACAAAGGTTGTCATAATCCTTGCATAGATCACCTAGAGGGGAATGTTTTTTTCTCAACAAAAGTGGAGTTGTGCTTTAACAGTTTTTTTTTTTTTTAAAGAAGAAAATATGAAATCTCTTGTCAGCCAGCAGGTGGAGCACTAGTCTCCTTTTTTCATATGTAGCGGTATCATTCTCAGCTATGCTGAAAGAAGCCCATTGTTTACAAAACAGAGTTCTCTTTCATTATTTGACAGCTCAGTCTGAGGTTGCAATTAGCCAAAAGGAACCTCAAAGCAACCTTTGTCTGTGGTTCTCTTTAGGTAAAAAGACCCTGTCAACAAATGCAAGGTTTATATTTTATTTACTATATAGCACAAGCAATAGTATGTATTATTAGCTCTGCCATTAAATCAAATCGCTGCAGAGTTGCGTGCACCAAAACAATCCAACACATTTAGAGTGTCAGATGTTTGTCCCAGACCCTTCCCTGGCTTTTATGAAACTATTGTGCTTCCAAATGCTACACCACTCGCCTGTCACTGAAAAACACAGAACAGTCTTTGTTCAAGAGCTGCAGAGACATGCTCTTTTTTGGGGTAAAAAAATTACCCCAAACCCATTATATTACCCTTTAAAGCAGTTGAGACATTAAAATCGTTATCTTTCTTGTATAGTGCCATTTAGCATAATCTTGAAGTGAAAATGTCCATGTTGCCTCCAAAAGTAAATTTCTTTCTTTCATCTTTCTAACTGAAGTTTGCCTGCTACAGGAAACCAGACCGATGCTTTTCGTGAGGAAAGTACGGGGCAAAATGCTTAGAAAAATTTAGTTGGTCTAGGTTCACATCTTTGCGATGCGCACATCTGTTTTTGTGTGTTTTTACACATTACTGCTCATTGGATTAGGACATCTCATTCAAATCAATGAGCTGTCCAGTGCACAAAAATCCCACCTAAGAAGTGTCACAATTTTTTTTTTTTTAAATACAGCTCATGGTATTAAGCTACCATGTGTTTTGGTGTGCCACAACATACACGCATTACAAGATCCGGTAGAATGCCATTAGAAACGAACAACAGTGAAAACACTCCCAACCATGCAAAGGTGGGGACAGAACATTAAAGTGGATGTAAACCCTCTCCTCTACCCAGTGAATAGCCTCAGATGATGCACAGAGATGAAACAAATCTCTCTACATAAGTTTTACATGTATATCTGCTCTCTTCAGCTTTCTAGACTCTTTATAAGGCGCACATTGTGTTAGAAATTTACTTCCTGTTTCAGCAGGGGGAAGAGAGTCTGGGTTTTTTACTGTGTGTGAGTTGATTGGAGGAAAGGCACCCCCCCCCCTTCCACATAGGCAGAGTAAGGCCCCTTTCACACAGACGTTCCATATGTCCGTTTTTCATCCATCCGTTTTCGGATGAAAAACGGACATACATGTATCCCTATGGGATAGCGGATGAACATCCGTGACATCCGATGACATCAGTCTCCGCTATGGTCCATTTAGCATGACGGAGGAAAATCCTATTTTTCCATCCGTCATCGGATCGGATGAAAACGGACAGGCGGTCCGTTTTCATCCGATCCCCCCAGAGAGGAGAGCGGCGACAGTGTGCAGAGACGGACAAGTCATCCGCCAGCTCAGCGGGGATCAACGGAGTGATCCCCGCTGAGAAAGCGGATGTTCACGGGGGCGGATCATCACGGGATCCGCCCGTGTGAAAGAGCCCTAAGGAAGAAACTTGCAGAGCTGCACTGTGAATAGACAAGCTCTCTGCTTATATCTGTCTCTGTTGCCTCCAGCTGCTTTTATCTCCTGTGTCAGAGAGCTTGTCAGAAGTTATTATGCTGATAACAGAGCAACAGAAAGACATGAGACTCGGTGCTTTGGATAGAGATGAGTAAACACTACAGATATCTGTGCCCAGCTCAAATTTCATGAATCAGGTTTACATCCACTTTAAGCCTAGCACACACTATTGAATGAGAAAAAATTGAAGAGCTCCGAAGGTGATCCTGTACGAACAATCCAATGTGAGTACAGCGATCTTCCCTGCTGAGCTAATGTGTTCTGACAGGCGACGGCCATTGACTCAGAGCTCTGATCGGATGGCGATCGGCAGACCTTTTTGGTCATGCCCCTTCGACAGAAGCTGGATATTCTATTGAACCAACCAATACTGCCTGATATTCGGCCCGTGTGTATGGGGCTTTAATATAGTAAAATTTACAGAAAATTTGCTATGGCCAAAATAAATCTGTTGCGGATGGACAGCACATTGAAGCATGCTCCTTAGAAGAGATGCTCACCTTCAATCAGTTTCCAACAATGTTTTCATACTTGTGCCTGTGGACAGCTGCTTCCAGATGCCTCTCTGTAAGAAACAATAAAAGGCACAGAACCAATCGTTTTATTGTCTGTTCAGAGTAACTTTATGGGGTATACTTACAAAGCGGTAATTGTGAATTTCACCGCACATTCACTGGTAATGAATCAATCACTGCTAATTAGAAATAAATATCCCCTCCCCCCATGTGTTTTCTGCATAAACTCCAGAAACCCTGATTAAAGCTAACCTCTAGGTATGATTTTTTTGCATAGTTTACATTGCTCCAGCTTGGACCAATTTAATTAAGTATATCTTATAACTACGAAATCGATGTGGAAGCTGCAAATCACTGCAGGAGCTGGCACTACTACAGTGGTGGCTGCGATCCTCCAGGTCCTGTACTGAGAGGCTTCCAAGCTGCATATCACAAAAGAAGAAAAAATTGCGCAAGAGATTTGTTTGGCGTGCCTGGGTAATGGTCCAATGAAGAAAGCTGTGGGAGCGTAAACACTTCCAAAAAGTTAATGTAAGAGGAAATGGTCTTAGTCTAGCTGATATTTGTTGCCTTCCATGTAAAGCTTTACTGTGAAGCCGTTCCCAGTAGTAGTTCATATGGCACCATAGGAACACTGGAACTGTAAAACTGGGTAAATATAAATAGCCCCCTCACAATAGATATTATAGGCTTTGAGAAAGCAGCCTGGGTGGCTCCTAAATGTATAGCTATGCCCCCTTTGCCCTGCAGCAACGTCTGACATCACTTCTGGTCCGGCCTGCACTACACTGATCCCTGGATTCCTGGTTCTGACCATGCTTCCTGTTTTTTTCCCACCTGGCCAGCGGTGGTGAGGCGGTTTCCTGGCATGAAGTGATCTGCCCTCCATCCAGAAGTGATGGGATCCTGTGGATCGCTGCTGTTGTAGCAGCCCTGACTATTACAGTGATTGTCTGCTTCCACATCAATCGCACAGGTATGAGATATGCATACCTACAGTGAGCCAAAGATGGAGCAATATAACGATGCAATACAAATCATATCTAGAGTTTAGCTTGTTTGGCTGTACGTCTCCTGTGGATCACAGTGGTGCAGTTTATTCTGCATTCCTGTGACCTGATTTCAGCAGACAAGGGGGCTTAAGCTGATGTCAGAGCCGCTCCAGGCTCACAAAAGATTGCGACCACGTGGTTGGGATCTGTCCACATGCCTGGACCAGCATTTGGCTCAGCCTCTCAAAGAGCTGCTGAGAGCCTGAACTGGCCGCTCCCGCCCCTCCACAGCCCATCGCTCCAGTGAGCGCTGGAGGGACAGAGCACTGGCAGTCACCAGCTCTCTGCTCAGGGAGCCCTGAGAACTGAGCGATCGGTGGTGGTTGATCACTTGGTTCTCAGCCTTCCCGGTGGTGGGATAGATGCAGCATCCACCTAGGTAAGTATTATTGTAAAATTAAAATAATAAAAATCCCATACTTCTTTTAGACCCCTTTAACACTGGGGCATTTTTCAGGCGCTTTTAGGATAAAAATAGTGTCTGTAAAGCGCCTGAAAAATCACCTCCCCTGCAGCCCCAGTGTGAGAGTCTAAGTGCTTGTACACTGGGGCAGTGTGCTTGCAGGACGTTAAAAAAAGTCCTGCATGCAGTGTCTTTTGGGGCGGTGTGGAAGCGCTGTATACACCGCTCCTCCACCGCCCCTGCCCATTGAAATGAATGGACAGTGCTGCCAAATCGCTTCAGCAGCGGGTTTTTTTTCGGGCACTATCAACCCTTTCTTCGGCCGCTAGCCGGGGTTAAAAGTGCCCCGCTAGCGGCCGAAAAGCACTGCTAAAACTACGGTAAAGTGCCGCAAAAACTAGCGGCACTTTACCGCTAATGCGGCCCGTTGTCAGTGTGACCCCTTTCACACTGAAGGTGCTTTTTAGGCGTTTTAGCGCTAAGACTAGCTTCTGAAAAATGCCTCTCAAGCCTCCCCAGTATGAAAGCTCGAGTGCTTTCACACTGGGGCGGTGCGCTTTCAGGACCGGAAAAAAAAAAGTCCTGCAAGTACCAGCTTTGGGGGCGCTTTGCGGTCAGTTTTAACCCTTTCGTCGGCCGCTAGCGGGGTTAAAAGCTAAAACTAGCGGCACTTTACCGCTAATGTGCCCCACGCCCCAATGTGAAAGGGGTCTGAATGCAGTAAAATAATGTACGTAGGGTTCTATTTGCAGAACACCACCAGAAAGAGAAAAAAAATGTTCTATATTTTTTAAAGGCATGGTTGTTCACATATCAAATATAACCTAATAACCATTTTGTTTAGTTTCTGAAAGTGGGAGGCCTGCTAATATGCAAATTGCTGATTCTACTTATAATAATAATAATAATAATAATAATAGAGTGATTGGGTGCTGTAGTTTGGCTGACAGGTGAACCACAGAAAGCTGAGCTCTTGTTGACTCACATGAGAAGAGCTTTTAGGAGTGATGGCGGTGTAGGGACAATACATTTTGGGGGTTTCCTGAGATCATACTGAGGTTATGTTTTGTGGTCAGTTTTTCCACAAACAATACTTCTTCCACCACATGGTTAGAAGAACAGGCCTGTTAGCAGCTTTTAGCAGTTCAGCTCACCGCTATTCGCACGGTACAGTCAATTACAATGTTCCATCTTCTGTTCAGCCAGCAGACGGCACTGCATGTTTTATTCAGTATTGAGCTGTACATACAGAACGTGGTTTGGTATCTACCTTCACTAGTCACAGGCAGTGAGGCCTTGCAATGTCCTGCTTCTGTAATTTGCAGGCAATTGCACACAATGCAGTTCTGACCATGAGTAGCCCATTTCCTATATTTTATATTAGCTGGTGTTCTCCTTTTAAAGTGTTACTAAACCCAGGAGCCTGCATTCACTATGTCTGGTCTCCAACAGTACACAACATGGAAATGCAATAGTTTTAGTAAATATTTTTTTTTTATAAGCAGTATATAGCAGTCTTGTGACTTTTGTCAGTGTCTGGTTAAAGCGTGTAGGAAGAGTTTTTTCATTCTCCTCTGACTGTCCTATGAGGCTGCAGGACCCCTGACCCTCTGTTTGGCCCCGCTCTGATCACATGCACCCTCCCAGGAAAAACTCTCTAGCAATACACACCAAACTGAGCATGTGCAGAGTGACTCCAAAGACTATGTCTTATCTGGAGATGAATTGGGGACAGGGGAAGAAGGGGAGGGGGATCAGAAAAGACAGGATCAAACAGCCTTTTTAAACAATGCAAAGGATTAACCCCTTAGGTTCCAGAGTGAGTATAACAAGCGTGCTTTACTGCATACCAGGGGTGTCAAACTGGCGGCCCTCCAGCTGTTGCGGAGCTACAAGTCCCATCATGCCTCTGCCTGTGGGAGTCATACTTGTAAATGTCAGGCTTGCAGTGTCTCATGGGACTTGTAGTTCCGTAACAGCTGGAGGGCTGCTATTCTTACTAAAAATGCTCATTCATGACAAGGATAGAGGCTCAAAACCTGCCATACATGCTACAATCTGCTTGAACAGTCTTTGGTTTTACTATGTATGGCCTGCTTGATTAGACGCAAACTAAACCGATAGCTGAGGTAAGCCCCAATAATACATAGTGGCTGCAAAATGTACAGAAGTTTGTACAGGTGCCGTATATTTCCAGGTTGTAATGTAGATTGGGGCGACACTGGTGGCTTGTTGGCACTTCTGCCTTGCAGCACTTGGGTCCTTGGTTAGAATTTCAGACAGAACACTATTGTCATGATGATTGCATGTTCTCTCTGTGTTCACATATGTTTCCTCCGGGTACTCCGGTTTCCTCCCACACGCCAAAGACATGCTGGTAGGTTAATTGGATGCTGTGTAAATTGGCCCATGTATGTGTGTACATATTGGCTGTGTACATGTGTTATCACATTCTGCATGCCAGTTTCAAGAAAAGCAAGCAGGAAATTCTGGCAACCTACCGCATGAAAAAATGATCAATGACATTTTATGGAAAAAGGCTTTCAAACATGTCAGACATGGTGCCCAGAGAGCTGGTCCATAGAATCGCAGAGGGTCGGATACAACTGAGCGGACATAGACACACAGTGCAATGTGTGATACCAACTTTCTTGGGTCAGTGAATAACATGAATGGTTCTCTGCACACTCTCTAAAGTGTTAGCAATACATACAATAAAGCGATAATAAGCCCAAAACAAAAAAATATTCTATTGAAGCTTACCAATCATTAGATGTGGTGGATGGATTTTTAGGCTTTTTCCTCCGTTTTCACCTGGTGGTCTGGCCAGTAACACACCTCCTGTATTAGAGTGCCTTTTACTTTGGATGAAAAAGCACAGGGGGGCACCTTAGGACAGCAACATTGTCAGTCTGGGGAGAGTGGAGTGTTTGGATGTACTAGCAGATTTAGATACACTAACAAATTGAAACCAATTCACACTGCAGCTACAATTCAAAAAATAGGACTCCTATAAATAGGACTTTAAATGTCCCTCCAATGAACACATACACAAAAGCAATTATTTAAAAAGTACAAAAACATGTCTTTATTCAAACAATTTAAAAGCAACATCTGTTAGGCCCGGTTCACATAGGGGCGACTCCTCAGGCGACTCGGTCGCCTGAGGAGTCGCGTCCCGGTCTGTGCTATGGAACCGTTATAATAGGAGCGACCTGAGTCGCTCCGACTTAGAAAAAGGTTCCTGTACTACTTTTGGGGGCGACGCAGGGCGACTTGCATTGACTTCTATACAGAAGTCATTATGCAAATCGCCTCGGCGGGCGTCTCAAGTCGTCTTGAGATCGCGCCGCCGAGGTTTCCCCCGAAGTCGTGCCGCACCTGTGTGAACCGGGCCTTAGAGACATATTATTTTGTAAGTGGATACATTTTACTACTTGTCTCTCATATGAGAGATACAGGATTTTGGCCTGGAGATTCTCCCAGTTGATATAGCAAACCTACTCGCATGAGAGATTTAAATTGGTTGTAAACCCTTAAAGACCACTTTTACCTACAGGTAAGCCTATAATAAGGCTTACCTGTAGGTACTGGAAATATCTTGGTTTTGGAGATATTTATCATATACGCTTGTGCCGACGTCCTTGGCCCATGCGCACTATAGAAAGGGCCACTTCTATAGGGCTCGTGCCGTGACTGTCTGCTCCCGCGCACATGCGCGGGAGTGACTTCATGCGGCTCCGGCCAGTCACGGAGCCGGAGTCCGCGGCCCCTGGAAGGAAGAGTGGTTTAGATGGATGCTTCCTCCAGCGGGGACATCGCATAGCCCATTATGCTTTTACTTTGCTGGGGAATAAAGAGGAAGTAAAACCCATCAGGGTTTACTTCCTCTTTAAGGTCCTGATGAAGCAGCTTCTGTCCGAAACACGTCAACCTATGCTATATCAACGGGGAGGACTTTCATGCCAAAATCCAATATCTCTCATATGAGAGAAGTGGTAAAATGTATAAACTTACAATATAATTTAAAGTCCTATTTATAGAGTCCTATTTTTGGAATTGTTTAAGGATGTATCCCTCCAATGACAATAGGAACGTCTGAGTATGACTAATGAATACTTGGCTTACACAAGCAGTTACAGCAACCTTTTTATTTTTTTTGGGGGGGGGTAAAAGTTTTACATGTATAAATCGGGCTGATCACTGTAATCACCCCTTTTTAGTGGTAAATGTTTTTTCTCTCAACACTCCTAACTGATACATTTGCAGGAGAGCTTGTTTGACAATTGAGAGACTTACTCGCCAGATCACCTGGTGAAATTAAGAGAGCTTAATATAGATAAACTAATGCAGCCATCACATCTAAGAATTGGTAATCTGCATTATAATACATGTTTCTTTTTGGGTTCAATACTGCTTTAGGAAATAAATATACTGTACATCGGCTCTCTGGAATTGACGGGGTAAGTATGCTTCCAGTAAACACAAACAGAACTAGGCATATTTAGGCTGGATTATTAAAAGACTTCTGTGGGGGTTTATGCAGGTATGACATGTCCGTTTTAATAAAGTTCTGAAAGATTGAAGTGAAGGGGTGTCATTCCCACACAGCCATTGCCATCTGCATCTGTCAGAACATCACCTCCGAGGCGGAAATATCATTTCCTGCGGCTCCTGGGGAAGCGTGATTCTCTGTTCACTTCTATATCCTGAGACTTTAATCACAAATAATTACATCTATTAAACTGCTCTGTGATGTTAGCATTGAATATTTATTAGAAGCCTCCAGAAATTAGACATCTAAAACACACTCCTGGGACTCCAGATTTACATTTGAAGATATGTATAACTATGTAAGTACTTTGCAAGAGAAAAATAATAAAGCAACAAGAGAAATCTGCAGCATAGAGTTGGAGCTGAGGAAAAAATAAGGGGATTTACCCATAGCTGGTCCTGAGTGCCTTCACTACAGACATGTATTGTGAATTCTGAATGCAGAAATGTTGTTTAGTGTTATTCACATTTATTTTTTCTACTTGTGGTGTGGCTTCTCCCACCTTAAAGTGATTATAAAGCCTCAAGGTTTAACTTATGCATTCTATGCCTTAAGGTAAAAAAAACCTTCTGCGCTGCAGGAACACTCCAGCGTTTCCCCCTATTCTTACCCAAGCCCGATCTGATCCAGTGATGTACACAAGAGCAGCGGCTCTTGCTCCCCTCCCCATTGGGAAGATTGATAGCAGCTGTCAATCAAATGCTGTGATTAGGGGGTGGGGCAGAGTTGCCAGGTCTGTGTTAATAGATGCAGACTGGGCAACTCGGGAGCGAGCACACACGGGTGCCCCCAGGGAAAGTGGCTTTCTCTGGGGGCGTTTGCCACAGAGGAGGGGCCTGGAACGCTGGCGGGGACCCCTGAAAAGGAGGATCGGGGCTGCTCTGTGCAAAAGCATTGCACAGAGTAAGTAAGTATTAAACAGTATTTTAAGTTTTAAAAAAACGAAGGTTTAGTATCGAGGTGTTTCTAAACTCTAAAAATATTTTTTTATTATTTGATTTCAATGGGTCTATAAATTACCATTGTAAGCATTTTGTTATGTACGCAATAAGAGCAAATGAAAAAAGCCTGTTGATCCTGCCAGAGATCTTGTAAGCTGATAACTCTTCAGAATGCACATGGAATATCAGCCCTGCCCAGTTCCGCTCTATGAGCTACAAAACGCCTCTCCATATGTTATTGAAATGACCGAGGGGGGTTTTCTGTAGTCTTAAAACTTGTTCTATCTGTTGTAGGGTTGCAACTTTGCTGCTCCCTAAAAAACAGCATGCCAAGGGCTTGCTTACACTTGTGTGGAGACAGACAATTTTCTACAGTGGAAAAAGACTGGTCTCCACAAGGGCACTCAGGAAACAGTAGTTTTCCTTGCACCATGTTCACATTGGAACACAGGTGGCAGGTGCTGGAGATTGCTGTACTGGGTGCACCACACCCAGGCTCTGTCTGTGCACTTGTTTCTAAGCATAAAAATTAATGAAATATCACATTGTGACATTTTCATAAAGTTAAACAAAAAAGTAAACACTCCCAAAAAACCTGAATTGTTCTATGGCAGAGTATATGGAGAACTCACAGACCAGTCACTCAAATAACTCCACTTTCTGTCTTCCATGATTTTGATGATGGAGAGGGAAGGTATCTTGTGGGAAGGCACTTCAGTAAGGAGAGAGGAGAACCCGGTGTCAAGAATTATTCTGAACACCGGGTGCTCCTTTCTACTTGAGTATCTTGGCTGAAGCAACAGCTCTGTCATACCAGCAAGGCAGCAGCTCTAAAGAAAGATCGACACCATAATTTACCTGTGGAGCCACCTAATATCTATCGTGAACTAGCCTACTGGTCCAGCTCGGTCTCTAGCTCAAACTAATCAATAGAAGGCAGCACTCTAATTTATAAACATATCATAGACATGATTGTTGTGGTATGCAAACAGCACATCCATCATGTGTCTCCCGCTGTTGCAGAGCTACAAATGCCAATCGGTTGCTAGGGCCTAGGTCTAGTAATGCTGCGTAAACCGATAAGTCAGATAAAGGTTGCAAACTGCTACTGTAGAAGAGAACAAAGCATCTGACAAACCATACTGCTGAATGTATTTCATTCAATGAAGGAAAAGACTTAAAGCTAGTTGGATAAAATTTTAGGTGCAGAAGCTACTTTCTATCAAACGAAAGGCGGTTTTACAAGTACCTATTACATCCAATAGCTGGTTGAGGCTTTGAAGGTAGACAAGGCTTTTTCATTGATTGCTTGACGTACTGGAGAACATAAATATTGTAACACAACATTTTCACTGATCTTGCTGACCTCAGTCATTTCCAGTCTACATTTACAGACCCGTGAGCCTTCTTGATGCTTTCACACGTTTAATGGATACAGCAAATATGAAGTTGTGAATGGTTTTGATTTTTTTGCTAATTATGCCGTTTGGCCAAGAGAAACATATTTTTTACATTTTTTAAGTTGAAAAGGAAAAAATTCCTGTAACAAAATTACATAAATTATACAATCCCTACATTTCTCTGTTCTGCAGTAATTGATCATTGCCTTAGAATATCCTTTCTCATACTGGCTGAGGTTTAGTCTACTGTGAGGGGGCTAGCTCGGCAGCGGGTATGTGTGACCCCCGGGATGGGCTCCCCACCCAAAACAGGCCCAGCAGACGGAGGTTGTGGTTTTCAAAATCAAAAAGGTGCGGTTTATTTTCTATTTACAGTGACAAAAACACAGCAAGGCAAAAAAAACATAAACAAAATAAATCCTGGTCAACTTGACCTCTGACTAAACTTACAGGTTTCCTAACTAACGACTGGGATCAGCCTAGTGCTGTCCTAGTCCCTGGTTTTAAATGTCCAAGCAAAATATAGCCACACAGGCTTTCTCTCACCGCACAGGGGTTCACTCTCCCTAGACAGTCCACACAGGTCTGCTTCCAGGCATGAGCTAACATCTAATGAATCTGGGAGTTTTTTATAGAGGCCTAAATGAGCTGACAAGCTTCAGCTGGCCTCATCAACTCCCTGTCTGCACGACGCCCAGCCCTCTCCCTAGAGGTATGAGTCATCAATGAGCCCACTAGTCTCAGCTGGGCTTATACAACTCTCCACCTAGCTGTATAAGTCAGCGTAAAGCCTGAATCTGGGCGAAATATATCTACCCCCCTGGATGCAACCAGGTGACTTTACCTTCCTGCTGTCACATACCCCCCCTCTTGTTTTAACCTCGGGGTTGGAACACCAGCAATCAGGCATTCATGTACTCGAGACAAAGCATCCACATTCCCCATTTGAACGCCAGGGCGATGCTTTACTGTGAAGTTGAATTCCTGGAGGGCCAGGAACCACCTATTCACTCTTCTATTTGTTTCCTTGTTTTGAGCCATCCACTTTAACGGAGCGTGATCCGTAACCATGTCAAAGTGCCTACCTAGCAGGTAGTACCGAAGGGAATCTAGAGCCCACTTCACCGCTAAACACTCCTTTTCAACGGTGGCGTAATTTACCTCATGGGACTTCAACTTCCTGCTGAGGTAAATGACTGGGTGCTCTTCCCCGTTCCAGACCTGGGACAATACTGCTCCTAACCCCACATCTGACGCATCACTTTGTACGACAAAGTCTCTAGAGAAGTCGGGTGAGTACAACACTGGCTGGCTACATAAGGCTTGTTTCAAGAATTGGAATGCTGCCTCAGCCTCGGGGGTCCATTTAATCATGACCGACCCTTTCCCCTTCGTCAGGTTGGTTAGGGGCACAGCCTTAGAAGCAAAGTGGGGAATGAATCGCCGATAATACCCAGCGATTCCCAGAAAGGCTCGTACCTGCTTCTTGCTGTTGGGACGTGGCCAACTCTGGATGGCCTCGACTTTGTTGAGTTGGGGTTTTATTACTCCCCTCCCAATGGTGTACCCAAGATATTTGGCCTCCTCCTGCCCAATGGTACACTTCTTGGGGTTAGCCGTAAACCCTGCTTCCCGAACAGAGTCCAGGACTGCTTGCACTTTTGGCAGATGTGAGGCCCAATCTGTGCTATGGACAATTATGTCATCCAGGTAAGCCGCAGCATACTTCCGATGGGGCCTCAGCATCTGGTCCATTTTCCGCTGGAATGTGGCCGGCGCATTCTGTAACCCGAACGGCATTCTTTTATATTGGAACGCCCCGTCTGGGGTTACAAATGCGGTTTTCTCTTTGGCCGACTTGGCCAGGGGGATTTGCCAATACCCTTTTGTGAGGTCAAGAGTCGTCATGTATCGGGCTGTTCCCAGCCGGTCGATCAACTCATCTATACGTGGCATGGGGTAGGTGTCAAATTTTGTAACTTTGTTCAACTGACGAAAATCGTTACAAAATCGCCAGCTCCCATCCGGTTTAGGCACCAACACAATGGGACTAGACCAATCACTTTGGGACTCCTCTATCACCCCTAAGTTCAGCATTCTCTGTACTTCCTCCCGTATTGCCTCCCGTCGGGCCTCTGGGATCCGATAGGGTTTTAACTTCACCCTTTCACCGGGCGGGGTAATAATGTCATGCTCTACCCCAGATGTTTGTCCCGGCAGCTCAGAGAATACCTCCTTGTTGCGAAGTACAAACTCCTTAACCTCCTGTTGTTGGGGTTGTGACAAGGTGGCTGCGATTCCAACCTCAGGAATCACGCAACCAGTTTGAGCTGGTGACCAAGTGTCTGCGACTAGGGACTCTCTATCCCTCCAGGCTTTCAACAGATTAACGTGATAGATCTGTTCGGGCTTTCGCCTTCCTGGTTGTCTGACCTTGTAATTCACTTCGCTCACTTTTTCCATTATCTCGTAGGGGCCTTGCCATTTGGCAAGGAATTTACTTTCAACCGTAGGGACAAGTACCAATATCCTATCCCCCGGGGAAAAGGTACGGGTCTTGGCTCCACGGTTGTACACTCTCTGCTGTGCCAACTGCGCTTGGGCCAAATGTTCCTTCACGATGGGCATTACCTGTGCAATTCGATCTTGCATCAGGGCGACATGCTCAATCACACTCCTGTGGGGAGAACTCTCACTTTCCCAAGTTTCCTTGGCAATATCCAACAGCCCTCTTGGGTGTCTCCCATACAGTAACTCAAAGGGGGAGAATCCCGTAGAGGATTGGGGCACCTCCCTAATAGCAAACATCAAATAAGGAAGTAGACAGTCCCAATCCCTTCCATCTCTATCCACCACTTTCTTCAACATTTGTTTTAGGGTTTTGTTGAATCTTTCAACCAGCCCATCGGTTTGGGGGTGATACACAGATGTACGCAATTGCGTCACTTTGAACAATTTACACAGCTCTTTCATAACCCGGGACATAAAGGGTGTACCTTGGTCCGTAAGCAGTTCTTTACAAATACCCACCCGGCTAAAAACAAGAGATAGCTCTTTGGCTATGGTTTTGGCCGAGGTATTTCTGAGAGGGATCGCTTCTGGATAACGGGTGGCATAGTCCATTATAACCAATATGTACTGGTGCCCCCTAGCGGACTTGATTATAGGACCTACCAAATCCATTGCGATTCTCTCAAACGGGACCTCAATGATGGGTAGAGGGACCAGCGGGCTACGGAAATGTGGCATTGGGGCCGACCTCTGACACACAGGGCAGGAGGAACAATAATTTTCTATGTCCTTCATCACCCCAGGCCAATAGAATCTCTGTAATACCCTCTCTCGGGTTTTCTCTGTCCCCAGATGACCTCCAAGAATGTGCCCATGGGCCAACTCCAACACCA
This sequence comes from Rana muscosa, assembly GCA_029206835.1. Taxonomy (NCBI): domain Eukaryota; kingdom Metazoa; phylum Chordata; class Amphibia; order Anura; family Ranidae; genus Rana; species Rana muscosa. Next base: position 99,610,808 of record CM055120.1, read on the forward strand.
ACTTCCTGTAAGGTTTGGGCACCACAAGCTGCTCAACGGTTTCTTCTGCCCTTTTTGCCACCCGATACAGTAGGTCCTTCTCTACGCTGAAGTATGGGTAAGTGCCAGTATTATCTGGGTTCACTAACTCGCCATCTATTTTCACTACGTTTTCCCGTGCCTTTATTAGGGCGGGGTCTTTCAACTGTTCTGTGGCAAAGTTTTCCCTGTGAACCTCAAGATCAGAAAACTCCGCAGACGGTAGGTTTTCGTCTGAGGAGGTGGGCTCCTCTCCAGTTTCTTGAGTCTCCCCTGCCAATACTGACAAGGGAAATTCCGGAGAGTCCTCACCACTCTCAGGGGAGTTCTGGCTATCACATTCCTGGTACATAGGGGCACCAGTGGGGGGCTCAGGATCATCCCACAGTTCCCAGAACTTCGGAAAATCCCTTCCCACAATGGCGTCATGCGGTAACTGAGATACTAAGCCCACTGGATGAGAGAGGGTACCTTTGGGGGTCTCGAAACACACCGTAGTCACTGGATACTCTCGGGTGTCCCCATGCACACAAATAACGGCTACCTTGCTATTCCCAGAGACCTCTGTTTTAACTAACTCAGCCTTTATCAGGGTCACAAGGCTACCTGAATCCAGCAATACCACAACATTTCTACCATTAATACACATTTTGCATAAATGTTTCTCAGTTCCCCGAATGGCAGTGCATGCGACTGTCGCACACAGCGACTGACGTCTGCCCGTCAGAAAGTCACACTGCATGGGTTCCTCCACAACCGGGCAATTTGCTGCAATATGTCCCGCTTGCCGGCAGCGGTAGCAAACGATCCTTCTTGCGGCCTCTTGAGCCGCTGATTTCCCAGGCTGTTCTCGCCAAACTTGGGGTAGAGCTCCCACCCTCTCACTCTCTCCACCCTCACCCCTTGGAATCCTCTTATCCGCCCCTGGGGATGGTCTGGTCTTAGGGTGGAAAGTCCGAGTGTCTCTGGAAGAGGCCGTCAGGTTCTCTGTAGCCAAGTATTTCTCTACACGATCCACAAGACCATCGGCCGTCTCTGGGTCTCCATGGCTTACCCACTTTTGGATGGCAGTAGGAAGAGCTCTCAAAAACCGATCCATTACAACACGTTCCACAATCTTTGGTGCGGACAAAGTCTCTGGCTGTAGCCACTTTCTGCTCAGGTGAATGAGATCATACATTTGAGACCTGGGGGGTTTTCCAAGCTGGAAAGTCCAGTTATGCACACGCTGAGCCCGGACAGCCAGGGTGACACCCAGCCTTGCCAATATTTCAGCTTTTAGCGTCACATAGTCTTTTGCTTGGTTAGGCTCTAGGTCATAGTAAGCTTTCTGCGATTCACCAGTTAACAGAGGAGCCACTAGTCCAGCCCACTGCTCCTCAGGCCACTTTTCTCTTTCAGCGGTCCTTTCAAATGTGGTCAAAAATACCTCTGGATCATCCTCTCCAGTCATTTTTGTCAATAAACGACTCACCCCAAAGGACGCGGTATTAGTGGGACGGCTTTCCTCACTGGTCTGCGGACGTTGCTGCATTACTGCTTCCATCTGTTGTTGTAGTCTCTGCTCTTGCTTCTGCAACAGGTCTATGAAGCGGGCCTCAGATTGCTGTTGGGCTTGTCGCTGAGCCTCCAGACTCTGTTGTAAAGTTGCAAGGCTCTGTTGATGAGCTTGCTGCTGGGCTGCAAGGCTCCTTTGCAAACCTGCATTTGTCTGCTGTTGATTGGCATTTGCTAGAGCCAGCTGTTTCAGTATCTCCTCCATGCTGGCTTAAAAAAAAACTGCCACTGGTTCTCCACCAACTGTGAGGGGGCTAGCTCGGCAGCGGGTATGTGTGACCCCCGGGATGGGCTCCCCACCCAAAACAGGCCCAGCAGACGGAGGTTGTGGTTTTCAAAATCAAAAAGGTGCGGTTTATTTTCTATTTACAGTGACAAAAACACAGCAAGGCAAAAAAAACATAAACAAAATAAATCCTGGTCAACTTGACCTCTGACTAAACTTACAGGTTTCCTAACTAACGACTGGGATCAGCCTAGTGCTGTCCTAGTCCCTGGTTTTAAATGTCCAAGCAAAATATAGCCACACAGGCTTTCTCTCACCGCACAGGGGTTCACTCTCCCTAGACAGTCCACACAGGTCTGCTTCCAGGCATGAGCTAACATCTAATGAATCTGGGAGTTTTTTATAGAGGCCTAAATGAGCTGACAAGCTTCAGCTGGCCTCATCAACTCCCTGTCTGCACGACGCCCAGCCCTCTCCCTAGAGGTATGAGTCATCAATGAGCCCACTAGTCTCAGCTGGGCTTATACAACTCTCCACCTAGCTGTATAAGTCAGCGTAAAGCCTGAATCTGGGCGAAATATATCTACCCCCCTGGATGCAACCAGGTGACTTTACCTTCCTGCTGTCACACTACATATACACTAGCGTTTTTTGTTTTGTTTTTTGCTAAAAAAAAAAAATGCTGGAAAAAGCGTTGGTTTAAAAAAAAATGCTGGTAACAGCGTCTTTTAGTAGTGTTTTTGCAGTTCCATTAAAAAAAATTAAAATTAAAAATGCCTTTAGCAGCATTTAGGAGTGTTTCTGCTGGAAAAACACCCCAAGTAGCATTACAAAAACATTATTTTTTTCTGCTCCTAGACGCCGAAGCTCAAAAAATGCTAATAGCCTAAAGGAGTGTGCATGGACACATAGGAGAACACTATTAGCTTCTAGCTTCTGAGAGCACTGATCGGGAGTTGGTCGGCTGCTGGTTTTCCAGCATGCATGTTCGAAGAAGCCAGCGGAATAGCCCCTGTTCTGTCAAAGTGCCCCCCATCGAATAGCGCCCGCGCAGGATGAAGCCGTACTCCAGCTGAGTTGCCGATCAGCTGAAGTGACGTGACCAGGGCGCATGCGCACATCGTAGGAGAAATCTCTCAATGGGAGATACCATTTCACGGGCTCAATTGAAACCCATACAAACAGCGGGGGGAGACCGTAGTTCTCACATTGTGCCTCGCTGTTGCAGGGCGGTTTTACAGTGTGCTGATGGTCTGGTTTTGTCTGTGTTGCAGGGCGGGTTTGCTGTGTTGAACCGCCGGTTTTGCCTGTGTGAAAGGGCAGGTTGCAACACAGACAAAACCAACCCTTCAACACAGCCACTAGCCACCCTCCAGCAGCAGCAATGCACAATCTGAGATCTATGGTCTCCCCCTGCTGTATGTATAGGCTTAAATTGTGCCTTTGAAATAGTATCTCCCATTAAGAGATACCTCCTACGATCTGCGCATGTGCCATGGTTACGTCAGTCCAGCTGATCGGCAAATCGGCTGTTGTGCTATGACCTACGGCACATGCGCAGTTCGTCCCGGGCACTATTCGATGGGGGGGGGGCACTTCTCGACAGAACACCGGCTTCTGTTGGACAGACTGACATATACAAAGGCAGAATGTCGGCTGGTATTTTTTGTACTGGCAAATGTCTCCTGACATTCTGCCCTTGTGTACGAGGCTTAGGTGTCTTCATTATTATCACCCTATTGGCACCACCCAGCTTCACAAAATGGATTTCAAAAGTGAAAGGGCCGGGTAGAAAATTGCAGCTAACCAGTGCCTGCATCCAGTCAGAGGCAGTCTGAGTATTCATTCAGCCATAGGTGCTGCAGCTGTCTAAATACTAGGGATGCACAAATAACATTATTTTTTAAGACCGAGTATGGGTACCGATACTTTTTCTCAAGTACTTGGCAATACCAATTACCTATTTTTAGTGTCATGGTGTTGCGGTAGAGCACTTGCCAGAGCTTCTGCAGTCCGGATGTCCGTCTCACACTGCCACACCCTCCCACGACGTCCTATATGTGAATGTAAACCAAAATCCTTTTCTATGGAGCCGGTTCACCGGTACTATTTTCATCCCAGTTTAGGTGTGATTTCCAATGCCATACACTTTAACAATTTGCACTGGAATTGCAACTGAGCCAGTAAACGGGCACTTTTACAAATCGCACTGCAAATTAGACCCGCGCATGAACGCAAGCTTAAGGTGGCACTCAATATCGGCACCAATACTGGTATCAGTGCAACGTTACTGAATACAATAGTTGGCAGTGGGGATTCCTTCATCCACGCTGTTGACTATGGATGTGGGAATAGATTGTTTTTTCTCATTCAGCCCATAAGGTGTGTATGACTATCCTTAGAGAAGTTCCCATCCCTTTTGAATAGATCACCTCTTAGGTCCTGTTGTGTGTCTTGAACAGGACGTGAAGAGAAATCTCCCTAATTGGGAAACCAAAATTGCCCCCTTAATCCAAATGGTAGAGGAAAAAAAATTGGGTGTCATATATGAACTTCACATTTGGAATAAACGACATGGTGTTCTGTATACAATGTCTGTAATGTGTTTGCTTAGTGCGACACCTTTTTGATTTCGTAGATCTCCTTGTTGTGTTGGAATATTTGGTGGGCAGTTTCCCTCTGACTCATTATTTTGTGTAACTTGTTTGCTGGGATGAATAGACCTTATAAAATGTTGTAAAACACAACTTGCTTTAGAGATTCTAGTAGGCTTCAGACGGCTAGCGAGCGGATAAATATTTGTTGATGGTATTGGTAACGGTCAGTCAAGAAAAACAACGTTTTAAATATTTTTTTTGCCATATTTATCCAAGTGATGTGTACATTTTATATTTTGTGTACGTAGCGTCATACTTTTAGAATCTGGTTACTCCCACTCTGTCATCATAAACAGATTCTGCAAGGAGCGATGTGATGTAATTCTCTTGCAGCTTCAGATTGAACGGCTGTGGTGGAAATGTATCAATTCTGTTGCACAGCAAGGCCATGCAAAACGGGAACAAAGAATCCGATTTATGGTAAGATCTCAGCCTGCTGTAAATTCACCCTCTGCTGTTCAGATGTAGTACTGTGCCCCGATCACTTCATAAAGAACTTCACTCTACCCACTTTTTGCTGGGTAGCTATAAAATAAAACATGCCCAGAAATCCAGCGGTGTCCTGTAGTGATCCGTTGCTGAACACGTCTCACGTTGCCATTTTCACCTGTGACAATATCAGAAGGGCGCCTACTGTTCTCAGACAACCGACTCAAAGGAGAAGACTCCTATGATTAACATGGGTATGATGCTTCCAGCAAGTTACATGCCATTTTTGCCTAGGCGAGATCATAGGAAGTTTGAGAAGTGAAGTCCCCTAAAAAGGTAATTGAAAAAAATAAAAATAAACGTTTTGAGAAAGGAGGGGACTAGGGATGATGGCGTGGCGGGTGAAGGTCAGATTTAAGCCATAAACGGCTCGACTTTCGACCTGCTAAATCGGGCAAAATCTGAACCATTGGTGACCCTGTCTACGTATGACCATTGGAAGTGTGCGGAAATCCCAAATTTTAGCGTTGTCCCTAAAAAAAAGGGAACCTACTCACTTTTGGGATTGTGTTTCTGGGACGGGAAGTTTCCTTAGTGATACACAGACAGCAACAAACTAACCTTGCTGGTGTTTAATCCTTTCCTGTTTTATCCAAAACTGAAAAGAAAAGTTTTTGGGCTATAGATACTTTAAACCTGTCTGCATTTATGGCTTGGCTCTAGTCCTAGTGCTGGCGAGATCTTTGAACCAAAAGGAATAAAGTATAACTAAGGACAAAACGTTTTTAGTTTTTTTTTCATTTTGGATTGAGTGGAGAGGGATTAGAACACCTGTCAGGTTCTTATTGTTTCTGTGCCCCCCGTTGGGGAGATGCACCCTCTCTATTTGTCCTGTTTACCATTATCATTGAAAGTGAACGTAAAAGAAGGAAAATTTCCCCAATGGGACAAACAGTGCAAAAACAAAGTTTACAGGGGTTAAAACCTTCTCTTACTCTATCCGAAATGAAAAAATAAATAAAAAAATGCCTATAGTTGTACTTTAAATATAAAATGAAAGGTGTTCTTTATTCAAATTTTTGCCAGCCTCAACTGTTTATTGGTAAAATGTGGCAGCCTTGCTATATCTTAATCTATCGGAGATTAAGACTTGGTCTCTAAGCAGATGACTAATGCTTTGATAATCAGGATTGATTTTGCCTATTGATCAAGATTAGGTTGGATTTTGTCAGCTAAAGTGGAAAATTTGATTGGTTGATGATGCTATAGACAGAAGCAGAAGGAGGAAATAAATATATTTATTAACCCTTTTACCTGACTAAGTTCAAGTGAAATTAAAGGCAATGTTGTTTTTATTTTTTAATAACTAATATGATATACTTGCTCTGTGCATTGGTTTTTGCACAGAGCAGCCCTGATTCTTCCTCTTTTTGGGTCCCCTGCCAGCACTCCTGGCCCCTCCCTCCTGCCGAGTGCTCCCAGAGCTTCTGCTCTGCGTATCCATTCACACACTGCCATGCCTCCGCCCCGCCCCTTCTCTCTCCTCACTGGCTGTGATTGGCTCCTGCTGCTGTCTCAGCCAATGAGAAGGGAGAGCCGTGGCTCTGGTACACATCACTGGATCGTGATGGGGCACAGGTTAGTATTAGGGGGCCTGCTGCACACAAGTTTTTTTTTTTTACCCTAATGCATAGAAGGTAAAAAAAAAAAAAAAACGCCTGCCTTTACATTCACTTTAATTTGGACATTTCCAATTTAATCATATTGGTCATCAGAGCTAATACACATGCAGTACCAGTTATCCCAGGTACAGTACTATGTAGCTATCCTTTGCATATATATCTGTTACAAGATCCTTTGATCACCTTGCCTGATAGCTTTAGTGGCTTAGTAAATGTCAAACAGCCGTTGTGAAAATACTGATTTATGAATAACGCCTCCCTGCCTCTTGTAATGATTGGCTAGCACAGATTGACCCTTTTTGTAGTAGACAGATGTTGTTCTGGTTTCCCCTGATAGCTTGTTTAGCTGGTTAACATGTTTTATTGGCTGTGTGTTCTGTATAACTACACACCAGCAGAGCATAAAAATACTCCAAATTCCCTTCCAGCAGTCGAACTAGATAGGCGACTTTCCAGAGCATCTCTGCCGAGGCTTTTACCATGACTTATCTCAGGGGGGGTTTTTCTTTTTCCTTCTCCTTCTCCTGCCCACATCCGTTTGCTGACTCGGACACAGGGTCTAGGTTACTTAAAGATCTTGTTTGTGTGCTGTTTCTTGCATAGAATGTGCAAGAGGTGAACCTTGCTACAGCTCCCTGCTATGCTGCAAAAACCAGACTCTTCTGCCTTTTTAATGCAACCTTTTTATTAGATGTTATTTCTGTTTATTGGACGCCAGTTATTCTTTCCCGGGACTAAGTGCAGATGACAATGAGATAGGAACCATTAAGCAGAAGAGAGCTGCATTGATTTTGCAGCAGGTGATAATGCAACAGTAGTGTGTAGCATGCTGGGGGTGGGTGACTGGGGGAAGAGACATCTAATTTTGGAAGAGAAGAGGTAGAGAATTCTAACCCAGCTCGAAGGACCTGCAGTCTGCCTCTCTGACTCGGCTACAACTTTCCCTGTGGATGTGAGAGGATCCATAGTGTGCGACTTCAGGCTGACGTCTTGAAGAGAATGCATAACAATGACACTGGGGAATCTCACTGTTATTCTGCAAGGTGACTCCAACCCAGTTTCTCCCACTGCTGCTGGGGAAAAAAAATGGAGATGTCCGGGGATAATGATGGAGGAGGAGGAAGAGCTTCAGTGCCAAGCTCCAAATGCACAATCTGTGGCCGTACCTTCACCTTAACAAACAGCCCTTTCTCTGACTGCTGAGTGAGCTGTAATTTTGCAGAGGAGACAATTATCGTGGAATATTAAAGGAAGAAAATAGGACTATTGTGGTATTCAGAACCTGCTCAGATCAAAACTTTTTCTTCTCGTTCCCTGCCCTGAAACTGAGTTGCTTTAACTTCTGGGGAGAATTTTGTATCTTGTTGCTTCTTCGGAAATTTGTCTGGACTCTTCCATTGTCGTTCCATTTTAATAGACACAAGGCATTCACTGTGCAAACTGTTTCTTTTGTCATTGATGGAAGCTTAGTTGCTGAATTAACAGTTCCGCTGAGTTATTTGCGTTGCTGAACTTTTTTTTTGTCTTTTTTTATTGAACCTTTTTTTTGTTTTTTTATTGTTGGTAGTTGGCATTGATTGTAGGCTTTTTTTTATGCAGTCTTGTTTCAGCAGTTTGTGTTCTAATCTAATCTTTTTGCTGTGGTCCCCTTATGCCCTCACTTTATACTGTGCTGCAGACCCTTTAAAAATCAGAATGAATGAATGTTTTGCTTTTATCCATTATCCCGATCCTCATCGAGTCCAAACCAAGTTTGATGATCTAAATGACTGTTTAGGCCCTTTCTGTTGGGATTGATTTTAAACTGATATCTACTAGTGATCTTGTTGTGGTTTTACATCTTTTTGACTACAGACAGCTTGATTCTAGAATAAACGCTTTTTGGGTTGCATAGGCAGTTCTGCATTGGCACAGGTTAGCAGCACTTTTCAGTATGCGTTTCTTGTTTGCATGGATTGAGGCACACCGATGACACTTTCTCCGACTAAACGCCAGAGTGCTTCAGCATCTGTAAATAGCTTGATCTCTAATGAGGATGTGCAGTTGAGGCAATTGATTGAATAGCTGCAGTCGTCTGTGTGTATCTCCTTGCTCTCTGCACACTGCCAGGGGAGGGGGAGAGCGGCAGGATCAGATCCAGCTTCTTTCAGAATTGGAAGTAGCACGGATCCCCTGGGCCAAAAGGCCAGGATTGTTCGTCTTCGCTGCACCAGTTTCTCGAGAACGGTGGACTGTGCCAGGCTGCACAGCTTCTGCTATTACACCGGCATTTCTTTAAGCCAGTGCAGCACTGCATAGGATGTAGATCCATGTGTGGGATTCTTGGTTGCGTCTCCGAAGTTGGACTCTGCCCAGGCTTTGAAGTGGAGATGGGTAGCACTTGTGATAAAGGTACATGCAAAGAATGTGTTTTTCTTTTTTCTGTATTTTAAGCTAGTCTTAGATTCAGACTTGTCCTTTTAACTCCCTGTTGACCCATAGTCGTACAGAGATGGTAGTCATTTGCTAAATGGGTAGAGGTTGTTCACCTAGCCAAGTGAATATACCCTATACAAACTGAATATTAGTAATCAGGTGGTCATCAAATCAATATATGGGGCTTTAGTTTGTATAAATTGTATAATTGCTAATTTTAAAATCCTATAAATTATTGAATTGCTAATTTTAGAACCGTATTAGTGCTATATATTTACTAGATAAGTTCCCTTCAGCAACTCGTAGATGCTTCCAAAGAAAGGGATATTCCAGTGGGAAGGACTATGATCATCGGTGGTCATATGGTCACTTTGAATAACCAATCATGTGCAAAGGAAATAAAAAATGATTGGCTGTTCAAAGTAAACGCAGCTTCATATTCTTCACCAACGTTCACATTACGATGTGAAAAGCTTTGACTCCTTTAGTAAATGAACCCTGCTGACACGCTTGCTGTTTTTATACTTTCCACAATTTTATACATGTGTCTAATTATTATTAGCAGTATTATTTCCATTCTAAAAATTCCTGTAATTTTGCACCTAACCTGTCTTTCCTTTCACCATTGTCCGTAGAACCACACGCTACACGTTTCCTACAAATGCGTGTTGAAACGTTGAATTAAACTGATGATTATTATATTAATGGTGTTAAATATTGTGGCTATTTTAGTAACAGTGATATATTTGGATACCTAGATATATTTAACAACCTAGTCAAAGGCCAGAAATGTACAGGAACCCTCAGCAATCAATCCGATCAATCACTAGCCCTCCCAATGTAAGCTGATAAAAACAGTTTACACCTTGCGAAAATTTTCTGAAAACCTCAGATGTGTGTCCTCGGTTACTAAAAAAACATAATTGGGTGAACTAGTTTAATTCATAGTTGGTATGCTATATTGGAGCCAAAAAAAGTATGGATGCAAATTTAAGTGCTGATTTCTGGTCTACTACTTCTATATAAAAAAAAAATACTGCACAAAGGTATTTAAAAGTATTTTCATTGTTGCAGAATAGTAAGAAGGCATTATAAACCAAAGAACCTGTAGCAAAATTTAGGGTCATCACAGAATTATTTAAAGTTTTTTGGCATGCACTGCAAGCTAGAAAGAAAATCTGCTGCAGCTGTGCATACAAACCAATCGGGTCCCATTTTTTGTCAAAGCTGAAAGCGGTTGTAAACAGCAGCAGTTTAAGGAAAAAAAAACCCCACCTGTAACACAATTGCATAATGTGCTGGTATGCATCGCATGCTAGCAGATTATGAAATGCTTACCTTAGAACAAAGCCTTCCAGCAGCATGCTGAGAGGGCTGACATCCTCCCCCGGTCTGTCTTCTGGGTTCATGGACTCCAGCTGTGTGAGTGGCCAGAGCTTTGATGACGTCAATCCTGCCCATGCAGGCGGGAGCTCTCGATCCGGCACGAAGGTCCAGCACGAAGGTCCAGCACGGTCCGGTCATCTCACCAGCTGCATCCAGGGTGAATATCTTCTAAACGGTGCAGGTTTATTCACCCTCTTCACCCTCTCTATTTGTCCTTTTTACCATTATCATTGAAAGAGAAAGTAAAATAAAAATCCAAATGTTGGGTTGTCCCCAGAAAAGTAATAGCATGGAAATCTTCCAATGGGAGCACTAGTTCTTGTGATTTTGGGGGTCCCCAAGGAATTCCTTTAGTTTGCAGGGATTTCCTCTCCCTTCCTTTTTAACTATGGGACAGGAAGTGAAGGAAAGTCTCTGCAATCGGACACAGATGGTGAAAAAAAAAATCTAATGGGGATTATAACCCTCTCTTTCTCTATTCAAAATGGGGAAAAAAAGTTTTGCCTATAGTGCTACTTTAAGCTTTGACAAAAAAAACCTGGAAGCTGATTGGTTTCCATGCAGAGTCGCACCAGATTTTGCACTCACCAGTTTTAGTAAATCTACCCCATTGGATTTATTGGTATTAAAACTAAGCAAGGCTTGACTTCTCATAAAAGTTTTTTTTTTTTTTTTGCGAGGTGTTAAAAACCCGTTTTAATGTTTTCTCTTTAGCTGAGTTGTATAATAAGCTTGACCTGGGGCTGGTCAAGTCTCAGGAACCAGGTAGTCCATGAACTTGACATTATTATTATTTTTTTTACTTTATGGACCCCTAAAGCTCCTGCCTTCCCTGGATTGAACTGTTCTGCTCCTAAATTATATATAGATGATCCAGCCCTGCATTAAAGCTGAATGTGTGTTTTTCTTCTTCTGCATTTATATCCGTATCTTAGTAATGTGAGTCTCGGTATCTGGCAGTGTGTTTATTTTGTAAGGCATATTTGTATCAATGGAATTCACCTGTTCAGCGTGCTCTACTGTATCCTAATCCACTCCCCGAGACCTATGCTTAGAATGTGTATTCCTCACTGTCTGCAGAGTTCATTCTTTTTATTTTGTCTGCTCCGAGGAGCCCAACTGTGAAATCTAAAGAACAATTATCTTTTCACACAAGAAGCTTAAACAAAAAGATGCTTGTTATTATTTGACAAGCCGCCCTGCTTGTTCTTCTTAGAGAATGGTGAGGTTTTTCTTTCCACTGTTGACCTTACGTCAGTCTCATGTCAGGTATTTTTTCTTCCTTACCTGTACAGAGGTGCCAGCTGAGAGGTCGCCACGAAGGAGAAGCATATCGGGAACCAGCACATCCGACAAGGCTAGCTCCATGGACCCTGCCAATACCTCTCCATTTAAAGTCTCTGTAAGTTATTTAATATTTCTTTTAATCTCTGTGGTCTTTACTATACACAACGTAGGAGCTCTTTGCATTTGTGTTTATCTACTCTTAAACACTTCTTCATATAACCTTTGTATGGCTTCAAAAACATAGACTGGTGATCAGCAACCTGTAGATCGCGATCTACCAGTAGATCACAGACAGGTGACTGGTAGATCACGGTCTGGGCTTGCTGACCCGCCATTCCAGAGCAACAAACAGAGTGCAATGCAGAGGGATTACTTGTAAAGTTGGAGGTGTAGTAGGGAGCAAGAGCCACGTAAGCCGATGTCTCCTCTGTAGTGCTGGCTCCTGTCCCATGCGGAGTGATCCCGACTTCACTCCATCTCTTATCCCGGCTAGCGGTCTCCAGAGTGGTGCCAGCAACAGGAAAGAAGAGATCTTCAGGTCACTGTGAAGCAATACACTGGGCATAACAGTATAGGACTGCTTTCACACTGATGTACTGTGATTTACCCACACCACAGGTGCAGTGTACCTGCAGATTTCCTACCAGTTTGCTGTGCTTAGCCATAGATTTCTTTTATATCCTTCTGTTTTACCACCCCCCAACTTTACGTGTGAATGAGCCCTAAGGTGCCGCTGCCAAATGCAACTAAGGGCTCATTCACAAGTTCAGCAGGCACTGCTGCTCCTCTGAAAAGAGATCCGAGTGTGTGTTGACAGGTGGTATGGAGGCGATATGTTGCCTCCTCACCACCCGATTTGAACCCATGATTGCAACAAGGTAGCATGGCAATCAGGTGTGAGGAGGCAACACTGTGCTCAGTGATCTTTGACTTCTCCCAAGTTGTTCAGGCAAATCTCCACCTCTTTAAGGATGCCTACCCCTGACATAGACATAATATATGTTGCTGTAGACTCATTAAAGTGGTTGTACACCTCAGACATGAAATATAAACAAAGCATATCCCTCTTTAGTGTGTACTCGTTTCAGTTCAAAGCATTTTTGTTTGCTGCTTTGTTCCTCTGCTATCAGTTTTCTTGACACCAAGAGACAAAAGGTGACAGGGAATGGAGCTTCAGCTGATTGACAGCTTCAGCTCTGTTCCTGTGTGCTGTGTGGAGGGAGGTGGGTCCCTTCTGCTCTCAGATTTCTCCTCCCTGAGCTCTGCAGAGTGTAATTTCAGCTTTCCGCCCCCTGTTTCCTGACAGCTCAGACAAGCTTTATAAACTCTGGATTTTGAACGGATGTATAGTAGATAAGACTGCAGATAAACAGGTAAAACTTAAGTAGGAGTATTTGTTTCATCTCTGTGTTTTACCTGAGGCCAGTCACTTCACTGGGTATATGGAAGGGTTCACAACCACTTTCATTTATAAAAAGGCAAAAAAAGACAATAATACATTTGCTATCAGCGTTCAAAGGTGGAACTAGAGATTTTGTTCCCCAGACAGTCAGTTTAGAACAGGAGTCCCAAACTGGTGGCCCTCCAGCTGTTGCTAATATACAAGTGCCATGAGGCATTGCAAGGCTGACGGATACAAGCATGACTCCCACAAACTGAGAGGCATGACGGGACTTGTAGTTTTGCAACACCAGTTTGGGACCCCTGGTTTAGAATAAGTTCTGCCAATTAAAAAGTAATTCACACAACATATTTCCCTTCACCTTACCCCATACTTACCCTGTTGTATTTTTCTCCTTTGATGAGAATTGGAGGTCATAGATTTATAATATTGGCTGTTGTGGAGACCTCTGTTTCTACGATGTCTAATGTAGAATTTTGTAAGTACTAGCCCTTAAACCTGGTACATACTACAGTTTTTTTCTGATTGCACAAAAAAAAAACTGTCAGCTCCGGTCCGGAGCCGCTGTACTAAACATGCAAGGTTAGTCCAGCGATTTCCCCCCCCCCCCCCCCCCCGGTGAGCTGTTGTGTTCTGACGGGGGTCTCCCTCCACCCCCCTCGCCAGAACAAACCGATAAGTGCTGAACAGGGATTGGTTGGGTGCTGGTTTTCCAGCATACACGTCTGACCCGACAGACCGTCATACCCACGGGCAGAATGTCGGCTGGTATTTTTTGTACCGACCAATGTCTCCTGACATTCTGTCCGCTGTGTACAGGGCTTTAGAAAGACCTCTGTATTCAATGATTGGAATTGTCTATAGGGCAAACTATTTAAACCGTCTAATTGTTCACTGATATGGCTGTTTCGAACTGAAAGCCTATTGGCTGATACGAATTAATGCACTTTGTACACAATCTTTGTGCTTTACACCAGCTTGTTGAAGGGGCCTTAATGTGGGGCAGTTGGTTGGAGGGGAACATGGGATTGCTGTTTATACAATTTTTTTGTTTCTCCTCGTCTACTTCAGTGGGCAGGAGATACTTATGTGTTTAGCTTTTGGAATGGCATATTTGGGGCTTGTAAGTCAAAATTAAGTGGCTATGCTTCTATTGCTAAATTGATTTTGAAGGTGTTGGCTAAGGGCTGTACTCTTCATTCACCACTTTGCAATTCACTGACCTGGAACAAGCATATTCATATCAGGTGTTGGTACACCTAATATGCAGACACTTGTTCCAGGTCAGTGACTCGCCCAATAGGAAAGCAAAGATAATGGCTGCAACAACAGCTGCTCCCCTATTTCTAACTGGTGACAGGTTCCCTTTAATCATCTGTTTTATGTGCAATTAATGATCTTTCTTTAGGATGGCATGTTTATGTGTATACAATATAAACCACATGCATTTATTTATATTTTAAGAAAAAGAAAAGTTTGTGTGTTTATGATATAATATGCATGTCCACATACTTTCAAAAATGTATTTATTATATCTAATTACATTTACATCCGTCCCTGCCCTCAAGGAGCTTACAGTCTAAGGTTCCTAACTCCAATTCATACATACACATATTAGGACCATGAAAAAGAGATTGTAAAGCTTCAAATTTAAAAAAAAACAAACATGTTATACTTACCTGCTCTGTGCAGTGGTTTTGCACAGAGCAGCCCTGATCCTCCTCTTATTGGGTCCCTCACCGGCACTCCTGGCCCCTTCCTCCTTGCTCCTGGGAGCACTCATGTATGCTCGCTTCCGAGCCACCTCTGTGTGTCTGAGGCACACACAGCGTGGCTCGGCCCCAACCCCTCGCTGGCTGCGATTGACAGCAGTGAGAGTCAATGGCTCCGGCTGCTGTGTCCCAGCTGATAAGGGGGCAGAGACCTGTGAGAGCCTCTGCTCTCGTGCACATCACTGAATCGGGATTGAGTTCAGATAAGTATAAGGGGTGGGCTGCAGGGGGAGCTGCACACTGAAAGTATTTGAATGCATGAAGGTAAAAACCAGTTGCCGCCCACCCACCGTCAAATGACGGAGGGATGGTGTGGCTCTTGTTTGGGGTGGACTCCATATGAGGGCGCACCCGAACGCCCGCTCTCGCGCGGTAATTGAGGCCGCACCGTGTTGCTAGGACACGGCGCGACCTCATTCGTTGTAGAGAGTGGCTGATGTGGCTCTTTAACCGTGTGATCGGCTGTGACCAATCATAGCTGGTCACATGTAATAACAGGAAGTGCCGGTAATCTGCTCTCATCACCTCACACTAACAGAGTGTGTGGTGAGGATAGCCAATCAGCGACATCTACTCGCAGGGGACAACAAGACATATAATCAGGGCACTGATAGCCAGTGCCCTGATTAAACTAAAGTGCCAGCAATCAGTGCCCATTAGTGATGCCAGTCAGTGCTAGTGCCTATCAGTGCAGCCTCATCAGCACACATCAGTGAAGGAGAAAAATTACTTATTTACAAAATTTACTGACAGAAACTAAGAAAAACTTAAAAAAAAAATGAATTTATTTTTTGGGCAAAAAAGAAAAAACCCAGCAGTGATTAAATATCACCGAAAGAAAGCACTATTTGTGTGAAGAAAATGATAAAAACATTCACGTGGTTACAGTGTTGCATGACCGCACAATTCTCATTCAAAGTGTGACAGCGTTGAAAAATGGCTTGGGCAGGAAGGGGGTGAAAGTGCCCTGTATTGAGGTGGTTAAGCTGGCCATAGATGCTGTGATTTTCTTTCCTGAGACCACAGGTTGCAGGAAGGAAAATCGCTTGAATCCCTCTCTATCGTGTTCTGGGTGGGGGGGTTGCAGGAAGTCGTCCTTGCTGGGAGAACACACAGCGACTATTGCTAGCGGCTATAATCGCATGAAAAATCCGACATGCAGGCTGTGCATAAGTCAGTCGATCAACTTGGGTACAATCAGCCTGCCCATACACGGTTCGAATCTCGTCTTTCGACAGGAGCCATTTAACAAAACCGTACGGCCTTCATCTTTTACATGTAAGGCTTATTTATTATGTATGTGAATTGTATTTTATTATTCGGGTATGTTATTCTGGTGTTGTACAGTGCAGTGTTTTACACATCAGTCAATATATAGATAAGTCCAGACTTATACAGGAGGTGGGGGGTTAAGCAGACCTACACCATTAGCTCCATTAGGCAGCTGTATTGTGGGAGCAAGACGTCGGGTCTCAGAGCGAGTAATAACCATCAGTGCCCAATCTGATAAAGAATCACTACAGCATTAAGATTGTATGTTAGGTGCAGTTGGAATGCTCCTGCTAGTGTTAATACTGATGCAGCAAGGAGCTTCTTTTGTCTAGCACAGAGTGTAATTGGATGTGAGGGAATGCCGTCTGCTTCTAGCTCCTCTGGTCCTGGTAAGTGTAACAAAAGCCAACACAGTCAGCAAAAGTGAAGGTCAGGAAAAACCTGCTGAGATGTTCCAGCTGCCGGTGCTTGTGTCTTCCGCAGTCACAGATTCCACCCTGTTGGTGCCCAGAATTACCTGGGAGGAAGATCACAATGTAGCTGGACACTCGGACAGCTCTGCGTTATGCAGATATGACCAGAGAGATTGCTTTATGCTTGCACAGTTGTACAAACCTGAATGCATGCATGCGTTTTCTGTGATTTGTTTTATTAGATAGCACATAGGGTGAGAAACAATTTTTTTTTTCATGTTTTGGTACTAGTCCATTGCAGTTGTTCTTGCACCCTAAAACAATGCGACTCTAATATGAACCCATAAACTTAATGTGTTACATGATTACCAGGGGCCTTGAAAATGGCTGGGGGCCCCATTTAGAGTCCCAGAAAGCAGATTGCATACCTGTGCCTTCATAGGTAAAGGTGGCCCCTAGACCACCAAACTGCACCCAGAAAAACCTTGTTACCTGATATTAGACTACATTGCTGGCATAGACTATTCTTTAAAGAAGTTAAAAAGTTGACTTTTTGGGAAAAAAATTATAAATGCACATTTTTTTGCATGTAAAGAAATGTGCATTTCTTTTATTTGGAGCCTGTAAAGCAGACCGCAGCAGATCACTGGTGCCATGCAGGTCTCCAGCAGACTTGCCAGTATATCTGTGTGCCCATGCATCCCGTATGGGTAAGCAGGTACATTCTGACAGGAAGCATACATTAACTATGGCGGCGCTCCACAGCGCCGTGGTAGTTACTGTATTTATTGGCGTATAACACTCACTTTTTTACCCTGAAAATAGAGGGTAAACTGTGCCTGCGTGTTATACGCAGGGGGCTGTGGAACGTTTTTTTCATGAAACTTCCCTCCTAAAGTTAGGTTGCGTGTTATATGCCGATAAATACGGTAATTGAAAACTTGTAGCCGACAGCTGCAAAGGCTGCTGGACCTTGTCGTTTTCCATGCACAGAGCCTTGTCAATCAGTGACACGGCTGGGTGGGCGGAGCCCTGCTCGGCCATATTTTTTTTAAATCCTGACAGCTAGCGGGGAGGGAGAGTAACGCCGGTAGCTGTCGTATCGGGGAGGTGCAGGGTTCAGTCTGTTCGTAACATGTTACGCCCTGAATAGGTGAACTAAGTGCCGGTTCACACAGGGGCAACCCGACTTACAGCACGACTTTGCAAGGCGACTTCAACACGACTTGGAGCAACTTACAAGGCGACTTAAAGTTGCCTCCAGGACAGGCGACTTTGGCTGTGGCCAATCACAGAATAATCAGCTCTGTAGGAGGGAGGGGTTTGCTATTTTCTTTTCATGTAAAGTTGCTTCAGGTAAGACAGGGATCTGACTTTGGAGGCGACTTCCATTGAAATCTATGGGTACAAGTCGCCTTGAAGTAGTACAGGAACCTTTTCTGAAGTCGGAGCGACTTCAGTAGTGTACATTAGACGGCTCTCATTCACTTCAATGAACTTTATCATGTCGCGCGACTTGGGGCGACGCAAGTCGCTTTAGTGTGAATCGGCACTTACCCTTTAACTGCAACAATAATCTGGTAGTTTTGATTTTAATTAGTTTTAGTGTTCTTATTTTAATGATGCTTAAAGTGGTTGTAAACCTTTTACATATACCCAGCAAAGTGACTGGTCTCAGGTGATACACAGAGGTTAAACAAATCCGCCTACATAAGTTGCACCTGTTTATCTGCAGTCTTCTCTTCTCTACATCTGGTCAAAGTCCATAATTTATAAAACTTTTCTGAGCTGTTAGGAAAAGGGGGTGAAGTGCTGAAATCACACACTACAGAGCTTAGTGAGGAGAGCTCTGAAAGCTGATTGGAGGGAATGGACACATCCCCCTTCACACAGGGACAGAGCTGAGGCTGTCAATCAGATGGAGTTACCTTCCCTGTCAATCACATGCAGTGTGCTGGGGATCCCTCCCTTTTTTTTTCTCTTGGTGTCAGGAAAACTTGTCAGAAGTGCTTCATGTTGATAGCAGAGGAATGAAGCAGCAGACAGAAATTACACTTTGTGCTTTGGATTGAGACACTATAGCGGGATGTGCTTTGTGCATATTTCATGTCTGAGGTTTACAACCGCTTTAAGTATATTTAGGGATGTAGTGATTATAATTTATGACTTGTGAAATAATCCCTAGCAATAATTGGGTAAAAGCAAGTTATGCAGTATGTTCTAGTCTTCAGTTAGGAGTTAATAGCAGAGCAGGGAGATCATTTCAGAATGGTATGTAGAGATTTTCTGACACTGGGAAATCCCTCTTCAACCAATCGCTGTTTATTTTTATTTTTTTCTGGGAGGAAGAAGAATTACTCCTTTTGCTGTGTCTGGTTCACATCCATTTGTGGATCAAGTTGGGGAGCAGGTTGAAGGCTATCAATAAAGATCAGTTTTTGCGTTTTTTTTCCTTCCCAAACTCCTCTAAGGCCCGGTTCACACAGAGACTCGGTCGCCTCCAACGCTTTTCAATGGAACCGTTCTAATAGGAGTGACTCGAGTCGCTCCGACTTAGAAAAAGGTTCCTGTACTACTTTTGGGGGCGACCTGCATTGACTTCTATACAGAAGTCTTTATGCAAATCGCCTCGGCGGGCGTCTCAAGTCGTCTTGAGATCGCGCCGCCGAGGTCGCCCCCAGAAGTCGTGCCGCCCCTGTGTGAATGGGGCCTAAGGAAAATGCAGCAAAATGCTACTCATTTTTATTTGCCTACTTGAAATTTATGCCTGAATTTAATATCGCATCATTGGACTTCTATCCTTTTCTCCTTTCTTATGCTTTAGTCTGTAGCAGATAAAAAAATGCAAGGTCTGTTTCATCCAGACTTTCCGTTTTAATCTTTTCTGTTCTGTGTATTGACCAGTGAAGAAGTAAATGGGAAGAAAAGAACTAAAATGAATAGAGATTTTTTATTTTTTTTTGCTGATACTGTTAAAGCATAACTCCAGACCGATTCAGCTAGTGTAATCACTTGATTAACTTGATCAACGGCCTGAAATCTCATGTATAGCAGTCTTAAGCTGGCCATAGATTGATTGAAATTCACCAAATTCAGCAGGAGAGAAGTTGATTTAGACCCCTTTCACACTGGGGCGGTTTGCAGACGCTATTGCGCTAAAAATAGAGCCTGAAAACCGACCTGAAACAGCGGGTGCTGTTTCTCCAGTGTGAAAGCCCAAGGGCTTTCACACTGAAGCGGTGCGCTAGCAGGACCGCTCCAAAAGTCCTGCTTGCCGCATCTTTGGAGCGGTGAAGGAGCGGTGTGTTTACCGCTCCTCCACCGCTATTGCCCATTGAAAGCAATGGGACACCGCGGCTATACCGCCCGCAATGCGCCTCTGCAGAGGTGCATTGCAGGCGGTATTAACCCTTTTTTGGCTGCTAGCAGGGGGTAAAACAGCACCACTAGCGGCCGCATACCGCCGCAAATTCGACGGTAAAAATAGCGCCGCTTTACCGCCACCGCACCTCCCGCCCCAGTGTGAAAGGGGCCTTAATGATTGACTTCTCTCTAATAGGACTGTTGGAAAACTTTGGTTCGATAATTTTAAAACAGAAAAAATTGCGCCAATGATGAACCAAAATAAAACATCCAGGGGCTGATTTGTGTAAAGCACCACACAAAACACAGATAATCAGCAACTCAACAGAAAAAAATATTGTATAAAAGTCCAAAGGTTGGATAATGAGAGAACCAAACCCAAGAACTAATCTAATCTAATCAATATCAGTCCCGTATACAGCTAGAGGACATCCAATGTGATGGTTAACTCTGATGATAAGTAACAACAGCACCCAGTGATCACAGCGAACAGACAGTAACCTCCACCACATAGATTGGCAGCTTACCAGAGGTAAGCCCACGGATAGCAGTCTGCTGTGACCCAGCCGCGGCCTTGAGTTGGTCCTGCCCCCTCTCTCTCCTCATTGGCTCACTGACTTAGATTGACAGCAGCGGGAGCCAATGGCTTCCCGCTGCTGTGTGTCAGCCAATCAGGAGGGAGAGTCCCTGGACTTCGTGGCTCTCGTGCAACATCGTTGGATCGAGATTGGGCTCAGGTAAGTATTAGGGGGCCCGCTGCACACAGAAGGTTTTTTATCCTAATGCATAGAATCCATTAAGATAAAAAAACCTTCGGCCTTTACAACCACTTTAAGCCTGGTACACATTAGAAGTTTTTTTTTTTTTCATTCAACCCAGCAGGCCAAATGAAAAAAACCTGAGAGATTGCCATACTTACACAAGCTATGTTGGTGCAACGATCTCCCAAAAACATCCGTAGACAGCTTAGGTGGCTTGCAACTGATCTGTATCTGTTTCAATAGTATCTGAAAGATTGGAGCCCATAAAGTAGCTTCCGATCTTTATATAGCACCAACAGCCAGACATATTTATATAGATCCTCAGTACCTAAACTTGACCTGAGTTCAGAAAGGTAATGTTTGCCATCATTTAGGCCCCTTTCAAACAGATGCCTCCGCCTGAGGGACTCCGCTTGCTCAGCAGGGGTTCGCTCCGTGCTCACTGTGCAGAGCAGTGACGGACCCAATCCCCTTCTCCTCTATGGGGGAAATCGGGTGAAAACATACCGCCTGTTCATTTTTCATTCGATCATACCCGATCCACCAGACGGATGAAAAATAGGACCAGGACTGCCATCCATCTGGATTTTGCGGACAGGATAGGATCAAATAGTGGTGGATGTCAGCGGACATGTCCCCGCTGACGTCCGCCGCTTCATAGGGTAAAGTGCAAGGTCCGATCAGATGGACCTGTTCGGACAGCCCGTGTGAAAGGGGCCAGAGGCAGCATCTAGAAATGTTAATTGTGTCTTGTTGCCTTGAATTTGTCCTGAAACATAGCAGTGCCCTTCCTTGCGTGAGTCTATGCCTAGGCGTTCCTGTACCTTCAACCTCAAACATGTAAATCTACAGTGTTGGATCATCTAAGGCATTGCTGCCTCTGTCTGCTGCTGTGTGCTACAGTCAAGGATCTCCTGTAACCAATTCATTTATTTAGTAAATCGGTGCTTCCTCCACCTCTCCTACTGAGTTTACCATCAATCACCAATCATCAATGGCGCAGCTCTGACATTGGGAGGCAAAACTCTGCCATCTTCACACAGATGGTGTTGAACAAGGCATAGTAGACGAGTATTGGGGAACAGCTGCAGAGAGCCTACAGAAAACACAGGGGACTGGTCCTTTTCAAGTTTCACACTACAGGTCTACTTACTAATTAGTTAGTAAATTAATTTCTTATAGTAGGCATTAACGTCAGACCTTGTGTCAGGGATCTTCTAATATTCCTTCCAGTCATTCATGCATATACATACAGTATGTAGTATTATCTGGCCAGTATCCCATTAGTACAGCAACTTTTGGGTTGTAGAAGAAAACTAGAGCACCTGGAGGAACTTCCTCAAGCGATCTCCCTTTTTACCTCTGGGAGTTAAACACATTTTCCCAGAGCATTTGTTCAGTCCTAGCTTCTCTTAAAATGAGCAGAATGAAATGGCATCTAAATTAAAGAGCAAGACATGTGTGCTATGTTCTGTGCCAGATTGAGTAAATACTATAGGCATTGGCTTTCATATCCAGGAGTCATTTTGCCATCAGCATGAAGAAGTTTGATCACAGTGCATAGCTGCACTGCTTGGAGGGTAAGATTAAAGCCTGCTTGGGGAGATGTCTTCATAGATCTTTGCCAATTGGGCTTGTCATATGCTTGCATTACAGTTTTAATTGCTTCCCAGGGACCCTCCTGCAAGTTTGAGTGACACGTCTGTTGCAGTACAGTGAAAGCTGACTAGGTTTTATTAAGTTAGGGTGCCTGACCAGACCTCAAAACACCATAAAATGACCTCAAAAAGAGGGAAGCAGCTCCGATTCACTCTTGCTGGGAGATGTCTAGTATAGCTGCCAACTTGGAGCATAGCGTTCTATGAAGAGTACACAATTATGGAACTTCTTGTTGTGGGAATATCCTCATTAAAATGCATGATGATAGTAAAAGACTTCTGTAGAAATGACAAATCCATACAGATGGTGCATGTATGTTTTAGACAGATTTCATAGTTTGGCTTCAATTAGACTGTCTAGTAAAACATTCACATTAAGCATGATGCACTAGGCCCTCAGTAATTGAAAAACATACCGGTAATACCCACAACTACCAATCCCATTCCAGCTGACATCTTTCTAGGACAAGTTAGAAACTTAATATAAAATGAATACCATGGGCAGCACGTCGGCTGCTTTCTAGTGAAGATACGGTCAGGAGAATTGGTTTTGTACATGGATCTGCAAAGAAACTCTCCTTTCAGGAATCTGTTTCAGAATTTGCGTCGGTCAGCATTTATGAATTGCGTGTTTGTCTGCAGTTTGGACACATTTACCCACATTTGTGAACTTTAAAAAGTTGCATATTGTCTTTTTTTGGGACCCAGTTTGCTCAATATTCTTCATTTTTGTTACCTGTCTGAAATTAGTGACTTTCCAAATCTGGTTACTTTGAGCAACTCATACCCTTTCCTTCCCAACACTGCTATCTATTTTATCCATAAAGTCCCATTAAAGTGGTTGTAAACCCAATATAAAAAAAAAAAACCCTGCAAGACAAAGGCATAATGAGCTAGTATGCATAGCAGAGCTAGTAAGCCCCGCAGCTGTCCTCGTCCCCGGCGGCGGCATCTCTCCCAGGGGTTACTTCCGAGTATCGCGGCTCCGGCCAATCATGCGCGCGAGAGCCGCCGGTAACGGCACACGGACTGAAGCAACGGCACATAGGTGCCATTGCTTCAGTTTGCCCCAGTGCGCATGTGCCAATGACATCGGCACATACAGGGGACAGGGGATATCTCCTAAACCGGGCAGGTTTAGGAGATATCCTGGGTAACTACAGGTAAGCCTTAATATAGGCTTACCTGTAGCATAAAGTGGCTGTACCCCTGCATGTTATGATATGTGACTCTTTTTTTTTTTTTTTTTCTTCTTCTTCTTTCTAGGAATAGTTTAAAAATGTCCTTTTTATCCTAGTGAAAATGCAGTTTCCAGCTCTCACAGTGCAGTGGTCTGTGCTGGCAGAGCCCCCTGACAGCCACACCCCTCAGTACATGTCCCCAGACAAACTTGTATTGCAAAGAAAAGGAAGGGTGTGTTTCCTATTAGACTGCAAAGTCATATTTAGACACTTGAAGGGAACTGCTGTAAAAGTGGCTCTAAGACCATAAAAAGGCAGTTTGTTTGTACATTACCTATCTGACCACATTTTTCTGTGACTTCAGTTTAAAAAAACTGTGAAACATTGATGTAATCCTGAACTCTTTGTGGACCCCAGTAACTGAGAGCAAGGTACATGTTCCAATTGTTTGAACCTATTGAAAACAAACTAACACGTTTCCATAGTTAAAAATGTCTATTCCCCATTCTCTGATTGTTTGCATCTTGTCAATATACCTACTCTTTGTTGTATTTCATAATCCTTAGGGCTCATTCCCGTGCGCACAGGGATGGATATGCATGCCTGAACACACACAGTTTGCATCCAGGACTGTTCATCTGTCCCTGTACACGTATAAAAGCATGGATGTGCAGATACCAGCATATATACAGCCTCAGCTTTTCATTGATTTGTACAGACAGCTGTGCACAAGCACCTGTGACTCCTGGAAGCAGAAAAATACTTGTTTTTTTGCGGATTGTATGTCTCTTTGTGTGAATGAGCCCTTTTAGTGATTTTTTTTTTTCCCAGTCGTATTCAAGTAAAAGTACAGACAAAACTCTCTTTGCTGTACTTCTCCTGTGGATCACAGGCGTGCAGTTTGTGCTGAAGCCCGCTGTCGGCTGATGTCACAGAGCCAGTCTAGTCTTGGGCAAGATCGAGGCAATGAAGTCTGGATCCACCCACATGCATGGACCAGCACCCGGCTCAGCCTCTCAGCGATCTGCTGAGAGCTTGAGCCAGCTTCTCCCACCCCTTCCACAGCCCAGTGCTCCAGTGAGCGAGGAGGGGGCAGAGCAGAGAGCCGGTGACTGACAGTCACTGACTCTCTGCTCAGGGAGCTGTGAGAACTGAGCCATCGGTGGTGTTTTATCATCGGTTCTTCGTGTTAAGAATCAATGCTGCATCCACCTAGGTATGAATCTGAAAAAAATATATCTTCTTACATCTCTTGTAATGCTTATTCAGTTAGTTTGCTACTTGTTACTTTTATAAAAGCAATTGTAGAGTTGCTGGAATACCTCATTAGTTTTCCTAAACAACCTATTTATTTATTACAGGTACTTGTATAGCGCCATCAATTTTTGCAGTGCTTTACATATATATTGTACATTCACATCAGTCCCTGCCCTCAAGGACCTTACAATCTAAGTGCCTAACTCACATTTATTCATGCACATACTAGCCTAATCATTTACCAGCATGCCTTTTATAAACATTCAAATTGATAAGTTCATGTTTTTTTCCAATTTCAGTTAGCTCTTCTTTTTGAGCACCTTCAGGTTTCACTATTTTGTAAAATTACAAAAATGAATGTAAAATTGTAGAATTATTGTAGTTGCATACATAATTACATATAATACAAGTCTCCCCTCTTCCTACGTACAACTGTTTTGTGCTAGTTCACCAGTTGTGCTCAGTAGTTTTTCCAAAGAATTCCGTCCTTTTGTGCTCAACTTTCAAAAGGCTTTGTACCGTTCTAGTTCCCCAGCTTGTAGATGGCTACTTTATTAATGCCTGGGAAAGCAGTGGGCATCTTTAGCCAGAAAACCCAGCAAACCAAGACAATGGGAACCTGATTCAATTCATACTTCATTCAGACCCCTTAGGGTTTCTCATTTTTTTTATTAGAAAAAGCCTCAATGCAAATAACCAGCCATTGGATTGTGAGTAGTAAACTTCACTTCTTTAATTTAGCAGTAAGTTTGTAGTTGATGAACCATAGCACAGATCAAGGCCAAATGTTAGCCTTATGATTGTGGTATCTATGGTACAAAAAAGCACAAAAAAGAGTCATGGGGGACCAGAAAGGGACAGTTTGTTTTTGGGGGTGAGAATCTTGCTCTTGTTTATATAGTTGTTGGATAGTTGGCCCGTGTGGCCAGCCATTCAAAAAATCAATCCCTTTAGGCCTGTACTTTTATGGTCCCCTTAATACTTTTGCTTGCATGTTTTATATGCAAATTGTGGTGGGTTCAATTCCTTTGACACCCCTGCGCATTCTAAAATAAACACACCTACCTCCTAGTGCACCTCAATGCATGTATTAGAGGTAGATATGTCCAAAATGCACACATAAGTGTTAAGTGGCCCTAATGTTCTTTTATCACAAGGCATTTACAGTATTTATCACCGCAAGAAGTTATGTTTTGCAGTTTTCTTGAAAGTCCTCTAAGTAAGTTGTAGTTGGCCTCAATATTAAGCATACCTCTCTGTTCTCCCTTTCCTCACTGGACAGAAAGGCAGCAGTGGTAGCCATTGACTCCTGCTGCTGTCAATCACTGCAAGACAACAGGGGCTGGGGCTATGGGGGCACTTGACAGGGAGGAGGAGCCAGGAGCACTGGCAGGGAACCTGAGAAAGGAGGATCAGGGCTGCTTTGTGCACAACCAATGCACAGGGCAGGTAAGTGTAGCATTTGTTATAAAAAAAAAAAAAAAATAGGTTTACAGTCAATTTAAATGCAAAACGGTTAAGCCTTTATCTTTTCTGCATAAATCTGGGCGCTCTGTTCCCTCCAAGGCTGGTCATGTGATCAGATACTACTGCATAACCCATATGAGCTCCACCAAAGTAGCAAGTCCGGGAATGACACAAAAGTGGCACTGGCAGGCCACCTCCATCTGTGCGACCAGTGCCCTGAAGTATCTTCTTTTAAGATGAAGTTAAACTTTAATGGTAGAAAAATGTGCATCTATTTGTTATTTTTTCAACACGGGAACATGGAAAGTATTGCACCCATGATTAGTGGATGTGCAATGTCTGGCTCCTGCAGACACTACCTACAAGTATCTTTACTAAGCTTATTCTGCCCTTACCTCTGTACGGGCTTTCATTTCCTGAGCTGCAGGAAATATCAATGGACTACAAGTCCGCTGATCATTGTCCGTAGTGGCAGATCGCCCTTGTAGTTTGTTCAAAGATCTCTGTGATGTATAGTCATCCTTAAAGCGGTGTTCCGGCCAAAAAATAAAAAAATAAAAGCCAGCAGCTACACATACTGCAGCAGCTGGCTTTTAATAATAGGACACTTACCTGTCCTGGAGTCCAGCGATGTCGGCACCGCATCTGATGTTTCCAGCAGCTGTCGCGTGCTGTCACTGCCATTGTGGATAAGGGAACCCGGCAGTGTAGCCTTTCGGCTTCACGCTGGGAACCCTTCTGTGCATGCGCGAGGCCCCGTGGCCAGGGGAGGAGGAGGGAGCCCCACGGTGACGTCACGACCTGCTGCCCGGACTCCCGGAAGTGGGGAAGGATACCTGTCAAAGACAGGTATCCTGTCCCCCCCCCCGAAAGGTGCCAATTGTGGCACCGGAGGGGGGGGAGGAATCACATGAGCGGAAGTTCCACTTTAGGGTGGAACTCCGCTTTAAAGTAGAACTGTAGGCAAAACTTTTTTATTTTATTTTGGATAGAGTAAGGGAGGGTCATAATCCCTGTCAGTTTATTTTTTACCATCTATGTCCCAGTGGAGATATTGCCCCTCACTTCCTGTCCTATAGCGGGAGAGGAAATCTCTGCAAATTAAAGGAACTCCTAGGGGATCCCCAGGTCACCAGAACTAGTGTCCCCATTAAAAGATTTTCCCCTCTGTTCCCTTTTTTGGGGCAACCCAAAATTTGGGATTTTCCAGTTACAATGTCATGCTAGAACCCCACAATTTAAAACCTATATTGTGTGTGTATATATAGATATACTCTGATCAGCCATAACATTATGACTACAAACCGGTAAATTATTAACATTTTTATTTTGTTTTGAAACGAACAGAAAGCAAAAACAAGTATCACAAGGTACATTCTATATACTTCTTACATCACACACGGTCCTTTTGTCTACTATATATGATATACCCTAATATACAATATTCATAATTCTACGTACTCTGAATCACCACCTCTCGCCCGGACCTTACTTGTGTTACTTCAAGTCACGAACCTTTAGTCATTCGTATACCCCCCATTGGGCATCCGGTCCCTCTCCCCCCAAGGCCCCACTTCTTGTCCTCGAGCTGGAGGGGGGCTTTCTGTCCTAATCAATTCCCGTGTCTCATGGCAACTCTTTTTTTCAACTTATCCCCTTTCCCTTCCCCCCAAACAAAAAAAAGGGGGGGCTTAAAACCCCCGCTCTCTCTCCTTCGTATCCCCCATGTCCCCCAGTAGCATCTGTTCCGTTTACATCTATAAGAGTTTCTTTCTCGTACATCACGGGACACAGAGCGACATAGTCATTACTAATGGGTTATATAGATACCGTCAGGTGCTGGCACTGGCAACTTCCAAAACCGGAAGTACCCTCCCCTATATAAGCCCCTCCCATCCGGGAGCACCTCCGTTTTTTGCCAGTGTCTAAGGTGTTGGCCAAGAAGAAACATGTGTTTTTCACTGAGCTTGCGTACAGGTTCTTTTGGGCCTCAGTAAGCTATTCCGGATCCGACCAAAAAAGCTTCATAGCTAAACGGTCGGTACCCGGGCCTTGCAGAGAAGAGCAAGGTTTTGCCTGTAATGCTTCTCTTAGGAGAGCTGGACCCTGGGATCCAGAGCTCTGGTCATACCCACGACCAAGATGTTTTCTGTGCAGGGTGCTATACAGGTCCAGGGGAGTGGAATCCTTGGGAACCCGGTCCCTGAAGGTTTGATTACAATGCCTGCCGTGATAGGTGAAGTTTGGGCTTTTGTGGACCAAACAAAGTCCTGCGGCGGGGAACAGGTAAGTGGGGGCCCCCAGGAACTTGGTTCTATTGGGGGACCCCCAAGCCTAATTTGTCTTTCTGTCTGTTACCTAATAGTATTCCTGCAAAATTCTGTGCATGCCTGTAACTACTAAAAAAATGTAATAATTTTTAATGGTGGTCAAGAAAAAAAATTTTTTTTTTATATATATTTAATATATTAGACTGCGGTACCTGTGTTTGTCCACTAGAGGCCGCTGTGGAATGTTTTCTTGTCATGTGGACTAGCTTCTTCTCAGCAGAGCAAAGTCCAGGCAGATGGTGAGTTCTCTTATAGGAAACTGCTTCCTCTGCCATGTTGCAGTGCTCGTCCATCCCCCGGCCTGCGGCAAAGAGGGGCCCTGGCTCCTGTCCCTTGTTACCATATTTGAAATTAGCGCCGAAGGCGCACGTGCCCGCGCCTCTATATATAGAGGTGAGCCGGGAAAGGGGGCGGAGCCTGGGGGATGACGCTCTGTGCGCGCCGCAGCGCTTCTGCGCATGTGCGGGCGTCCCAGCAGTTTAAAAAAACCACAATATTGTAGTGAGCTGGCTATGAAGTACAGAGACAGAGCTGGCAACATTTAAAGGCATACAGCAAGCGGTTGATACAGGCATCCCCTAGAAAGGCACATTAGTAGACACCAACTGTGATATAGCAGCAATTGTGCTAGACTATTCTCAGTAAAAGTGGTGTATTACGGCTGGAATACCTCAGCTTTAGGCTTAGGAATATGCCGTCCAGAAGCTCCGGAACTGAATCTTCCAGGAAGCGAAGGGGGTCTCATCGGGCTCGGAGGATCTTGGGCATACTCCTGCTGCACCAGTCTCCCCTGAAGTTCAGAGGTAAGTGACCGTAGAGACCCCGCAGGGTACTTGGTACTGTGGCTGTCCTCAGTTCACCTGCTCCTGTGTATGTAACAGAGGAGGTTTTTTCCTCAGCTCTGGGAGGATTAGAGAGAGATTGTCAACATTTATCGCTGCCTCCCTGTCAGGGAAAGCACGCCCGATCTCCGTCTCCTCCTTCAGAGTGCCTGTTAGCAGAGCAACAGTCCCATACAGGGATCGACCTGCCTGAAGGGGATCAGGATGAGGTTGATTCTGTTATAGAGGAATCAACAGTGGGGGAACCTTTTCTCAGCATCTTAAGCTGAAAGATTATGGGTTCAGTCTCTGACTAACATGGTCCAATCAGCATTTAAAAATGCACCTTGCGGAACCATCAACCACTACTGTATCCTCGTTGGGGTCGCTAGAAGCCCCCAGACTGTTTGTTCTTTTCCACTTCACCCTTTACTGAAAGGGCTCATTTACCAGGATTGGGAACGTCCTGAGAAAATATTTATTCCCCCAAGAGATTTCCGGTGGTCTATCCCATGGAGGATAAGTTCATCAAAAAAAAAAAAAAAACTAGACGTGGTCGTTCACAAGACGATCAAGTATCTGGAATCTCACGGTTGGATTATCAACCGAGACAAGTCAGCCCTAAAAACCAGTCAAAAGTCTGGAATACTTGGGGCTAAGGTTGGATTCAGGCCAGAGAAAAATATTCTTGCCTCGAGGAAAGGTGTTGTCTTTGAAAGATTTGATCCACTTAGTGGGTACAAAAAAGACAGCCGTCCATACGCCTGTATATGAGGCTGCTGGGAAAAATGGTGGCATCATTCGAAGCAGTACCCTACGGTCAATTCCATTCAAGGAATTTGCAAGGGGCCATACTGTCAGCCTGGAACAAAAAAGTTCAGGCCCTAGACTTACAATGTCCTTGTCCCCTTCCGTTCGCAAGAGCCTCCGTTGGTGGTGGGTTCCCCAGAATCTGGAAAAAAGGAAATCCTTCAGTCCGATTTCTTGGAAGGTGGTCACTACAGATGCCAGCCTTATAGGCTGGGGAGCAGTACTGGAGCAATAGTCTCTCCAGGGCAGATGGTCGGATGCAGAAAAGGCCCTGCCCATCAATCTCTTAGAGATACGAGCAGCCCGGTATGCCCTAGTAGCATGGACATCCAAACTCCAAGGGTCCCCTGTCAGAATTCAATCAGACAATGCCACAGCAGTGGCATGTATCAATCATCAGGGTGGCACCAGGAGTCGTGCAGCCCAGAGGGAAGTAAATTACATCCTGAAATGGGCAGGAAAAATATGTCCCAGCCATATCTGCGGTATTCATTCCAGGAGTGGAGAATTGGAAGGCGGACTTTCTAAGTCGCCAGCAATTAGGCCCAGAGGAAGGGTCCCTTCACCCCGAGGTTTTCTGGACAATATGTCAGCGGTGGGGAACATTGGATGTAGATCTTCTAGCATCCAGATTCAACGCAAAGGGGGATAGGTTTGTCTCTCGGACAAGGGATCCCCTAGCTTGCGGCTCGGATGCCCTAGTGTTCCCTGGGGATCAGTTCAAGCTGATATATGCATTCACACCGCCACAATGGTTACCTCGATTACTCCGCAGAATCAGGGTAGAAAAGAAACCAGTGATTCCGGTGGCTCCAGCGTGGCCCCGAAGAGCGTGGTACGCGGAGATTGTAAAATTTCAGTGGGGAGTCCTTGGACTCTCCCACGTCGTCCGGCTTTCGCAAGGACCGATATACCACCCTTCCTTACCAGCCCTAGGTTTGACGGCCTGGCTATTGAAGCCCACATTATAAAAAAGAGAGGGCTCTCTAATGCTGTGGTATCTACCATGATCAATGCCAGGAAGCCGGTATCCAGGCAGATCTACTATAGAATCTGGAAGGCGTACATCGCGTGGTGTGAGGCCAAGAAATGGCATCCACATAAGTACGTAATAGGTAGGATTCTGGACTTCCTACAGTGGGCTGTAGATAGGAAGCTTGCCTTGAGTACTATCAAGGGTCAGATTTCGGCCTTGTCAATATTTTTTCAAAGGCCCTTGGCTTCGCATTCACTAGTCAAAGCCTTTATACAAGGAGTGATGCGTATTAGGCCTCCGGTTAATATTCCCATATGTCCATGGGATCTAAACTTGGTTCTGTCGGTTCTACAGAAACAACCATTTGAACCATTACAGCATATTTCCTTGGTGCTTCTCACCAGGAAATTGATTTTTCTAGTAGCCATTTGTTCGGCTAAAAGAGTATCGGAATTAGCAGCTATGTCCTGTAAGGAGCCATATCTGGTTATCCATAAGGACAGAGTAGTGTTACGTCCTCATCCAGCCTTTCTTCCTAAGGTGGTATCGAGGTTTCATTTGAACCAAGATGTGGTTCTTCCTTCTTTTTTCCCCAAACCTACTTCGGTAGAGGAAAAGTTATTGCATTCTTTGGATGTAGTAAGAGCAGTTAAAGCTTATCTAAAAGCCACTGCTCAGATTCGCAGAACGGATACTTTGTTTATTCTGCCGGAAGGCCCCAGAAAGGGTCAGGCAGCGTCAAAGTCTACTTTAGCCAAGTGGATTCGACAGGTCATTATGCAAGCTTATGGCTTGAGAAGGAGACCGCCTCCGTTCAAAGTTAGAGCGCACTCCACGAGAGCAGTTGGAACTTCATGGGCAGTGCATCACCAGGCCTCCCTGGCTCAAATCTGTAAGGCCGCAACATGGTCTTCGGTACACACGTTTACTAGGTCCTACCAGGTGGACGTTAGAAGTCAGGAGGATGTCGCCTTTGGGCGCAGTGTGTTGCAGGCCGCAAAAGATCCTCATGTCTGATAGCGCTCAGCTTATATATGGTGTATCCCCCCCCTCATTTGGCATTGCTTTAGGACATCCCATTAGTAATGACTATGTCGCTCTGTGTCCCGTGATGTACGAGAAAGAAAATAGGATTTTTATAACAGCTTACCTGTAAAATCCTTTTCTTGGAGTACATCACGGGACACAGAGCTCCCGCCCCTCTTTAGGGACACTTATTGCTTTGCTACAAAACTGAGGTGCTCCCGGATGGGAGGGGCTTATATAGGGGAGGGTACTTCCGGTTTTGGAAGTTGCCAGTGCCAGCACCTGACGGTATCTATATAACCCATTAGTAATGACTATGTCGCTCTGTGTCCCGTGATGTACTCCAAGAAAAGGATTTTACAGGTAAGCTGTTATAAAAATCCTATTTTTCCCCTCCTCAGAGTATTTAAAAAGATTCCATTCTGACCATGTCTCCAAGTAAACCCCCCGTTTCTGCCGGGAGGTCCAGACCAGATCCTCCATCATATTCACGTCTTCTACTCGTTTAAGCCACATCCCTACTGACTAGGGGTGCAACGGATCGGTGGTGATCCGTGATCCGAACGGGCCACCCTGTTCGGATCACCACGCGATTCGCGGAGCCTCGGCCGTAGGAAAGGCCGCGGCTTCGGCCTAGCTCCGGAGCGGCGGCCATCTTGGTACACCCAGCGGCGGCCACTCTAATGACGTTTCGCCACCATCTTGCTCCACCCCACACAGTAATGAGAGAAGGGGACAAGCGGACATCTTGTTACACCCAAAGCTTCCACACAAAACGGAGCTTATCAGCTTTAATACAGTATTCGGAAATCCATCGGACTGTTTACATTTTACATTTTAAAAGCAGCAGCAAACCTTACATGGTTGCTAATGTGACGGAACACCTCTGATTTTTACATTTAACATTTAGTTAAATGTGAAAATCAGAGGTGTTCTGTCACATTCACAACCATGTAAGGTCAGCAGGTTTGCTGCTGCTTTGAAAATTTAAAATGTAAAGAGTCCGTTGGATTTACAAATACTGTATTTAAGCTTATAAGCTCCGTTATGTGTTGAAAATAACTGTGAAATTGAAAATTTAATATTATTTTTTTAATTTATTTTTTGCCGATCCGAAAATGATCCGATCCGTGACCCCTGATCCGAGGATCGATCCGATCCGTGAGTTTTTTTGATCCGTTGCACCCCTACTACTGACGGGGGCTGGGTCTGCTTCCACATTACTGGAATACAGGCTCTTTCTGTGTTCAGGAGATGGCAAAGGATCGACTTCCTATACCAGTGATGGTGAACCTTGGCACCCCAGATGTTTTGGAACTACATTTCCCATGATGCTCATGCACTCTGCAGTGTAGTTAAGCATCATGGGAAATGTTGTTCCAAAACATCTGAGGTGCCGAGGTTCACCATCACTGTCCTATACTGTTTAACCGCAATGTCTGAGTCCTGTAGCAAGAAAAAAATCAGATCCTCCGGCAACTCCTCCTCCTCTAAACTTTTGCGCACACTGCCAGCATTTATCTGGTATGTCTTGATAACATCTACTTAAGACGGCCAAGGTACGGTACCACTGCGATAGGATCTTAAAATTAATCTCCTGCATTTTCACACAGACTGAGGATTCAAACATATTGCGTAGTATCTTATTCTTTTGCTCCTCCAAAAAGACCCTACCCAGCTCCATCTCCCAACTCCTAAAGAAGGGCAATCGAAAATCCTCGACGGGTGTGTTCAGCAATTCACTAATTTTAGAGAGAGTGTGCCGCAGTATACCACTCCCATTACAGTACTCCTCAAACTTTGTTAACGTTCGTTCATATCTACTCAGTAAACTCAAAGTATTGAAAAAATGTCTCAGTTGCAATGCCCTTCAAAAGTCCAATTGATAGGATATAGATCCTGTTATCTCCTGAATCAAGGGCCATGCTCCTGCCTTCACAAAATGGGAGGCTTGAAACAGCCCCTGTTCTAACAGTTTAGTAAAGGGTCCCTTCTTCAGTCCCGGCCCAAACTGTGGATTCCCCAAAATGGGGAAAAGGGGAGAGTCTAGTGTTGATAGTTTCCTTTTCGCAAATAACCCTTATCCTATCCGAAGAGTAGGACCTATCAGAGGATGCGTCTTCATACATTTCGGGAGGTCCCTATAACACCATGCAGCTCGATGGAGTAAACCACTACACTAGGCTTGTTCTAACTCCGACCAGATTTTCCCCTCACTATGTCGGCTCCAATCAATCAGGCGACTCAATAAGGCTGCTTGGTAGTATTTGTATATATCTGGCATCGACACACCTCCAATGCGTTTAGGTAGCGACAACAAAGATCCCATAACTCTTGGATGTTTGCCCATATGAATCTACTGAACAAGGACTGTCTGTTTGAAAAAATATTTGGGTATAGCGATGGGGAGCGTCTGGAAGAGGTATAGGAATTTCGGTAAGATGTTAATTTTAATAATATTTCACATCCCAAACCACGAATGGAACCATTTCTGCCATCCATCCAGGAGGATCCGCACTCTAGATAATAATGGTAAAAAATTAAGCTTGTATATTTGTGAAAGATCCGCCGGGATGGAGGTCCCTAAATACGTCAGAGCTTGATCTGTCCATTTAAATTTATAATTAGATTTCAAAGTATTCAGTTCTTCCTTGGGGATCGCATCTCCTGTTGCTTCAGATTTTACATAATTGAGCTTAAAATTTGATGGATAACCGTATGTCTCCAATTCTTGGAGTAGATTAGGGAGGCATACCATCGGGTTGCGTACGCAGATATCTTATACTCTATACCTCCCACCGACACCCCCTTAATGTCTGGGTTCAATCGGATCCTGCTCAGTAAGGGCTCTACAGACAGGGCAAATAAAAGTGAGGATAATCCTGCAGAAGGCCTGGGAGGCAGGAACAATATAATTCAATGGGGCACAATTGAAGATGCCGGGTGTTTGAGGTGTTTTTTTTTTGGGGGGGGTTTTTTCTCAAATTTTCTCTAAGACATATATTCTTGTATGAAATAGGAACGCATAAAATATAGTTTAAGGGATGGGAAGTGGAGGATGGGGGGGGGGATTTATACCACAATACACCCCCAATTTTTTGTTTGTTTGTCTTTTGAATGGTCTTTTTTTTTGTTGTTAGCTCCTTCCGAAGACTCTAAGAGTCAGAATAAGGGGAAGAATTGCATAACGGTCTGAGGAAAGAAAAGATAACGGTCTGGGGCAAACTAGGTGGCATAAATGGGCATTGAGAAGCAGATAGGAGGAGCTGGAGGAGGGGTCGGGACTCCTCTCTCGGGATCATGCGCAACCAATCCCCCCTAGTAGGTCAACACTCATACAGGGTAAGGAAATAATAGGAGTGTTTAAAGCTATTTAGCTTTGCAAATCTTTGGGAAGGAAGGAAGGGCGGGCGCTTTCTCTCCATTTGATATTAGAGTAGGGAAGGGGGGTTTCCTTTTTTTTTTTTTTTTCTTGCTTTTAGGGGTTTTCCCCCCCTTTTTTTTTTTTTCTTCTTTGTTTTGGGGGCCGCTCTCTCTCACCAGGTGTCCACTAGCTCGCCGTTCTCGTTGTTTGCTCCTGGGTATAACCTCGCATTGACGGATAAGGAATGGATGCACTATCAATAATGTCAATCAATGCGAAGGGGTTAAATACTCCAGAGAAGAGACGGATACTTTTGCATGAGCTGAAGCGGGCAGGGAGCGACATAGCATTTGTTCAGGAGACACACTTTAGAGAAGGGGGTCTCCCCTTTCTTAGAAATAGAGCTTTTCCAATTGGATATCACGCCACCAATCCGGTGGCGAAGAAGGGGGGAGTATCTATCCTGATCTCCAGTAAGATTCCATGGTCATGTACAGACACCCTGGTGGATACCAGGGGACAATACCTGGTCTTGAAAGGTATGATCGGGGGGTCAGCAGTAACTCTGTCCTCCTTTTACGCCCCTAATACACAACAGGATGTATTCTTTGGGAAATTTCTGGATAAACTTGTGGGATTTCAGGAAGGACAGCTGATTTTGGGGGGCGATTTGAATATTCCCCTGGTCCCCAGTGTGGACACCTCCTCCGGGATCTCGGCGGCGTCAGCGGGCACCCGGAAACGGATATTGCGGCTGATACAGAAAGCGAGGTTAGTAGATGTATGGCGACTGACACATTCAGGAGAGAGTGATTATTCCTTTTATTCTATCCCCCACAAGATATATTCCCGTATAGATTACTATCTCATTCCACATAACCAGTTGCATGCAGTTAAAGAAGTTGGAATAGGGAAAATTACGTGGTCAGATCACGCACCAATTATCCTGAAATTCACACTGGCGGATTTCCAGCTTCCTGGGTCGGCGACTTGGAAGCTGAACGAAAGTCTCCTACAGGACGCCGCTGTGCTGGAAGATGTTCAGAGAGAAGCAAGGTGGTACTTCCAGATTAATGACACGCCAGATTGTGACCCAGGGGTGATCTGGGAGGCCCATAAGGTGGTGATAAGGGGAGTTTTAATGAAACATGGGGCAAGGATTAAGAGGGAAAGGGAAGCAACGTTAACAACTCTCCTGGCAGATATCTAACGTTTAGAACTTCTACACAAACCGAGTCCTAATCCAGGTTTGGAAAGGGACCTCCTGGCGGCACGTAGACAGACTACAGAGCTACTTTTGTATAAAGCAAAGAGGGCAATACAGACAGGCAGGAGACAGAATTATGAATTTGGTAACAAGTGTGGTAAGCAATTGGCTAGTGTACTGAGGGAGCAACAATCAAAGTGTACCAATGATTATAGGGGCTGGAGGCGAAAAACTTGGGTTACCTAGAGAGATAGCACAGTGGTTTGGAGACTTTTATACAGCCCTGTATAATTTGCAAACAAGTTCTCAGAACTAAACCACAATGGAAGAGTATATAGCAACCTCAGGTATTTCTAGTTTGACACCAGCGGTAAGTCAGGAGTTGGAAAGGCTGATTACCATAGAGGAAATTCAGGAGGCAGTGAAAGGGGGGAAGGGAGGTAAATCACTGGGTCCGGACGGCTTTATTATTCAATATTATAGACGACTTCTCCCTATTTTAGGACCATATCTGGTAAAAATGTTCAATGGACTAGGAGACACAAGCTCCCTTCATACAGAATCCTTGAAAGCTCTAATTACGGTCATACCGGAGGAAGGCAAGGATCCTTGTCAATGTGGGAGCTATAAACCGATATCGCTGTTAAATACGGACTTGAAGCTCTTTTCCAAGATCCTGACAATGCGACAGCAACAGCACATACCGGGTCTGGTCCATAAAGACCAGGTAGGATTTGTGCAGACGCGGGAAGCCCGGGACAACGCAATTAAGACTCTGAACTTGATCCATTTGGTAGGCACATCCCGAACCCCATGTGTCTTCCTGGGGGCAGACGCAGAAAAAGCTTTTGATCGTATTAACTGGCAATTTATGTTCAGTTCTGAGACACATGGGGTTCGGGAATAAGATGCTACAATGGATTTCAAGTAATTATACCCATCCCACTGCCCAGGTTAAAGTGAACGGAGTACTGTCCCCACTTTTTAAGTTATACAACGGGACAAGACAAGGGTGTCCGTTATCCACAAACCGGTAAATTAAATAACATTTATTATCTCATTACAATGGCATCTGAAAGTTGGTGAGATATGTCGGGCAGCAAATGAACATATTGTCCCTGAAGTTGATGTGTTGAAAGCAGGAAAAAAGGACAAGCGTAAGGATTTGAGCAACTTTGACATGGGCCAAATTGTAACGACTACACGACTGGATCAGAGAAACTCCAAAACTGTAGCTCTGGTGGATTGTTCCTGTCTGCAGTGATCAGGACCCTTAAAAAAAAGTGGTCCAAGGAAGGAAAACCCAGCGGCTTGGTCCTGGACTGCCAAGGCTCCGTAATGCATGTGGGGAGCAAAGGCTGGCTCATGTTGTCTGATCCAATAGAAGAGCTACAATTGCTAAAAATAATTAATGCTGGTTCCAATAGAAAGGTGTCAGAACACACAGTGCATCATAGTTTGTTGCGTAGGGGGCTGTGTAGCTGTAGACTGGTTAGGGTGCCCATGCGGACTTGTGTCTACAGCCAAAAGCACCTACAATTGGGCATGTTAAAAAAAGCTGGCCTGGTCTGATGAATCCCCTTCTTTAACATCATGTGGGAAAAAGGCTAGCTGGCGGAGGTTTAAAGGATCTGCTACTGACCACTTGGTGCCAGATGTCACAGCATACCTTTAGAAATCTAGTGGAGTCCATGCTTCGATGGGTCAGGACTGTTTTGGCAGCAACACAATATTATGTAGGTGTTCATGATTGTATGGTTGCTCAGTGTATGTATCTTTTTACATCCACCGCTGCCTTCCCCAGGAGCAGTGCAGATGTGTTGCCCCCACTTGCAAGGGGCTAAGGGAAACCATCAAGTGCAGATGCACTTATAATTAAATTTTTCATGGGAGGTCATCATTTTTATTATATGGCTCAGTTGTACATCTTTACATGGTATATGTATAATCATTCTTTGAAAGGAACCTTTCATGATAAAGTATGGAGGTTGCCATTGCTGACTTCTGAAAATGCGAGTTGGTTTTAAATTTGGTGCAGGGTTTGCGTTAATCAGGGGCTAGGCTTTATAATACAAATACATGTGTTTTTTTATTTGAAACCTTGGGTATGCTATTTTAGTTGTACAGCAGATGATGGCATTCAGCCTCTGTTTTAACATTATTTCTTCTCTTGGCTGCAGTTTCTCCATCTCCTCACCTAGTTTCACATTTCTCTTAGTAAATTACAGTGAGTGTTTCCCAGCTACCCATTAATATGATGAAATTAGGTGCACCAACCCTTTTATGCATTAAAATGCCTCCACCCTCCGCCTTCTTCCCACCATTTTGAATCAATTTCTGTTTAATATAATAAGCCACTGCTTTGATTTTTTTTCTCACTGCTGGTATATCCTTATTTTTGTGCTAATGCTGTCAGAAATTGCCATTACCATCATATTCCACTTGTTAAATCTTCCAGTAACCTTCCGAAAACACTCCAGAATAACTGCATCTTCTGGGATGATCCTTATTGCTAATAATTAGCTTTTCCCATAATGCAGGAATATGAAACTCAAATAAAAAAAAAAAAGTGCTGAGTCAAGTAGGGTAAATCTGCAAGCCACTTCAGGGGGGTCTTCATTTTTTTCCCAAGAAATTCAAAAATAATTGTTGATTAAAAATAACAACAACTGCAAGTACTTTTACAACTTTATCAAACTGCAAGAAGACATTTACTAAAGCATCCAGGCCAAAAATTATGAAAGGGTTGCCTATATAGGGTTTACAACAGTCTAGACCACCTTCAATTTAAATTTTGCTTGATATGGTTGCCCTAATTTCTTAACTTTCTTAACACGCTTGCAAAAAAGTACTTTCCCGTTTTTAGGCTTGTAATCCATGTAATTGGTCACAAACTTACCGATATTGTTTCAAGGGGTTGTCCCGGGTGATGCCTGCAGCCCGGTTACCATTCTTTAAAGCCGACAGTCAGCTTTCTTGTAGTAACAACCGATGCATCTAATGAGCCGCTGGGGTTGTTTTTACAAGCGGCAGGAGGGTGGGGGGGAGCTGCTCTTGTTACAAGCAGCGGGAGGACCGGGAGGCCCAAGCGACCAGCCGGCTGGCGGGAGACCTGAACAAAGCCTGAATCAGCTTTGTTCGGTCTCGGATCTAGTAACCCGGAAGCGATGTCATGACATCACTTCTGGATTACTGGCATCCTAAAGTTTTAAAAAATAGAAGGTATTTAAAAACTCAGATCTTGGCATTTTGAATACTTTTAAGTGCAGAAGAGGAGTTTGGAGCCAGATCCCTCCATAAAGAGTACATGTCACTGTTTATTACTGTCACAAGGGATGTGTACATTTCTTGTGACAGCAATAAATGTGATAATTTTTTTTTAAAAGGACAGTGTAAAAATAAAACTTTAAATATATAATATTGGCTTTCAGCCTAAAAGGCAGCCGAAAGATCGGTATCAGCCCTGAAAAAAAACAGATGGGTCGACCCCTACTTGTTTGTGTGGATGAAGGAATCCTGAGCTTCCCAGCTGCCAAAACTTGTGTTACAGCAGTACCATGCAATTTAGTGCAGTGCAATTGTAAATAACGTGCCTGCATAGGGCAACTTATTGAAACTATTGGGCTACCCTAAACGCGTTATGCACAAACATGCAGAAAAGTGTTCCCTCGGACACACCCTTAATGGGGTGAACCAGCCCTGAAAGTAATTACGAATACTGTGAGATAGTCTTTTGCAAATCCACAGTACTCTGGAAATCCTTTATCATTTTTTAAATGTATGTTTATAGAACAGAGTGTGTATATACCC